>CM053575.1:46908126-46944553 GCA_028646485.1 Cryptoprocta ferox
ATTGCATTGAATGTGTAGATTGCTTTGGGTAATAATGACATCCTGGGAATAAGTCCCACTTGATCATGGTGAATGATTTTTTTATGTATTATTGGATTGATTATCAGTTTGCTAATACTTTGTTGAGGATTTTTGCATCTATGTTCATCAGAGATATTGTCCTATGGTTTTAGTGGTATCATTATCTACTTTGTTATCAAGGTAATACTGGCCTTATAGAATGCATTTTCAAGTTTTCCTTCCTGTTCTATTTTTCAGAAAAGTTGGAGATGAATAGGTATTAACTCTTCTTTAAATGTTTGATGGAATCACCTGTGAAAACTGTCAGGTCCTGGACTTTTGTTTGTTGGAAGTTTTTAAATTACTGACTCAATTCATTGCTGGTGATCAGTCTGTTCAAATTTTCTATTTCTTCCTGATTAAGTTTTGATAGGCTATATATTTCTAGGAATTTATCCATTTTTTTAAGTTGTCCAATGTGTTGACATATAATTTTTTATAATACTCTCTTACAGTCTTTTGTATTTCTGTGATGTTGGTTGTTATTTCTCATCTTTCATTTCTGATTTTGTTTGAGTTTCTCTCTCTCTCTCTCTCTCTCTCTCTTTCTCCTTCCCTCCCTCTTTAAGCTTATTTATTTATTTTGAGAAGGGGAGCAAGAGAGAGCAGGGGAGGGGCAGAAAGAGGGAGAGAGAGAATCCCAAGCAGGCTCTATGCTGTCAACGCAGAGTCTGATGTGGGGCTTAACTCACGAGCTGTGAGATCATGACCTGAGCCAAAATCAAGAGTCAGATGCTTAACTGACAGAGCTACCCAGGTCTCCCCCCCCCCACTTTTTTAAAAGTTTATTTATCTTTCTTTTTAAAGAATCTGGCTAGAGGTTGTTGATCTTTTGAAAGAACCATCTCCTGGTTTCATCGTTCTGTTCTATTGTTTTTTTTTTTATTTTATATATCACTTATTTCTCCTCTAATATTTATTATTTTTTTCCTTATGCTGGTTTTGGTTTTTGTTTGGTCTCTTTCTAGCTCCTTTAGGTGTAAGTTTATGTTCTTTATTTGAGATTTTTCCTTCTTCTTGAGGTAGGCCTGTATTTGCTATGAACCTCCCTCTTAAAACTGATTTGCTGCATCCCAAAATTTTG
Organism: Cryptoprocta ferox; assembly: GCA_028646485.1. Taxonomy (NCBI): domain Eukaryota; kingdom Metazoa; phylum Chordata; class Mammalia; order Carnivora; family Eupleridae; genus Cryptoprocta; species Cryptoprocta ferox. The sequence continues at coordinate 46,909,271 of CM053575.1, forward strand.
AACCATTGTGTTTTCATTTTCATTTGTCTCCATGTAATTTTTAATTTCTTCTTTGTTTTCTTGGTTGATCCATTAATTGTTTAGTAGCATGTTATTTAACCTCCATGTATTTGTGCTCTTTCCAGATTTTTTCTTGTGGTTGATTTCTAGTTTCATAGTGTTATGATCAGAAAAAATACATGGTATGACTTAGGTCTTTTTGAGTTTGTTGAGACTTGTTTTGTGGCATGATATGTGATGTATTCTGAAGAATTTTCCACGTGCACTTGAAAAGAATTATTCTGCTGTTTTAGGATGGAATGTTCTGAATATATTTGTTAAATCCATTAAAAGCCACTGTTTCCTTGTTGATTTTCTGTTTGGAAGATCTGCTCATTGATGCAAGTCGGGTGTCAAAGTCCCCTACTATTATTGTATTACTATTGATTAGTTCCTTCATATTTGTTATTAACTATTTTATGTATTTGGATGCTTCTTTGTCCCTTGTTACAGTCTTTGTTTTAAAGCCTGTTTTGTTCGATATAAGTATTTCTACCCTGGCTTTCTTTTGACAGCTATTTTCATGATAAATGTTTCTTCATCCCCTCACTTTCAATCTATAGGTGTCTTTAGGTCTGAAACAAATCTCTTGTACATCGCATATACATAGGTCTTGTTTTTTTAATACATTTTGTCACCCTATGTTTTTTAATTGGAACATTTAGTCCATTTACATTTAAAGTAATTATTGATCGATATGTATTTACAGCCATTTTGTTACTTGTTTTATGGTTGTTTTTGTAGTTCTTCTCTTATCCTTTTTTCTCTTGCTCTCTTCTCTCATGGTTTGCAGGCTTTCTTTAATAATATACTTGGATTTCTTTCTCTTTATTTTTTACATATCTATTATTGGTTTTTTGATTTGTGGTTACCATTAGTTTGAAATATAACACCTTCTGCATATAGCAGTCTATATTAAGTTGATGGTTGCCTAAGTTTGAATCCCTCTTACTCTTCTCCCCCCATGCTTTAGGTATGTGGTGTCATACTTCACATCCTTTTATTTTGTGAGTTCCTTGACTGTTTTTTACAGATATACTTATTTTTGCTGCTTTTGTGCTTCCTACTTTCCCTCCTCTTACTTATGGTCTTTGCTTCCCACTCAGAGAATCCCATTTAACATTTCTTGTAGTTCTTTTAGCTTTTGTTTGTCTGGGAAACTTTTCATATCTCCTTCTTTTCTGAGGGATAGCCTTGATGGATAGAGTATTCTTGACCACAGATTTTTTCCTTTCAGCACTTTGAATATATCATGCCACCCACTTCTGGCTTGCAACGTTTCACTGAAAAAAATTTGCTGATAACCTTATGGGGTTTCCCTTGTATATGACTGTCTTTTCTCTTGATGCTTTAAAATTTTTCTCTTTATCAGTATTTTTTGCCATTTTAATCACTATGTTTCTTGGTGTGTACCTCCTTGGGTTGATTTGGGTAGGAGGATTATCTTTGTGCTTCCTGGTTTTAGATGTCTGTTTCCTTCCCCAGATGAGGGAAGTTTTCATCTATTATGTCTTTGCATGAATTTTCTGCCCCCTTTTGTCTCTGGGGCAGGGATTCTGGGATCCCTATAATGCAGATGTTATTAGGCTTGATGGAATCACTGAGTTCCCTAAGTCTATTTTCATTTTGTATTATTTTTTTCCTCTTATCTGCTCAGCTTGATTAGTTTCTATTACTCTGTCCTTCAGGTCACTAATTCATTCTGCTTTCTATAACTTTCTGTTTATTCCATCTAGTGTATTTTTAATTTTATTTTTTGTGTTCTTCTTTTCTGATTGCTTCATTTTTATCTCTTTGTTGAGGGTCTCACTGATGTCCTCCACTCTTTTCTCAAGTCCAGTGACTATCTTTATGATCATTACTTTAAATTCTCTATCAGGCATATTACTTACATCTGTTCTGCTTAGGTCTTTTACTGTGGTTATGTCCTGTTCTTTCATTTGGGACATATTCCTCTGTCTCCTCATTTTGTCTAACTCTCTATGTCTGTTTCTCTGTGTTAGGAAAGTCAGCTTTGTTTTCTGTTCTTGAAAGTAATGGCCTTATGAAGAAGAGGTCCCATAGTACCCTGCAGTGAGGTGTCCCCCCTCCACCAGAATCTGGTACTTCAGGAGTATCTCCTATGTGTGTTCTGTGTACCCTGCTGTTGTGTCCTGGCCACTTTCCTTCAGTCCAGTCATCTGCACTGGCTCTGTTTGCCTGTTGTGGGCTGTGTTTGGTCCTCAGCTGAGCTGGAGTGTGCAGTTTTAATAAGGTTTGCCTTGATCTTCTGTGGGGCCACTGTCTTCACTGGGACTGAGGCCCCTTAAGTGGACAGGTCAGGATTTGTGGTGTTGGCAAGTTTTGTGCTAGTATTCTCAGGGAGGGTGCCCATAGCACTAGGACTGAAGCAAGAATGACTGGAAAGGGTAGATCTTGGTATAAGCAAATTAAGTCATGAAGGCCATGCTGCACTGGTTCCTCCAGGTGGCCGTGTGTTTGTACTGACTGGCAGGAAGGGGGAGATGGCACCTCCCAGCTTTGTTCCTAGAGGGGTCTTCCTGTGAACCTGGCCTTCCTGGACATGCTCTGAGATGAGTAAATAAATTTCCTCATAAATTCCTCAGGCAGTTTTTAAACTGCAGCTTCAATGTTATGTCTCCATAGGCTATTTATCATGTTTCTTTATGGAGACTCAGCTTCATATCACCCTCTGGGCTCTCCCAGAACCAAACTAGCTGATTTATTTTTAAAATTCCAGGCTATAAGTCCTGTTAGTTGTACAAACTCATGAAATTTGGGCCCTGTTGCTTTCAAAGCCAAATGGTATGAGAATTCAAGGATTCCTCTTCTTTGGGCTCCCTGTTGTGACAGTTTGTTTCTCTCCCTTCTTCATACCCATGGCTCCCTCCCTCCTGTAGGCAGCCATAGTCTTTTGTTAGCTCCCCACCATGTCTCCACCCTTTCTACCCTCTTTGATATGGCCTTTTCTGTACCTTTAGTTGTCGAGTTTGTTCTGCCATTCTTTGGGTCATTTTCTCCGTTATTTACACCAAGGTGCATGTTATCTAGTTGTATCTGGGGTATGAGATGAGCTTAGAGTCCTCTTATTCTGCCATTTTTCCAGTGTTTTCTGTCCTTGGGTCTCTTATGTTTTCATTCCATATCCTTCTTGGGTGATCTCACCTACACCCATGATTTCAGTTGCCTCTTCTATGATGCAAGTCTTAATCCAACTTTCTAACCTAGATTCTCTTTATCTTTGGACTTACATATCCACAATCCTCTTAGGCATCTCCCTTTCAGTGTCCTAAAGGCAAAACTAACAGCGTATCCCAAACTGAACTGATTATCTTACTCAAATCTATTCTTCCTCCTCTCCTTACTATCTCAGTAATTTGGCCATCATCTACCTTGTTACTCAAGGTATCTTTGACTTTTCTATTTCTCTCACCATGGTCATAGCCAATCATTTACCAAGTTTTATCACTCTATTTCCTATATATTTCCAGAATCTGGCTATTTTCCCCATCCCTGATGCTTCTTTCCTGATTAAGGTCACATTTATATCTTTGCTTGAACTATTCTAATACTTTCTTGTCTTTCCATTTCCAGTCTTTTCTCACTTTTTATACATTTTCTATACTGAAGGAAGAATATATGTTTCTACAAAGCACATTTCCTTTCGTCATTCCCTCACTAGGTAAACAATAGATAGGAATATAGATACCATCCCTGAATTCAGGGAACTTGGGTATAGTGAGGGATACAGACAAATAAGTGACCAAGTACAATTCAGAGTATGATAGAGCAAGTATACTGCACTAAAGAGATTGGCAAACACTCAACTGAACTCAATTCCAGATATCAAGAAGATTTGAGAGGAGCTGATGTATAAGCTGAAATGGGCAATAAGAGTAGGAATTATAATGATGAAGGGAAGAATGAAAAAGTGTGTTCCAGGCTGCGAGTGCATGAAGGAAGATGTAAACAAGGCATAGGATTGTAGGAAATGAAAGACATTCTGTAGGTTGGAAAACTTTATGTTGAGGAAGTAGTGTGAGGTAAGACTGAAGAATTAAACCAGGGCCACATCCCATAGGCTCCTGTATGTCATGTTGAGGACTCTGCTATTGGAAACCATTGAAGTGATTTTTTTGGGAAAAACATGATTGGATTTGCATATTAGAAAGAACCCCCTGACTATAGTCAGGGGAATGTTTTCGTTGAGAGGGCTGACTTGGAATCAGTGTGACCAGTTAGGAAGCTCTTGCATTAATCCAGGTAAGAGATGATAATGATGTGAACATTTGAAATGGAAAACATCAGATGGATTTGAGAATTGTTTTGGAAGTAAAATGGACTTGTCATTGTTGGATATGAATGTAGAGGGAGAGGAAAGAACTAAGGAAAATTTTGTATTATTCAGTTAATTAAGGTATCTATTTCAATAGTTATCTATTTAGAATATAAAACTGTTATGTATTTATGTAAGTATGTATGTACATTAGTGACAAGAAAGTGTATGGTGTTTGGTAGATTTTTTTCAAATGATCTATATCTGATGTAGGTCTAAAGATCTAAACTCCCCTGAATTGACTTTACTGTATACTTGGTAAAAGCTAGCAAATGTAGCCCTAATGCCTGGGTCAATTTACTTCTTTCTGTGAGCCTAACTTCTTATTTCCTATTGGGATTCATAATTAAAATCATCTCACCTCTTTAGGTCAACATTTTTTTCTTTCTTTTTTTTCTTTTTAATGTTTATTTATTTTTGTGTGAGAGAGAGACAGAGCATGAGTAGGGGAGGAGCTGAGAGAGAGGGAGACCCAGAATTCGAAGCAGGCTCTAGTCTCTGAGCTGTAGCACAGAGCCTAATGCGGGACTCGAACTCATGAACCATGAGATCATGACCTGAGCTGAATTCGGAGGCTTAACCGACTGAGCCATCCAGGTGCCCCAGTCAACGTTTTTTTCTATCCTAAGTATAAAACTACAGTGGTTGATTCTATCAGCTTTCCTCAGCTATATGGAATGTTTCTGCTGTGGAATTTGCACTATAAAGCAATTAAAAACTTTTGTTTGTAGTGTAGTAGAAGATCTCACTAGCGTAAAAAGTCTTGCTGATTTTAGGTTCCATTTTATTTAGTTACTCGTTATCAAATGAATGTATCAAACGGGACTAAGTTTGCTATCTGATTAAAAAGCATACTGTGAAATATAGCATTCTTTGAATTTGAAGATCTCTGTAAAAGTTTATCATTTCATCAGTAAGACATGAAAAGAGAATCATTACTTATTTGTGCAGAAGATGTTTGGAAACTCATATTATTGGACTTTCATATTCTTTTGGAAGGACTTTGCAAAAATAATGATCTTACAATCATTATTCCCTGAATTATTTCTAGTATTTATTAAATTAATATGTGGTTATATATAGTATTGTTAAACAAAAGAGGCTTTATTTTTATTTTATGAAGCAACAAAAATTTTTATATTAATATTATTTTTTAAATGTTATAGAGGTCATTTTAAATCTTTATCATAAAAAATTTCTGAAGAGAAAAATTTTTTCTCCCCCAAAAAGAAATCCTCTCTGTTTTCAGTTGCTTTTAAAAATCTTGAAACTGTCAGTGAAATTGTGTAATCTAGTAATAACATGCCTGAGGCTTATTGCCTTTTCTTGGGCAACAGTATCAGCAAATGATGTGCTCTATCGATTTTAATCACATTGTTTTTACAGTTCCATTGCAAGATTTTGAAAACTCACCAAGTAAATAAATCTTTGGATATAGACACCTCCTTTCTCTAAAAATCTAACCATTTACATATTATTCCTTTTGATCGCTTGTTAAAGTAATGTATAAACTAGTAATATTTTGAGAGAATATTTGGCCTTTGTTAGTCTGAAACATTATGCTTGATATTCAGCATTATGTATTAAAAAATAAAATACTAGTAACGGTGATATTTGATGCCTGTAGCATTCAGAATTTAATATATAACAAGTTGTCTATGGGCCACTCCAGCAAGTCATCCCTTCAACAACTCAGCTGCATACATCTAGAGCAAGCTCTCATAATTGTATTCTAAGCTAGCTATGAGCTAATTAGATGGCACTTTGTATCTTGAAACCCATGTAGAACAATATTTGGAACATTAGATTGAGAGGTTATTCCTGACTGATAAAATAATTTTCTGATGCTACTATCCATTGGATTTTTGACAGTTTCATAATAATAACAACTTCCATTTATTAAGAGCTTACATTGTATCAGTACTTTACATACATTTTATCCTATCCTTATAACAATTCTGCCATGTAGGTAAATAGACATCATCTATGTATATACTTTGCGTATGAGGAAGCTGAGACTAGATAGGTTAAGTCACTGGTGAGGAATTTGAACTTTGGTCTAACAGTAAAGGTTGGGTTCTTTCTAATTACCAAGGGCTAACAGATTTCATCTGAAATTTTCTGTACCTGTAAAACGGAATCATTCTGAGAAGACTTGTGAGATTTTAATGCTAATAAATTGTTTAGGAATCTGGGGTCTTTAGACCCTCAATAGTAGAATACTGGTATTCTCTTTCTTGGGACTGATAAAGCTTTGTTTGTAATAGTGCTACATTTGGAGTAGGGATTCCGTGTGTGTGTGTGTGTGTGTGTGTGTGTGTGTGTAAAATAAATAATATTTTATGTGGAATTATAGTGGGAAGTTTTCTTTGAAATTATTGTGTTATTTTGGAACTAATTAGAACTATATGCCATTCACGTTGCAACATTTACTCTAGTGAATTTGTCACTAAATTGTAATTTGTTCATATGGTAGTAGATTTTGATTGATTATACTGGCTGGAGCCTGTTCTTCATACTTTTGAGATTTATAGTTTATATTTTCAGCATACACTGATACTCTGTGTCCCCTCCAATGCTGAGCCTCATATGCTTGCCAGAGGAGGTAGTGTTGGCATTTTGGCACTCTCTATTCACTCCAGATCTGTGCTTGATTTTCTCAGGGTTGGAAGTGCTCACCTGAGATGATTCTATTGCAGCAGCCCTTTCTTTTTGGCAGCTCTCTCAGAATGAGAACCTTGTGTCCCACTCTACCCCATCTGTCTTTTGTGCCTGGTGGAGCCACTGTTCTTCAGTGAAAACACTCTTGTTTAACCCTGATCTTTTCTGGAAGTGCTTCTTCTCCCTTCTTGTCTTAACCAAACCTGACTTTCTCACTCCTATTGTTCTTGCCTTTAAATGGAAATCACCCTTTTCTACTCCTTACCTTTTCTACGTTTTCTACTCCTCAGAAACCATAGGCTCTGGGCCCTTGCCTGTAGTGGTGCCTCTGTCTGGAGAGCCTTTCCTTGACTTGTTCACCAGGTGAACTCCAATTCATTCTTTAAGACTTAGTTTGAATATCACCTGTCCCATGAAACGTTCTGTGACCTTTCCATCAGCAAGTCAGTAATAGTGATTTTTAAAGCAGTAATATCTACCAGGCAAAATACCAGACATTTTTTAAGTGTTATCTCGTTAACTACTATTATTTCCACTTTACATATGGAGGAACGGAGCTAGTAAGCAGAGTTTGAATTCCGGTCTCTCTCATTCTAAAATTTTTTTGTTTCCCACTAGATTATGTTACTTCCTTGCTCTCTCCCCCTTTTGTATCACTTTTGTGCTTTGTACATACCTATTATTATCTTTATCATAATCATCATTAGGCCCATGTCTTGCTGATGTCTTTATCCCCAGTATCCGGTACAATCCTTGGTATATAACAAGTATTAAAAAAATGTTTGCTGGATATATATGTATAGTATTAGATGACTAGATTCTCAGTTGGCCTGTTCTCCTACTTGGACCTCTGGTGCTCTTTGCTTATTGCCCTCTGGATGCTCTTTTTGGCCAGATTTATAGAACCCTGGCAATTAAGTACCTTTTAGGTCTTATTTCCCCAATTTTTCCTATCTTGCTGAAATTAACAGCCGTGATACATTGATTTCTGAGATGTGACATTCTAAATGCTTTTATCTGGCTATGAATCTGGGGTTTATTTGCTACATATAAATGGCTTATCACTAGGAATAAAGAAAACAGATTCTTCCAGAAAATAAGGATCCTTACCTTAGGTCATTTGGCTAGGGATCCTGAGAAGGTTAAGTTTCTAGAAGAAACCCTTTGAGTTTGACAATATGGTTCATTCCCCAAATAAATGCATATGTGTTTAAACAAATTTTTTTAACGTTTATTCATTTTTGAGAGACCGAGCGCAAGTCAGGGAGGGGCAGAGAGAGAGAGAGAGAGAGGAAGACACAGAATCCGAAGCAGGCTCCAGACTCTGAGCTGTCATCACAGAGCCCTACATGGGGCTCAAACTCACGACACAAGATCGTGACAGGAGCCGAAGTCAGACGCTTAACTGACTGAGCCACCCAGGTGCCCCATGCATATGTGTTTATATCCCTTCAGACTCCTGAAAACCATAGTCTTGACTAGAAAATAAATATGAGGGTACAATAATAACTTTTTATCTGATAGGGAACCTTTCAGAAGAAGGTGGAAATTTAGAGGATTGGGGTCAAGCCTGGTGTCAGGGCCTGGCTCTAGAAAGAGAGCTTTAAGATAGAGTGAGGATTTGGTTGTAGTGCATTTTTATGGGCAGGAGGCTTCCACAAGGATTTTCTGATTTTGTTTACATAACAGGTCACTGGCTCTCTGACACTAGGTAACTACATTGGTTATTCTATTTGTAAGCTCTAAGACATTGTTTCCAGCAATTAGTAAATGACTTGCAATCTTTATTTAATGGAGACCTTCTATAGGACACAAGGTGACAAGGGGGAGTAGAACATAGTTCCTGCCCTGGAGGGGGCCTCACAGTTAAGAGAAGTGGTCTTTGTTGTTGTTTTCTGTTATTAAATTATTTCTGTAGATACTTGAAAATAAGGATCATGGAATCTGTCGTTGGTGTTTTGTTGTAGACTGTTTGGGGTTGCTGAGTTTTCAGAGATTTGGCCACAGGAGGAAAGTTGCCCGGATACATCTAAATTGTGCATCCAATATCTGAACATGATCTTGAGGGTCAGAATGCCTTTTCTAATATGGTATGAAACATCTAGGTTGGAGCATTATATCACACATTTTCTTAGCTAACTAAATGGTTTCATGGAAAGTTGCTGGCTTTGGAAAGTTCCTCTCTTTTAATACTTCTGGGAATGTTTGGCATACAGGAAAGGTACTCTGACCACACAATTTTATATTAATATATTTTATTAATGCAAAATTATTAATCAGTACTTGATAAACGACGCTAGCAAACCTTTCAAATTTACCATGAAATTCTTAATCTTATTGACCCATTGCTAATTGGATTAACATTGCTGTATGCATATTTACTTTTTTTAAAGCTCTACTCTCTTAGGAAATTTCAATTATATAATACAATGTTATCAACTATAGTCATCATGTTATACATTAGATTCTCAGAACTATTTCATCTTCTCACTGAAAGTTTGTATCCAGTATGTGAAGTGATGGATGTGTTAATTAACTTGATGGGAGAATCCTTTCATAATGTATAGGTATATCAAATTATCCCATTGTATTCTTTAATTATCTTACAATTTTATTTGTTACTTGTACTATAGTAAAGCTAGGAATAAAAAACATTCCTGAATACAAAGAAGACTATTTTTCATTTAAGCATCCTGGATGGAGCACAGCTGAGTGTTCATGCCACAATCCTCAGTGTAGTTCTACTTCTCTTCTAGAGTTTATTAGCAATGTTGTATTTTTTTGGCTGCCTTAGCTACATTTGGGCCCATTTGCTAACTCTTCACCTGTTATTTTCTGATTTCATGAGTGGGAAGAAAGTCTTTTTTCCTTTTTCTTACAATACCTTTTCTTCTATACTTAACTTAGCTCTTTTTTTTCTTCTTCTTCTAGCCAGGGCCACTACTCCTTAGCACATCCAGCCTTCCAGCTCATCCCTTTCCTCTTCATTATCACCCTGCCCCCAAGGTAAATTCCAACCATGCTGTTCTATTACAGGTGAAATTCAGATTGGCTGAGGTGAATTTGGGGGCTGTAACTAGTTTGGCCTGGTCTGTGGTAGGAAAATAGGATCCCCATGATAATATTGAACCTCCATAATGGAGGTGAGGTCAGCTACTACTTTGGTTCCTTTAAATGTCGCTTCATCAAAGATGAATGAGAAGTAGGGGGACCCTGGGCTTTCCTTGTCCCTCAAACACAGCTGTATTGAAATCAGATCATTTGGAACACCCAGGAAATTGTTCTGTCGAGTGGCAGAAGGATCTCCAAGATTGGAGGAAGAAAGTGTGGCAGGTGCAAGGTACATGAAAGTGAATTGGGGGAGAGAAAAATGGTGGTACTGCGGAGGGGAGGGAACACTTTCAATGGAGAGACAAAAGGGAGAGAAAGAGAAAGGGGTTGAGTGAGTGTAGGATTGGGTTCACACAAGAGACAAATCTCTCTGGACCACGGACTGGGGATCAAGAAGTACTGAGTGATGCAGGGTTTTTTTTGCAAACAATGTATGGAGCTCAAACTGGGAGATTTTGGAAGTGTGCAGCTTTCTCCAGAGCAGAGCTGTGGAGTGTACTCTTAGGAAGAAGGAGGAAACTAGCCCTGGAATGCATACAGTGACTAGGGCTCTCCAGGGTGCATTGGAAGAGAACATTCCCCTTCCTGGAGTACATTTGGAAGACGGTATATTGTCTCCAAGGACAGAAGACGCTGTAGGTACCTGCAAGAGGCTTTTCATCAGCAGGGGACAGAGGCATATCCAGAGGGAATATACCATTTGCTGCTTTTAGTGGTACTACACGATAGATTCTGTGCACTGCGCAGGCGTGGGACTTTTTCTAGAAAAAAGGACGTCAGACACAGTGTGGAGAGGTTCTACTCTGGAGGAGTCCATATGGCGCCTGGTCTTTTCAGACTTCGAGTTTTGAATCCCAGCCTTATGCCAAGAGAGAGAGAGAGAGAGAGAGAGAGAGAGAGAGAAAGAGAAAGAGAGAGGGAGAGAGAGAAATGCAGGAGAGATGTGGTGCAGGCCAAGCTGACTGCCCTGACTATTCTGTGAGGACTGCCTGAACAGTGAGGGGGTGTGAGATCTCCTCGAGATGAGAGATTGGGGTGCCACCATTTTTCCCCAACACCAACACTGTGGGACTTCAGAGAGCAGCACAGAGGCCCCTAGTGGAGATGGGACCAGCCTACACCAAATCCTACCCCCCCACCCCTCCAGTACCTGCCAACTGCTTATTTGCTGGGGCAAGACTGACTGAGCCACCACAGCAGGCCTCTCCTCCACAAGACCAGCACAGCCAGCGCCCCATGCACCAAGTTCACTGAAAATCAAGTGCTTCAAAACAACACCTGCAGTTCTGGTGGAACCAGGACCAACCAGACTTACTTTTTTTTTTCTTTCTTCTTTATTTCTTTTCGAATCAGGCTCATAGTTTCTTATTTGTTTGTTTCATTTCCTTCTCTCTCTCTCTCTCTCTCTCTCTCTCTCTCTCTTTGGATCAGGCTTCAATTTTTCTTTCTTTCTTTTCTTTTTTTTCCCCCTTTTTCTTTGGAATCAGTCTTACAGTTGTTTGATTCTCTGTTTGTTTTTTTTCATTCCTGTTCCTTTTCTCTTTTGGGGATCAGGCTTTTCCCCTCTTTTTTTCCAGGCTTATTCTAACAAACAAATCAAAGCACACCTAGTTAAAGGTCCAAACACTCTCCAATGCAAGTAAGGAGGAGCTCTGCAGAGGACTGACCAGGGGGGAAAAGTAGCCAAAATGCAACAGTGAGTGCACACAGCATACACCAGAGACACTTCCTGAAGTGCCAGGCCCTGGACAGTGTATGACCCCTTTTTAATATAGTAGTACTCTCAGGTGCAAGAAATATAATAAGCTTTTAAAACACACAAAAGACAGAAGCTTAGCCAAAATGACAAGACAGAGGAATTCTCCCCAAAAGAAAGGTAAAGAAGAAATCACAGCCAGGGATTTGCTCAAAACAGAAGAAAGCAATATATCTGAACAGGAATTTAGAAAAACACTCATACTAGCTTGGCTTAAAAAAAAATCATAGAAGACACCAGAGAAACCCTTGCTGCAGAGACCAAAGACCTAACAACTAATCAGGCTGAAATAAAAAGTGATATAACTGAGATGCAAAACTGACTGGATACAGTGACAATGAGGAATGAAGAAGCAGAGGAGAGAATAGGTGATATAGAAGATAAAATTTTGGAAAATAATGAAGCTGAAAAGAAGAGGGAAAGGAAACTATTAGATCACAAGAGGAGACTTAGGGAACTTAGTGATTCCATAAATGAAGTAATATGCATATCATAGGAGTCTCAGAAGAAGAAGAGTGAGGGAAAAGGGGTAGAAGGTTTATTTGGACAAATTATAGCTGAGAACTCCCCTAATCTAGGGAAGGAAACAGGTATTCAAGTCCAAGAGGCACAGTGAACTCCCCTCAAATCGACAAAAACAGGTCAACACCATGACATATCATAATGAAACTTGCAAAATACAAAGATAAAGAGAATTCTGAAAGGAGCTAGGGACAAAAAGTCCTTAACATACAAGGGTGCACACATAAGGTTAGCAGCAGACCTTCCACTGAAACCTGGCAGGCCAAAAGGGAGTGGCAGGAAATATCTAGTCTGCTGAATGGAAAAAATATCTGGCCAATTCTTTATCCAGTGAAATTGTCATTCAGAGTAGGAGAGATAAAGAGTTTTCCACAACAAAAACTAAAGGAGTTCATGACCACTAAACCGCCGCTGTAAGAAATTTTAAGGGGGAACTCTCTGAGTGGAGGAAAAAAAAAAAAAAAAAAAAAGAAGACCAAAAGCAACAAAGACTCCAAAGGACCAGAAAAATCACCGGAAATACCAATTCTACAGGTAACACAGTAGCCCTAAATTCATATCTTTTAATAATCTCTCTGAGTGTAAATGGACTAAATGCTCCAATCAGAAGATATAGGGTATCAGAATGGATTAAAAAAAAAAACAAGATCATCTACATGCTGCCTACAAGAGATTGATTTTAGACCTAAAGACACCTGCAGATTGAAAGTGAGGGGATAGAGAACCATCTATTATGCTAATGGATATCAAAAGAAGACCAGAGTAGCCATACTTATATCAGACAAACTAGATTCTAAAACAAAGACTGTAACAAGAGATGAAACGGAAATTATAATTAAGGGATCTATCCATCAAGATCTAACAATTGTAAATATTTACACTTCCAATGTGGAAGCACCCAAATATATACATCAATTAATAACAAACATGATGAAACTCATTAATAATAATACAGTAATAGTAGGGAGACCTTTAATACCCCACTTACAGCAATGGACAGATCATCTAAGCAGAAAATTAACAAGGAAACAATGACACACTGGACCAGATGAACTTAACAGATATATTTAGAACATTTCACCCTAAAACAGTAGAATGCACATTCTTCTCGAGTGCACATGGAACATTCTCCAGAATAGATCACATACTTGGTCACGAATTAGCCCTCAACAGGTACAAAAAGATTGAGATCATACCATGCATATTTTCAGATCATAATACTATGAAACTTGAGGTCTACCACAAAAAAAAATTTGGAAAGCCCTCAAATACATGTAGGTTAAAGAACATCCTACTAAAGAATGAATAAGTTAACCAGGAAATTAAAGAAGAAATTAAAAAATACATGGAAACCAATGAAAATGAAAATGCAACAGTCCAAACCCTTTGGGATATAGCAAAAGCAGTTCTTAAATTGCAAGTCATGCCTATTTCAAGAAGCAAGAAAGGTCCCAAATATACAATCTAACCTTACACCTAAAGGAGCTAGAAAAGGAGCAGCAAATAAAACCTAAAGCAGCAGAAGAAGGGAAATAATAAAGATTAGTGCAGAAAAAGATGATACAGAAACAAAAAAAACCCAGTAGAACAGATAAATGAAACTAAGAATTTGAAAGAATTAATAAAATTGATAACCCCCTAGCCAGATTTAACAAAAATAAGAGAGAAAGGACTCAAATAGATAAAATCACTAATGATAGAGGAGAGATCACAACAAACACCACAGAAATACAAACAATTATAAGAGAATACTATGAAAATTTATCTGCCAACAAACTGGGAAATCTGGAAGAAATGGACAAATTCCTAGAAGCATATAAACTACCAAAACTGGAACAGGAAGAAATAGAAAATTCTTACAGACCCATAACCAGCAAAGAAATTGAATCAGTAATCAAAAATCTCCCAGCAAACAAGAGTCCTGGGCCAGATGGCTTCCCAGGGGAGTTCTACCACACATTTAAGGCAGAGTTAATACCTATTCTCAAACTGTTCCAAAAAAATAGAAATGGAAGGAAAGCTTACAAACTCATTCTATGAAGCCAGCATTACCTTGTTCCAAAACCAGACAAAGACCCCACTAAAAAGAATTATAGGTCAATGTCCCTGATGAACCTAGATGCAGAAATTCTCAGTAAGATACTAGCAAATTGAATTCAACAGTACATTAAAAGAATTATTCACCATGATCAAGTGGGATTCATTCCTGGGTTGAAGGGCTGGTTCAGGATTTGCAAAACAATCACCAGGATATACCAAGGATATATAAAGGATGAGAATCATATGATCCTCTCAATAGATGCAGATGCATTTGACAAAATACAGCATCCTTTCTTAATAAAAACCCTCAAGAAAGTAGGGAGGGGTGCCTGGGTGGCTCAAGTTTTTGAGCATCCAACTTCAGCTCAGGTCATGATCTCAGTTTGTGGGTTTGAGCCCCACATTGGGCTTTGTGCTGACAGCTCAGAGCGTGGAGCCTGCTTCAGATTCTGTGTTTCTGTCTGTCTCTCTCTCTCTGCCCCTTTCCCACTCCTGCTCTGTCTCTGACTTTCTCTTTTTCTCAAAAAGTAAATAAACATTAAAAAAGAAAGAAAGTCGGGATAGAAGGAACATACCTCAAGACCACAAAGGCCATATATGAAATATGCACTGTCAATATGATCCTCAATGGGGAAAAACTAAGAGCTTTCCTTCTAAGGTCAGGAACAGGACAGGAATGTCTGCTCTCCCCACTGTTGTTCAACATAGTACTGGAAGCCCTAGCCTCAGCCAGGAAACAAAAAGAAATTAAAAGCATCCAAATAATCAAGGAATAAATCAAACTTTCACTCTTTGCAGATGTCATGATACTCTGTGGAAAACCTGAAAGACTCCACCAAATACTGCTAGAGCTGATACATGAATTCAGCAATGTAGCAGGATATAAAATCAATGTACAGAAATTGGTTGCATTTCTATACACCAATAATGAAGCAGCAGAAAGGGAAATCAAAGAATTGATCCCATTTACAATTTCACCAAAAGCCATAAGATACCTGGGAATAAACCTAACCAAAGAGGTAAAAGATCTGTACACTGAAAACTAGAGAAAGCTTATGAAAGAAATGGTAGAAGACACAAAGAAATGGAAAAACATTCCATGCTCATGGATTGGAAGAATAAATATTGTTAAATGTCTGTACTACCCAAAGCGATCTACACATTCAATGCAGTCCTTCTCAAAATAACACCAGAATTCTTCACAGAGTTAGAATAAAGAATTCTAAAATTTGTATGGAACCAGAAAAGACCCCAAATAACTAAAGTAATGTTGAAAAAAAAAACCAAACAAACAAAGCTGGAGGCCTCACAATTCCGGATTTCAAGCTGTATTACAAAGTTGTAATCATCAAGACAATATGGTACTGGCACAAAAACAGACACATAAATCAATGGAACACAGTAGAGAACCCAAAAATAGACCCATAAATGTATGGGCAACTAATCTTTGACAAAGCAAGAAAGAATATTCATTGGGAAAAAGTCTCTTCAGCGAATGGTGCTGGGAAAACTGGACAGCAACATGCAGAAGAATGAAACTGGACCACTTTCTTACACCATACACAAAAATAAATTCAAATTGGATGAAAGGCCTAAACATAATACAGGAAACCTAGGAGAAAACAAGTAACAACCTCTTTGACCTTGGCCACAGCAACTTCTTACTTGACATGTTTCCCGAGGCAAGGGAAAGAAAAGCAAAAATGAACTGTTGGGACCTCATCAAGATAAAAAGCTGCACAGCGAAGAAAACAATCAACAAAGCTAAAAGGCAACCAATGGAATGGGAGAAAATATTTGCAAATGACATATCTGATAAAAGGGTTAGTAACCAAAATCCAAGAAGAACTTATCAAACTCAACACCCAGTAAACAAATAGTTCAGTGAAGAAATGGGCAAAAGACATGAATAGACACTTCTCCGAAGAAGACATCCCAATTCCAAAGAAGTCATCCCAATGGCTAACAGACACATGAAAAGATGCTCAACATCACTCATCATCTGGGAAATACAAATCAAAACCACAGTGAGATACCACCTCACACCTGTCAGAGTGGCTAACATTAACAACTCAGGCAACAACAGATGTTGGTGAGGATGTGGAGAAAGAGGAACCCTTTTGCGCTGCTGGTGGGAGTGCAACTGGTGCAGCCACTCTGGAAAACAGTATGGAGGTTCCTAAAAAAATTAAAAATAGAAGTACTCTATGACCCAGCAATTGCACTACTAGGTATTTATCCAAAGGATACAAAAATGCTGATATGAAGGAGTACATGCACCCCAATGCATATGATAGCAATGCTATCAACAATAGCCAAATTATGGAAAGTGCCCAAATGTCCATTGGCTGATGAATGGATAAAGAAGATATGGTATATATATACAATGGAATATTACTTGGTGATCAAAAATAATGAAATCTTGCCATTTGCAACAACATGGATGGACCTGGAGGGTATAATGCTAAGCAAAATAAGTCAGTCAGAGAAAGACAGATATCACATGATTTCACTCATATGTGCAATTTGAGAAACACAACAGATGAACATAGGGGAAGGGAAGTAAAAACAGAGAGGGAGGCAAACCATAAGAGACTCTTAAATACAGAAAACAACATTGTTGGCAGAGTGTTGAGTGGGGGGATGGGCTAAATGGGTGATGGTATTAAGGAGGGCACTTGTTGGGATGAGCACTGGGTGTTATATGTAAGTCATGGATCACTAAATTCTACTCCTGAAACCATTATACCACTATAGGTTAACTAACTTGGATTTAAATTTTAAAAAAAATGGTCTGCTTCACCGCAGTTGATCATTAGGAGTGATTCATCTTTGTAGACTGTTAGGGCTAGAAGGAACCTCAAGATATCCTAGTCTGTACTTAAAGACCTATGGTTTCCTGACACTGACTTCTCATCCTCTGCTTGGACACTTCTAGTGACTGAGAGATAGTCTTTCCTTTTATCTTTGATAGATGTAAATGTTAGGAAGCCTTTTATATTAGATTGGCATGCACTCTTATTTTAAATCACACAGAAGTCTAATTCCTTATGCCTAATGCTCTTCATATTTATGAAGAGATCCTTCACATTCTCTTTGAGATATCAGAGATATCACTCCTTCATGTGACCTATCTCTTTACTTTGATGACTCTTCCTATACACCTGCCTATTTTTCTGCCTAAGTGATTTGTGATTCTGGCTCTCTCCCAGAAAATGAACACTCAGAAATTTTCATTTTGTATAAGGACAGGCCTGTGCTGGCAGAAAGGTACCCAACTTCAGGTGGGTTGTAATGTACAGGGAGAAAAGACACTGGACAACAACAGGAAAAAAATTGGGGACAGGTTTCTTGGTTTTCTCCAATCTCTTTAAGCCAAACTTTCTTAGTGAAATCTCTATTTGTATCTTAAACTGCCAGTATGGGACCACATTTAAGACTGTCTCTCTAGATTACAGCCCAATCAGTGAAGAATATTATGTAAATTAAAATAGGAAAAAAAAACATAGTAGCACATATCAGCTATTAAACATTCCATAAACATCTCTGTAATGACAGAAATTTTAAACACACTGTAAACCGTCTTATAAGACAACACACACTCATTTCCCTAATCATGCCCTTAATGGAAATAGTGAACAAGTGCTGGTCTCCTTGAAAATATAACATTATGATCTAGGAAGCTCATCTGGCCCGTCTTTTGGCTCTGTGAGCATGTTGGGAAAACAAGTACTTGAAAAGTGAAGATACAGTATTTCAGCTTGGGCTGCATAATGTCAGACAATCCAGAAGGTCTTTTTTCTTCACTTGAATAGAACACATTTTTGACGGAATTGACTGAGTGTTTAGGTTCCTTGTAGACACAGTCTTAGCAAAGAAAACTAAAAATTGCTTTTGGGGAAGAAAATTGTAGCTAGTTATATCTCATAAAACCATTCTTGTGTTCATTTTCTGGCAGAAATTGCTGTGAGTGTATCTTCTAGGGCCAATATGTAAGAGACCTTTTTATGCTTAAATAAAAGCTCAGAGATTTTCTGCTCAGAGTTGTTCCATTGACTTGTATTAGTTCTGAAAATAAAATGAAAACCTTTAGTAAAAAGAAAGCTCACACTTGAGTTAAATACTGACATAATTTGAACTTACTTTATTTGTTTACATTATGTCTAACACCTATGTGGTCCAGTCTTCGGAGATACAAAGAAACAATATTATAGTGGAAGCTTCTTTGGTTTTCTGATACATTTTTTTGTACCTAAAGTCCTGTTTAAATGTAATTCCATGATTTCATAGAAAAAGAGATATTCATCATTGTGTTTACATAAAGATATGTTAGGTTTGCAATGCTTGATTAAGTTTATGCCTCTAAAATATGAATGACATCATTTGGAGTGCTGGATAGTAGATTTATTTTAGTAAGAAATCTTTCAGATCAATTCATAAATGAGAAAGAAATAAATGTGAGTAAACATTTGTTCTATTTTGGTTTTTAAGCTCTAATGATTAGAATTCAGTCAGCCAAAAAGAAATTAAATTTGAAATCTAGTTCTTGTTAAGAAATTTTGCATGCCACTATTCAACCCATTGTTTTAAAATCTCTGTGGTAAGAGAGTAGAACATTACTTTGGTAGATGTAGTGGTTGGTAGGTTGGAGAGCAGAAAAGAAACTCACTGAGTAACAGGAACTCCTGTGCCTTCTGAGCATAGCTCCTAAATGCATTGAGAGCAATGGATGAATCAGAAACTAGAGCAAGAAGGTACTCAGAAGTCTACATCAGTGTTAGTGATATGATGAAAATATGATTTATTTTGAGAAATTGATGGAAAAATTAAAGGAAATGCTTTCTGAGCAGAGCTAAGAAAAAGATAATTGTTTTAAGATCCACACACACACAAAACATCTTGCAAATGGGAAATTTATTATGTACAGAATCTGTTGCAAGTTTATGGATAGGTATACAGTAAAACTTGAAGGATATGGAAAGCATGCTTTTAGGAGTACTGTTTATAATGAAGGAACTCAACTATACTTCAAATAAACCTTTACATTATGAACTCTTCTTTCAGTTTCTTATAAAAAGCACTATAAGGTCACTATTCTTCATGCATAAAACGATGCCTTACACATCTTATGTGCAACTTTTCTACACCTGCAGAGAGAAAACAGTAGTTTTCCTACATAGAAAGCCTGTTATTTGCAGATCTACTCGACTGCTCTGAGTCATTCATGGTTGCAGGCTTTATATTTAACTTGAAATGCAAAGCAGTTTCTTCCAAAGCCTGAAGTTAAATCATTTTGCAAAGTGTATACAGGTATATTCTGGGTTTTCTTTGTCTTGCTACATATACTTGAAAAACAAGGTCTGTCATTTTTAAGAGGTGTGTGTGTGTGTGTGTGTGTGTGTGTTCAGTGGCATCAGCTGCATTCCTTTTTCCCTTCACCTGTCTGGAGGGTACTTTTTATATATCTTTTCCAGTGCTTGCCATTATGAGTTTTGATCACAGCAGGAGAATTTTTTTTCACACAACTTTGATGAGGTTATACTTATTGGGATGACTTGCCCATTATTTCTATCTAAAATCTCAAACTATGCTGTACACATTATCTGGGTTAATATAAGTATAGCATTCATGATTTTTGCATCTATTCACAAATAAGATTGGCCTGTAAGAATGCCTTTTTCTTGTATGAGAACTGCCATGGTCAGGTTTTGGTTATTTTTACTGAGTGAAATGAACTGGATGGCTTTTCATTACCCTGAAATAGTTTATATGGGAGTCATCTGGTCCCTAAAGTAGGAAAGAACTTTGTAGAGAACTTCTTGAATGAAATGATAAATGCTGTGAATAAAAATAAGGCAAGGTAAGAGGACAGAGTGAATGGGCCTGCTGTTTCAGATGAGGTGGTTAGAAAAGTTCTCTCAAATGAGCAGTAACCACCATGAAGAGAGGAAGCAAGCCATGCAATTATCTGTGGGAAGAGCATCTTAGGCAAAAGAAACAGAAAGGCCAAAGCCATAAGAACAGAATTTGGTTGACATATTCGAGGAACAGTGAGGATGCTAGCATATCTATAGCAAGGGAGGTAATGGTAAGATATGAACTCGGAGTGATAGTGCGAAGTCTGTTTATTTGGGGCCCTATAGGCAAAAATCAACAGAAGCATAATTCTTTGTCTTTTCTGTTCACCTTAAATTTTATTCTTTAATCTTGTTTTTCACTGTTTTTGATTTGACTGCTCATGTATATTTTTTATCCTTTTTCTGTTTTTAAATAAAGGTTTAAGAATTCAAGTTTTAAGTACAGCATTGTTTGCACTCTATAAAGTTCATGGTCATAATTCACATGGCCATCTCTAAGCTACAAAAGAGACTGGGAAATGAAAGATTTTTATTTTATTATTATCTAAAACAGTTTTTTTAATGTTTATTTGTGTGTGTGTGTGTGTATGTGTGTGTGTGTGTGTGTGAGAGAGAGAGAGAGAGAGAGAGAGAGAGAGAGAGAGAACAAGCAGGGGAGAAGAGGAGGACAAGAAGAGAGAGAGAGGAGGACATAGAATCTGAGGCAGGCTCCAGGCTCTGAGACACAGAGCCCAACACGAGACTAGAACTCACAAGTTGTGAGATCATGACCTGAGCTGAAGTCGGATGCTTAACCGACTGAGCCACTCAGGCGCCCCAGAAATGGAAGATTTTTAAATAAATGTATATGGCAGCCCTGGTCAAAATCAGGATTCTGTTAGTAAGAAATAATGGGAGAATCAATATTGGATAAACTACTAGCAGTATCTTTCATGGGGTGCCTGGGTAGCTCAGTCAGTTAAGTGTCTGACTCTTGATTTCAGCTCAGGTCATGATCTCACGGTGGTGTGATAGAGCCCCGTCTTGGGCTCCTCTCTAGGCATGCAGCATGCTTTATATTCTCTCTCTCTCTCTCTCTCTCTCTCTCTCTCTCTCTCTCTTCCTCTGCTCCTCCCCAGCTCATGCTCTTGTGCATTCTCTCTCTCTCTTTCTCTCGCACTCTCTCAAAAAAAAGTCTTTCATAAAATCCTATCATCCTGGGAGATTTTTCCTGTGGATTCTATGCTATAAAAATTGTTACCAAACATTGTGAAATGGAAGATACCCAACTTATTTTGTGAAACTAGCCAGAAGCTTGTATCAAAACTAACAAATACAGCTGAAAGGAAAATTATAGTCCAGTTTAACGTATGAATATAATTTTTAAAAATCAATCAATTAAATAATTAATTATCTAATTTACACCCAAGTTAGTTAGCATATAGTGCAACAGTGATTTCAGGAGTAGATTCCTTAATGCCCCTTACCCATTTAGCCCATCCCCCCTCCCACAACCCCTCCAGCAACCAACATTGTTCTCTGTATTTAAGAGTCTTTTATGGGTTGTTCCCCTCCCTATTTTTATATTATTTTTGCTTCCCTTCCCTCATGTTCATCTGTTTTGTGTATTAAATTCCTCATATGAGTGAAGTCATATGATATTTGTCTTTCTCTGACTGACTAATTTCTCTTAGCATAATACCCTCTAGTTCCATCCATGTAGTTGCAAATGGAAGATTTCATTCTTTTTTATTGCTGAGTAATACTCCATTCATCCATCGATGGACATTTGGGCTCTTTCCATACTTTGGCTATTGTCAATAGCGCTGCTATAAACATTAAAGGGGTGCAGGTGCCCCTTTAAGACAGCACACCTGTATCCCTTGGAAAAATACCTAGTAATGCAATTTCTGGGTTGTAGGGTAGTTCTATTTTTAATTTTTTGAGGAACCTCCATACTGTTTTCCAGAGTGGCTGCACCAGTTTGCATTCTCACCAGCAGTGCAAAAGAGATCCTCTTTCTCCACATCCTCACCAACATCTGTTGTTGCCTGAGTTGTTAATGGTAGCCTTTCTGACAGGTGTGAGGTGGTATCTCATTGTGGTTTTGCTTTGTATTTCCCGGATGATGAGTGATGTTGAGCATCTTTTCATGTGTCAGTTGGCCATCTGGATATCTTCTTCGGAGAAGTGTCTATTCATGTCTTTTGCCCATTTCTTCACTGGATTATTTGTTTTTTTGGATGTTGAGTTTTAAAAGTACTTTATAGGTTTTAGATACTAACCCTTTATCTGATATGTCATTTGCAATATCTTCTCCCATTCTGTTGGTTGCCTTTTAGTTTTGCTAATTGTTTCCTTGGCTGTGCAGAAGCTTTTTATTTTCATGATGTCCCAAAAGTTCATTTTTGCTTTTGTTTCCCTTGCCTTCGGAGATGTGTTGAATAAGAAGTTGCTGCAGCTAAGGTCAAAGAGGTTTTTGTCTGCTTTCTCTTCTAGGATTTTGATGGCTTCTTGTCTTACGTTTAAGTCTTTCATCCTCTTTGAGTTTATTTTCATATATGGTGTAAGAAAGTGGTCCAGGCTCATTTTTCTGCATGTCACTGTCCAGGTTTCCCAGCACGATTTGCTGAAGAGACTGTCTTTATTCCATTGGATATTCTTTCCTGCTTTGTCAAAGATTAGTTGGCCATATGTTGGTGGGTCCATTTCTGGGTTCTCTATTCTGTTCCATTGATCTGAGTGTCTGTTTTTGTGCCAGTACCATATTGTCTTGATGATTACACCTTTGTAATACATCTTGAAGTCCGGGAGTGTGATGCTTCCAGCTTTGGTTTTCTTTTTCAAGATTGCTTTGGCTATTCGGGGTCTTTTCTTTTTCCATACAAATTTTAGGATTGTTTGTTCTATCTCTGTGAAGAATGCTGGTGTTATTTTGATAGGGATTGCATGAATGTAATTGAAAGCCCAAAATACAAATATATCGGGTTTTCAGCATTAGAAGAATCATCCATCATGATCATTTAGGGTTCATACTATAAGTGTAAGAATGCCTTAATATTAGGAAATCTTTTTCAAGAATACAACATATCAAAAGATCCAATGAGAAAAAATATAATCACAATAGATAAGAATTGATAAAAGATAGCACTCATTTCTGATTAGAAAACTAGTCCTAGACAACTAAAACCAGAAAGACATTTCTTTACTGAAATAAAGGTATCTAATTTCCTCTCCTTGTCAAGCTTATTCCAGTTCAAAGGGCAAAAATATAATCCATATATCCCAAGCCTTATCAATCTGTGACTACAAAATATACTTTTATGTAATATCAGGAATAGTATGGTAAAAAAAAACATAATAATGTACTCCTAGTTACTTCTGGATGTTTCTTAAGGTATTCTCTTATATATACTGCAAACACATTTCTCTCTCCTTCCTCAGCTCACATCTTTCCAACTTGCCAGCATATAGCTGCCAATAACTCTAGTTAGGTAGAGTATGCCCAGTATACTGGGCATACCTGTTTCTATGCTCAGTAAAAAATAGCACCCAATAGTTCAATAGTTGTTGTTGTTGTTGTTGTTGTTGTTGTTTTGTTATTTGAGTATAGAAATGAAGATATTTCTAATATTGCCTTAGAGTATTAGTAATAAGTAGTTTTATAAAATTAAATTGTCTACTCCTTTGTGAAGGTGTTAATATGAATTTGCCCTAGTAATAAGCTGAGTAAGGTTTAAATTTTGAAACCACAGCAATGAATGTTTTACATCACTATTTTTAAGCCTTTATTTTTTATTATTTTTTATTTTTTACCACAACCCACATTAAGAAGAGGGAGTGGATGGGTGAGATAGGTGAAGGGGATTAAAAGATACAAACTTCCAGTTATAAGTCACAGGGATGTAAAAAGTACAGCATAGGAAATGTAGTCAATAATATTATAATAAATTTTTATGGTGACAGATGGTAACTAGACTTATCATGGTGATAATTTTATAATGTATATAAATGTTGAATCATTATGTTGTATACCTAAAAGTAATATACTATTGTATGTCAGTTATACTTCAATTAAAAAATAACTCATACTGTGACTCAGTACATACACATACACAAACATACTCTACATATATATGTATATAATTAGAAGTTTCATAGAAGTTACCAAGGATCTATGCAAAATATTCATATTATCCTCTTAGAATTAAAAAAATTGATGTCAACCCACCAAATTGATTTCTCTGGACCATGCTTTTCAGCAATTTTATGGTTATTAAATTTTGAAAGGTAAAAACCCATTGGTTTTTAGAAATATGTCCTAATTTTGTTGTAAATATTAACTCTTCATGTATAGGCAGGATGCTTTTGGTGCTAGTGGAAGGTTTTTCTCTGATTTATAAGAAGATGATAGAATCAGAAAGACCCTTCTAAATTATTATTTATTTTCTTTCTGCAGCTCTCATGTATGAATATAAGTGTAGTGCATCATTACTGTAAAGACTTCACCAGCTGGAAGTTAGAGTTTTCTCCATCAGCTTACCTTATCCCTTTTGGTCTGGTTCTTTTCCTCAAGGAGTGGAAACTTCTTTCTTTCAAGTTGCTTTTGTTGCAGAGTTAAGCAAATGGCCAACAGTGACTTTGGTAAACAATGTGCAAAATGCTCCAACTGTTCATCTACTTCTAAGCAAGACTTACTTTATGTATGTGCCTGTAAAAGAAGGCTTTCTCCAATCTCTGTGGTGGAAATGTCCCAAGCATCAAGCATTGTCAGCACAGAATTTATAGTTTCATCAGAGAAAAACAAAGAAAACCAAGCCAGCATAGATAATGTCTCTGTGAAAGATATGGTCTCTGTGAAAGATATGGTAAATATTGAAGATTCTATATTCCAGTACAAGTTGACATCCCATTTCCTAATCCCAAGCTTAGCTTCATCAATATCCCATGAGCCCTTGTCAGCTAAATCATTGCCTTCTTAACTATTAAAGGAACATTTCTTGCTTACGTGAGAGGTGAGCAAAATTGGTTAGTAATTTCTTTTATGATAATTCCATCTACTGCCAAATTATTTTCCACGATCATGAATAATTTAGAATATTATTCCAGCTTCTTTAGTTTTTAATGGTTTATACAGAAATGAATTGGTTTTCAAGTTGGATTAAATCTGAATTTGGGGGCATTGTTGTAGTGAAATATAGTGTGGTTATTATTTAAGGCAATTTCTGGTTATCTAGATGGAATATCAAATATACTTTGCAAAACCGATGTATGTTGTTACAATCTATGACTACCTGGTTGGATTTGTTTGGGGGTATTTTACCTTTATGGAGAAGAGGCAGTGTGGAAGATTGTAGTTGATACAGCACAACTTTGGAGACTGAGAGCATTAAATTTTAAAAAGGGTTCTCAGTCCTCAAAGTTGTACCTTTTTCAAATTTTCACCCTAAACTGTTATTTTTTATTTGTATTACAGTATAGTTATTGCCATATAGGGTTCTCTGGGTGAATTGTTACTATATTATTTTCATTCAAAGGTTATTTTGTGAATGTTTGGTCAATAATTTTTTATATATAACCTGTTTGAGATGATTGTTATATTTTAAAACAAGGGTGATTGAGAAAGCGCTGATGTTGCCTTCTCTTATGATTTTGAAGAATCATCAGGTAAGTTCTGATGGCTTTGTGATGCAGGTTATCATGTAGACTTGCCTGGATTCAGGTGATTAGATTGAATGGCTGGCTTCTTCTTTTTTTTAAGTTTTTTTAATGTTTTATTTTATTTTTGAGAGACAAAGACAGAGTATGAACAGGAGAGGAGCAGAGAGAGATTGACACCCAGAATCGGAAGCAGGCTCAGAGCTATCAGCACGGAGCCCGATGCGGGGCTCGAACCCATGCACCATGAGATCATGACCTGAGCTGAAGTCAGTTGCTTAACCCAGCCACCCAGGCACCCCAGAATGGCTGGCCTCTTATGGTCTCTTTTAGCGTAATAAGCCAATGAATCATATAGGGCTTAGAATTTAAAGAAAGACAATAAGCTCTCTTGTACACAATAAATATCAGCACACATTAAATATTATTTAAATTAGGGTTCTTATTTTGTCAAGATGCAAGTGTACTTTTACTACAAGTATATCTTAATTTTTTTTTATTCCTTTTGGTGTAAGCCCTTGAAAACCACCAATGTGGAGAAAAAACCATCTCAACAACAATGGAATCGGGGAAACATTACAGATGGAAAAGTTCCTCACATAAGGATAGACAATGGAGCTGCTATTCAGGTATATAGAAAGCAAACTGAAACTTCTAGGAACTTCTAAGTCAATAATTAATGGCAAAAATGATTTAAAAATTAGTCTCTAAGGAAAGGAAGGAAAGAAAAGAGAAAATTTAGCAGTTTCAAGTATGCCAAAGTCTTTACCAAAGAAAATGCAGACTAATTATTTTTTATGCTTATTAATGGACCAAATACTGTTTAATTAAAGCAGAGGGCATTTTATTAGTAAAATGAGAACATTTTGGTCTTTAGGCCTTGTCTGTTGCTGAGAACAATCTTGGAGTCTTTGTGTAGACCTCTTGAAGACACAGAGAAAGATCAGATGGCTTGAAATGGTTTGGCTATTCATTTCCTTGATGACTGGTAGTGAGGCCAGAATTTCCCTCATGGACCCCTCCATTTTTTCTAGCCTGTGATTAGATGGATACCAATATTAGTCTTCTAAGGATTCTAATTATTATGGTTTGAAGTTTTTATTAAAATTTTAGAAATTAAAATGTGTTCCTTAACATCACATTAAAAGAACAATAAGAACAACTAGAAGAAGAAAATTGAATTAACATTAAATAACTTTTTTTTGAAGATTTATTTAGTTTTGAGAGAGAGAGACAGAGTACGAGTTGGGGAGGAGCAGAGAGAGAGGGAGACCCAAAATCTGAAGCAGGCTCGAGGCTCTGAGCTGTCAGGACAGAGCCCAAGGCGGGGCTGAAACTCCCGGACTGCGAAATCATGACCTGAGCCACAGTTGGACTCTTAACTGACTGAGCCACCCAGGTGCTCCAACATTAAATAACTTTCAAAAGTTGTTTTAAGAGATGTTTGGCAATTTACTTGAATGATCAGAAAAACTTCCTGCGAATTCTAACTTGAAAAATTTAATTCTCCCACTTTAAATAAAAGGCCTGTATTTTTGGGAGGGATACCTGGGTGGCTCAGTAGATTAAGTGACCCACTCTTGGTTTTGGCTCAGGTCATGATCTCATGGTTCATGGGTTCGAGCCCTGCATCCAGCTCTGCAATGATGGCACAGAACCTGTTTGGGATCCTCTCTCTCCCTCTCTCTCTGCCTCTCCCCCGCTCACTCTCTCTGTCTGTCTCTCAAAG
The DNA here is from genome assembly GCA_028646485.1 of Cryptoprocta ferox. Lineage (NCBI taxonomy): Eukaryota > Metazoa > Chordata > Mammalia > Carnivora > Eupleridae > Cryptoprocta > Cryptoprocta ferox. The sequence goes on from CM053575.1 coordinate 46,936,960, forward strand.
TGAATAAATAAACTTAAAAAATAGATAAATAACCTGTATTTTTAAAAAATCCACAACTACTGAATTTTAAATGTAGTGATAAGAGCTTTTTTAAAAGCAAAATATGTTCTGCTGGAGAATGGAAGGAACCGTTCTTGCCTGACCTCTGTTCTCAGAACGCTGGGAACATGGGACTTGATAAAACCCCAGGAGAACGTGCAGGACGGTGCCTTCCTGGTCACCAGCCAAGTGCGTCAAGGACCACAACGCCAGAGATATTCCCACGCGCAGTTGCAGGATGTTCCTGATCTGTCCTTCCTTTATCTGTAGCTATTGTTCTGAATAAAACATTTACTGTAACATTTACTGTGCTCTCCAAGCTTGCAAGGAGGGTATAAAATAAGATGCTGTTCCTAATAAAGTTTGCCATTAGCCATCAGCTCTTGGTCCATCTCCATTTGCCATCAGCCTTTGGGGACGTATGCCTTTCCATTGGCCATCAGCCTTTGGGAAGGTCATTGTGTCGATTGTCATCTCTCCAGGACTCCTTACCTACCACAATGTTCATTGTAAAATATTAGGAAAATATAGATTGAAAAGTGAAGAAAATAAAAATCATGAGCCAGATATAACCAATTTTAAAATTTATTACTTTTTTCTTTGCATGTATGTCTCATTCTTTTTTCTTTTCAATTTTTTCCCATTTTAAATTATGAAATATTTCAAATATATACACATTTTTAAGGAAATAACCTTAACTAGAATAACTGAAGTTTTTCTCATCCCATTAAATGGAAAGAATCATTTTAAAGTTTTTCAACATTTTGGAAGAGTAAAAAAAGGAATTACAGTCATCCAAAATTCTACTATCCGGTGATAGCTCTTCTTAATGTTTAGATGACCATCTTTCCAGACACCAGTGTCAGCATCCTCACACGCCCACATTTTCATAATGGGATCATATCATACATGCTTTCACACTCTACACTTTGTCATTCTATGTCAATAAAAATAGATCTACGTTACCATTTTTATAGCATTCTCTTAAAATTATTACAAACTAGAAGTAATTTTCTCCTTATTTTCACCAATATATAATGATGTCAAAACAATTAGTTGAAGAAAATGATTTATTTTATAAAACTAGTTGGGTAATAGAGCTATTTCTATATCCATTCCTCATTTAAAATATTCTATTTAAACAGTGTTAAAATACTGTGTCCAGGTTGTGCTTCTATATGTTAAAGGAGCAAATGAGAGTTTAGTTTTTAAAGGGCAAGAAGAATTGGGGGAATAGTTATAGAGTTTAGATCATTTTGTTCTGTGGAAAACAAAAGGCATAAATGGCCATTTAAATTGAGATTTTACTCATTTTTCGTAATACATAGTTGAGAGTTCTATATAAATATAATAAAAATAAAATGTTTTGTCTTATTTTGGTCATTTTAGTTTTTCTGATTTTGATCCTCCCCATTAAGTGGTTGGAGGAGGAAGGAGGAGACAAAGTAATTATAAATTACTGGAAGTCCAGTCTTGGGAACCATCACCTGGGCAGGATGTACCCTGTATGAGTCTAGGGTTGCCATTCACAACATTCAAGACCATAAATCCAAAGTTCTCACTCCAGGATTCAACTCCACATAGCCGGTCTGTCACTTCTCTTACAGGTGTATATACACAGAAGGTTCCTGGTTGGCTGGCTTGCTGACTGAATTTATTGACTGATTCATTCATTTACTCATTCATTCATTCATACCATATTTGCACTACTGTTCCCTTGAAATGCCTTCCTTGCTTTGTTTGCTTGTGTTATAGAAAAAAGATTCTCAATTATCTGCTTTTGTTCCCTCACATGCTGATCTCAGAAGCCATCTCTTTTGTAATGTTGTCCACTGTTCTCCCAGTATTCTAGCTCTGGTCTCTGGTCCCAATGTTGTTTTGTATTTTTTTTTTAACTTAAGACTTATAACTTAAGTGATAATCTTGTCTCTTGAGTAGACTACAAATTCTGAGAAAGCAGGAATTGTGTTTTATCCATTTTTGTACAAAATATGTACACAAGGAACTATCTAAGGAAAGTCTAACATGTTGAAGCCAAACAATCTTCTTCCTTCCTTCTCTCCTTCCTCCCTCCCTCCATCTCTTCTTCCCTCCCTTTCTTCCTACTTCTTTTCCCCGCTATGTTCTAAGCATAAATATTTTACCTACAAAGTTTCAGGGTAGGCTTTTTAAAGGATACATAAGAAACAGCTTCTTAAGCTTCTAGACCATCTTGGAAGAAAAACACGAACCAAAGTATTTGTAAGAAAGAGAGTAATAATAATGCTTGAGTACCAATGCATACATGCTGAGGGAAGTCAAAATAATGGAACAATTACCATGGTGCAAAGTCAGGGAACCCCTTCATGAAGGAGATAAGTAAGTAGTTGGACATTGAATCTTTTCTTATGAAAGTAAGACAGGAATGTAAGCAGCAGAAGATATGAAGACTAGCAGCTAATATATCTCTTGCATGGCAAAGGTGAAAGTGGTTGCAGAGAAATAGAGTAGCATCTCCAGGAAAGGCTTTGTCTGCTGACCCAGCAGAGGCTTCATCTAAGTGCCATCACTTTAGATGTTTTGTCATATTCTAGTCCCCAGACATGATGTGTCCAGAAAGTCTTATTAATACCATGATATTGATTTGGATCAAGGAGACTGACTTCCCCCAACCAAATTCACAAGAAAAGAAAGTGTAAATGAGTTACATGTTTTTTATTTTACAATGAGAATCAGAATGCTGGTGTTGGCAAAAACAGTGCCAACTTTTTTTGAGTACTTACTATGTTCTACGCGCCATGCTTTTTAAAAAAAAAGTTGAAGTGTAGTTGATATACAATGTTATGTTAGTTTCAGTTTCAGGTGTGCAACTTAGTGATTTGACAGTTCTACTTATTATGCTATGCTCATCATGGTAAGTGTAGTTATTGTCAGAAGTTAAATAAGTGGAAGGATTCTTGTTCTGGATAGAGTTACTATGGATGGTTTTTTTTTTTCTTCTCAGTGCTGAGTTACGTTAAAATTTCTGTCAGATACTGCTTTTTCTAAAACAAAAGGAATAAAATCACTAAAGTGATTTTAATAGAAACAGTGAAGTAAAGAAAAAGTGTTACTTGGTAAACAGAAAAGCAGTTAGTAGGTGTTGATTTTATAATATAGCTCTCAGAATTTGGGGTTAATTTCTTTGATGAATGTATTTTATACACACAAACACACATATATGTATCCATTAGTATTTCATTCCTCCTTTTTCTTATGAAGACATTTCATTAATATTGTAGTTTGTAAGAGATTCATTTTTATACTTTTGACGTTTTCCATATTTCTCCATTGGGAGTTCATGGTTTTCCACCAAAGGACATTTAATGAAATTTGCAAAAACTTATTTTTGACTAATTAACATCAAATAGGCGGCATCTTCTATTTGATTTTACCCTGGAGCAGAAACTCTCTTCCCTTGGTTGGATATCTGTCAGTATTATGTGTTCATTTTTAATACCTGATGAATGGCAGAAGGAGACAAAGGAGCTCTTATTTTTTATCCAGAAAATCTATACCTTTGGAAGAATATTGGGACAAGGAAGCTTTGGAATGGTCATTGAAGCTACGGACAAGGAAACAGAAACTAAGTGGGCAATTAAAAAAGTGAACAAAGACAAGGTAAGGCTTATTCACAGCATCACACTGAGGGTACAGTGCCAGGGCAGCGTGGGGTCAGCAGTGTAGTTTTCACACTAAAAGCTGACTCTGAGGGCAGGGCCTGGGCTGTTCCCCTGGAGAAGTGTGGCCAATTCCCTAGCCTTCTGGCAAGGGACCTATTCTTGAACTCATGTATCTGGGAAAAGCAAATGAAGGATTAATTCACATAACCAAATATAAGCAAATAAGGGTAAAGTTTTTCAGAGTGAGTTGAAAGTAAGGGCTGATTCTCAGTCTGTCTAGCTGTAGGGCTATGGGCTAGAGATGGCTTAGCTAGATTTAAGTTTCAGCGCTCTCTCCCAGTGTGGTTCGGAACAACTTTTCTCCTATCCTTTCATCTCCTTTTACTCCCTATTTCCTCGTTGTTAGCTAAGTCTCATTATTCATCCCACCTGTTCTTCCAGTTTGAACACTTTTTCAGGAACTGTAAACTATACTGTTTACTTGTAGCCACTGTATTCCTCACTGGATTTCTCCTGGAGTGGACAATGACTGGGCTTGTTTTTAAGAGAGAGTCTAGCTTCTCAGGCTTTATCCCTGAACATCAAAAACCTCTGTGCCTGGGAAAAGATAAAAGACAAAAGATGGTGTTTTTTTCCCTTGGGTTTGTGATGATTAGTATTACATTTACAAAGTGAAATAGTAAGTTTTATGTATTCTTTAAAGCAGACTATAACAAATTACATACCATTTCTCTCTAATAAAATAACATATAAATCTTAATAAAGGGATATCTAGAGGCTTTCTAGAAATCTTTAGAATTCTAGAGCCATCATGCTACAGGGGATGTTGTTTCCTTTGCCCCTTTGGTTTCAGGGAGGGTTAAGGGTTAGATTTTAGGGTTATATAGTAGGGTACCTGCTTGCAACTTTAGGATTTCATAATCGCTCATATGCATACTGTGATGAGCATTTATAGGCACTAATATAGTAAAATAAACTTACATAGTCAATATATGAATTGGACAATATATTTTACTGTATTATATGCAGGTTAGGCCATTTGGGGAGGAAGGTAGGAGTGGAATTGAGACTGATATTGGGAGAAATTGTGGTAACTTTCCATGTGTAGTCTAGATAAGAACTCCTCACAGTTACTATTTCTCTTAACCCTCTAGGATAACCTTAAATTGTGACTTTCACCCTAGGGCATAGTGGGTAGGCAGTTTCCTACTCACTCTGAAATGGTCATGGTTGAAGGGTAAAGGTAATTGGATGCAGGGATGACTCTAGGTAAAATTTTAACCAGGTAAAGTTTGCCACGTGATCCATCTTTTTGCAGTCCTTTAAGAACTAGTATGTATTTTCCAAACTTGGGGGGTTTTGTGGGAGGAAAGGAGGGATAAGACCTTTGTCATCCCTTTCAGGGATATTTTTATGTGGATGAGGGCAATAATGCTGGTAATTTAGACATCAGTAGGGGTGATGATTGGGGTGGTGGTAGTGGTGGCGAGGGTAGAAGAATCTTCTAGAATTTCTTAGATGACTTTGTAGAAAATCAGTTGCACCCTGATTTGTGCTCCCTGGGATGTGCCTGCCTTTACCTTTTGCCATCAGGTATGGTTAAAGGTGACATGTAAGGAGATAAAGCTGGAGTTAAGTTGGTCTAAAGGTAAGATCTCTCTCTCTCTCTCTCTCTCTCTCTCTCTCTCTCTCTTTCTCTCTCTCAGATGCTGGGGGTATCAGGAAGTGATATATTGCAGGGCTAGGTGTAGAATTTCACTGCCTGTTTTATATATAAATATAAATAAATATATATATATAGACACACACACACACACACACACACACACACATATATATTCAAAAAAAACAACCAAAAAAAACCATTTTGCTTTTAGCATCTCCAAATGATGTCACTGGAAAGTAAATTTTGATTTTATTATGCTAACATCAAAAGATTAACATAATTTGGAAGGAAATACCAAAGGCATTTTCAAAACTGGAATAATTCTCTCAGGGGACAGAGACCATGTTGTAGTTAATTTATAGAAACAGTCCAAGAAACAGATGTGGCTTGAGGCCAAATTATATATAACTTAAAATTGGACAAAAGAAAGAAGAGCCATAATTTAATCTTATCATGGAAATAAATTGCATGTTATCTTTTGAAAAGGGAACTTCTTCAGAAAGTGTAGGAGACAATATAAAAATGACTATAACTTTGATATTGAGGTTTGTAGTAGTGACATTCATATGTGAAATCTACGCGTCCTCATTATGAAAGGCCAGAAGCTCTACTATGAAGCTACTTGAACGGGAGGTGAACATCCTGAAAAGTGTGAAACACGAACACATCATACATCTGGAACAAGTGTTTGAGACGCCTAAGGTAAGACTTGATCAGGCGCTGCACTTTGAAAGTTGTTACTATTACAGATGGACATCACTCCCTTCTGCAGTAACCCCTGTAGGGCACAGATGTTCCTGTCCGTGGCATGTGTCTGTCACTGGTGATTGATGAAGGCATTCTGGAGGACTTTTATTATTGATTATATAATTAGGTGTCTGATGATTAGATTGATGTCTTTAGTGATATTTCTGGGTGGCTCCTTGAAAACAAATGTTTATAATTGAAGCAACTTCATATGCAAACAGATAGTAATTAGAGCTTCCTTAGAGATGGTTTTCCTCTTGTTTTGGGGTTTGGTTTCTCCATTAGAGTCTCTTGGAATATCGTTGTAATTTTGCAAGCTTAGCTTTATAAGAAAGTTGGCATGCATATAGTTGGCACTGTGTAAAAGATATTTTACCATCTGTGTTTTACCAATCTTCCTTCTTCCCTAGATGTTATCATTCTTCTCTTTAAATGCCTGTAATTTTTATTTACAGTTGTTCTGAAGCCTGAGTTATTTGCCATCCTGCCTCCAGATTGTTTAGTGCCTTCGGGTTTGGGTGTTTCTCTGCTTGGAGGCAATATAATGTAGTGGTTAGTCATGTGAACTCTGGGGTCAGATTGCCTGTGCATTCAAATCCTGGCTCCACCCCTCATTAGCCATGATATCATGATGTTACCCAACCTCTCTATACTTTAGTTTCCTCATTTGTAAAATGGGTTTAATAATAGTATCGACCTCATTTGGTTGTGTGTTCTCACCTTACTTCTTTTTTGTTTTATTTTTTAATATAGTTTATTGTCAAGTTGGATTCCATATAACACCCAGTGCTCATCCCAACAAGTGTCCTCCTCCATGCCCATCACCCATTTTCCCTTCTCCCCCATGCCCCAATCAACCCTCAGTTTGTTCTCAGTATTTAAGAGTCTCTTATGGTTTGCCTCCCTCCCTCTCCTTAACTATTTTTCCCCTCCCCTCCCCTATGGTCCTCTGTTAAGTTTCTCCTGATCTACATATGAGTGAAAGCATATGGTATCTGTCTTTCTCTGCCTGACTTATTTCACTTAGCAAAATACCGTTGAATTCCATCCGTATTGTTACAAATGCCAGATTTCATTCTTTCTCATTGCCATGTAGTATTCCATTGTATAGATAAACCACATCTTCTTGATCCATTCCTCAGTTGATGGACATTTAGGCTATTTCCATGTTTTGGCTATTGTTGAAAGTGTTGCTATGAACATTGGGGTACATGGGCCCCTATGCATCAGCACTCCTGTATCCCTTGGGTAAATTCCTACCAGTGCTATTGCTGGGTCATAGGGGAGTTCTACTGTTAATTTTTTGAGGAACCTTCACACTGTATTCCAGAGGGACTGCACCAGTTTACATTCCCACCAACAGTGTAAGAGGGTGCCCATTTCTCCACATCCTCGCTAGCATCTATAGTCTCTTGATTTGTTCATTTTAGCCACTCTGACCGGCGTGAGGTGGTGTCTCAGTGTGGTTTTGATTTGTATTTCCCTGATGATGAGTGACGTT
>CM053575.1:46945053-47076580 GCA_028646485.1 Cryptoprocta ferox
CACACACAATGGAGTCCCAAACTCTTAGACACTTCGCTTCCTGGTTCTTCTTTCCCTCTCCAAAATTCTCAGGCTTACTTTGGTGGGCTTTGCAATGAGCATGCATTAAAGAACAAAGGGAGGAGCTACTGAAAGTCTCTACATCACCTCAGGGAATGTACTTTTGTTCCAGTCAGATTACTTTTTGCCTTACATGGGCCTATGCAATGTCCAGGTAAGGCTGTAACCTCTGTAGTACTTAGCCAATGAGGAATCAGGGGAGGGACTTGCATGCTAGGAAATAAATTATCTGCTGTAAATGCCCCAAGTGTGCCTGTCTGTCAGACACCGACTCTTGCAAGAACATTGGTTAAAGCTTCACTTCGCTGTGCTCCAAGTCCCCGTGTCCTTTGATTGGGTCGGTGGGTTTATTCCTTACAGTTGCTGAAGGATTAAATTGGAAAATGGATATAAAGGATCTGTCTCTTTAATTGTTAGCCATTGTTCTTTGTTTCCTTTGTCAGTTTCTGAGGCAGAAATAGTCTGTTTGGATTATGTATTATGCTTGATTCATTAGGAGTGCTTAATAACTATGAAAGGCCACAGTTACCCTTTATGGGAGCAGTATATGGCAATGATGCCAAAAGTCTATTCTTTTCAGTTTAAGAGTTGTTATTTTTTTATCCCCAAATCTTATTAGAATAGTTTTGCTCTTTATCATCAGTTTTAAGCAATTTGATTGTATTGTACCTTGCTTTCAGTTTTATTGTGCTTGGGGTTCATGGAGCCTCTTGGATCTGTGAGTATATGGTTTTTATCAAATTGAAGAAAATCTTTGGCCATTATTTGTTCAAATATTTTTTCTGTCTTGTATTCCAAGTACCATGTTAGAATGTTAGATTGCTTGATATTGTCCACAGCTTACTTTTTTCTTTGTTTTATTTAGTATACTTTACATTGTGATGTCTTCAGATTCAGTAATCTCTTTTTCTGTAACATCATATGTGCTATTTACCTTTACTAATGGAAATTTGATTTGATTCTTTTCTGTATCTTCCATGTTCTTACTTAAAATGCTCAATATTTATTCCTCCTTCTCAAATTTACTTATAATAACTTTTAGTGTTCTTTTCTACTGGTTTTATCATGTATGTCATTTCTAGGTCAATTTTAATTGACTGAATTTTTTTCCATTATGGGTTATATTTTCCTGCTTCTTTATATGCCTGTTAGTTTTTTATAGGATGCTAGATATTTTTATATTCTTGTAACTACTCTTGAGCTTTATTGCAGGACATAGTTATTTAGAAACGGTCTGATACTTCTGAAGCTTGCTTTAAGCTTTGTTAGATGGTACCAGAGCAGCCTTTGTTCTAGGGCTATTTTTTTCTTACTGAAGAATAAGACCCTTTGACAGTACTCTACCTGATGTTCTGTGAATTATGAGATTTCCCACTGTGGCTGATGGGAATACAAGCTCTTCCTGGTCATGTGGAAGCTCCAGTGATTGTTCCCTCTGCTCCTCTTGCATGATTCTTTACCCAGCTTTGGGTAGTTCCCTCATCCACATAAACTGAGCAGTACTCTGCTGAAGACTTGAGGGGGAGCCTCTGCAAATGTCTGGAGCTTTCTCTATGTACAGCTCTCTCCTCTTTTGGTACTCTTCCCTGTGAACTTTAGTTGTCTTGGCCTTCCTGGACTCCCTGCTCAATTTCCTTAATTCATGGAGACTGTTGGGCTCTCTTTGTATTCCTTCTCACTGCCTCATAGCCTACAAACTCTCCCTGGACAGTAAGCTAGGATGGGGCTTGCCTCATGTGTTTCCCCTCTTTTAGGAATCATCACCCTATGCTGCCTGATGTCTAATATCTGAAAATTGTTGTTTTATATATTTTGTCCATTTCTTAAGTTGTTTCAGGAGAGAGGGTCAGTCTAGTCTCTATTACTCCATCTTGGGCACAAGTGGGAGTCCAAATCTAGAATAGTTTGAAGGCAAAGGAAATTATCTTCTGTGATTGGTTTATTGTGGTTTTTTGTTTTTTTGTTTTTGTTTTTTGTTTTGTTTTGTTTTTTAAGGTACTGCTGGCCCTTGATTCACACAGGTCAGATCTGCCTCCTCTCCTCCCCAACTCAAATACCTAGACCTTTACTGAAGCCATCTTAAAGATGAATGGAAATTGTTACCTGATTGGGTAGACCATGGTATTAGTACTGTCATTAAGTCAGACTATGTTACGGTTTTTTGTGAATCCAAATGTTCTCCAGATCTACACAATTATTTCTAATAATTATAAAAAGACTTACAACAAACTTTTATTGATAAAACTTTTATCAACTTACATATTTAAACTTGACATCAATTTATGTTGTAAGCACTACCAAAATAACTTTTGTTTCCAAATAGTTCACTTACCATTTATGATCCCTACAGTGTTATCAGTGGAAATGATATATAGTTCAAAAGCTTATTTATGTGTCAGACTTTGAACAATTCTTTAGTTACTTTTGAAATTCGAAAGCATCCTGAGGTTTAGTGAATCTGAATTTTGACTGTTGGAAGAAAGGGTGTTAATCTTCTATTCCTGTTTTCATGCTTGCTGCTTGAACACAGAAGTTCCATTAGTAGTGGCTGTAGAATAGAATCAAACCCCAAAATCTTTTTTTTTCTTTTATAGTTTATTGTCAGGTTGGTTTCCATGTAACACCCAATGCTCATCCCGACAAGCGCCCTCCTCCATGCCCAGCACCCCCCCTTCCCTTATCCCCCTCCCCCATCAGCCCTCAGTTTGTTCTCAGTATTCATCAAACCCCAAAATCTTAAAAAAAATTACAAAAATTTAGCAACAGAGGATAGTATAGAGACATGTAGGGTAGTCTACTACTGAATAGCAATAGGTATGAAAAAGGCTTGCATTTCAGTTGACTGTGAATGTTTTTGACTCAAGAAATGACTTGACTTCTAGAAAACCTGAAGTGGTCTTAATTTGCATCAACAGAAACAGCAAATATGGAAGAGGCACTTCACCCCTGGCTTTTTCCTGTATACACCCAGTTAGTTACTAAGTCCCGCTCTTTCTTCCTCCTAGGTAATTTTCATGTATTTTTCTTCTTCCCCTTCTTGTGGCCATTCTATGCCTCACAGCTACCCCCCCATAAACAAAGGTCAGCATACTATAGCATGCAAGCCCAATCTGGTGTGCTGCCTATTTTTTTATGGCCCGTAAGCTAAGTTCTTTACATTTTTAAATGGCTGAAAAAATTTAAGTGTAAATACTTGATTGCATATGAAAAGTATATGAAACTAAAATTTCAGAGTCCATAGATAAAGTTCTGTTGTGTTGTTTATGGCTGCTGTTATGCTATAACGGCAGCGCTGAGTAGTTACAAAAGAGATTGTACAACCTGCAAAGGCAAAAATATTTACTATCTGGATCAGGCCTTTAGCGAAAAAGTTTGCTGAGCCCTGCTCTACATTACCATTAGAGTGTTCATTTAGAAATGCAAAAGTGACAGTATTACACACCTTTTCTCCCACTCCAGACACCAGCTTAAAAGACTTCAGTGACTCCGTACTGCATATGGGGGAAAAATACAAACTCCTCTGTGTGACTTCCAAGAATCTTTACAACCTGGCACTAACCTGTTTTTCCCAGCCTCACCCCTCACCACTCCACTGTTCTCTGCCCTGCCAAACTCCCGGTGCTATTAACACTAAGATATCTATTCTTCTTTCAACAGCCAGTGCTGTTTCACTCTTTGGAGTCTTTGCAAATACCACGTGTTAAGCCTGTTCTTACCCCCATTCTCTAACCGTAATCCCGATTCAATTATCTAGACCTGCCTTTAGTGTCACCTCCTCAGTGAGCATTCGTTAAACAGAGGCTCCTTTCCTCTGTAACCTCATGGCATTTTGGCTGTACCTCTTTGGTTAGCACGTGCCATACGATATTGTATTTCTAATTGTACTGTGAGCTCCTTCAGGGTCAAGAACTATGCTTTATGCCTTGTCATTCCTCTGGCATCCTGCACGGTATCTTGTGCATGATAGGTAATAAATGATTTTGAACGAGTAGATTGACGATTTAGATTGTGATCATATTTCTACCATGTATGCGCAACATATAACATTTTAAAAATCCTCAACTATATAATTTTCCCTCTCTCTCTCTCTTTTTAAAAATATAATGTCAGAAAATGTACCTGGTGATGGAGCTTTGTGAGGATGGAGAACTCAAAGAAATTCTGGATAGAAAAGGGCATTTCTCAGAGAATGAGACAAGGTGGATCATTCAGAGTCTCGCATCAGCTATAGCATATCTTCACAATAAGGGTAAGAAGAAGAGGGTCATCTGACCCATTGACTCCATGAATGCAGATAGCACTTCTGTTTAAGGGTGATTGTATTCAGGATTCATAGTCACAGAAACAATCCCCACTAAAATAGAAGATTTTATCTAAAAAACTACCTAAATTTTTTAAAACTTTAATTAAATATAATAAATATATTTTAATTAGAAACAAGGCAGGTATACAATCACATTGTACACGGACAAGGTTGAATATTTCTATTCAGCAGTTTGAAAAGCTGCTAATCTTATCAAAACAAAAGTAGGCAAGTCAATAATAAAAGTGAAATTTCAGGGGCGCCTGGGTGGCTCAGTCGGTTGAGCATCCGGCTACGGCTCAGGTCATGATCTCACAGTTTGTGGGTTCGAGCCCTGCGTCAGGCTCTGTGCTGACAGCTAGCTCAGAGCCTGGAGCCCGTCTTCGGATTCTGTGTCTCCCTCTCTCTTTGACCCTCCCCTGCTCACGCTGTCTCTCTCTCTCTCTCTCTCTCAAAAATAAATAAAACATTAAAAAATTTAAAAAAAGTGAAATTTCAAAATGCTTATATTGTATGGAAGCGTTGAATCACTATGGGTGTACGCCTGAAACTAATATTACACTGTATGCTAACTGGAATTTAAATAAAAACTAAAAAAAAAATCTCTATATTCTAGGCATTTTTGTTTGTTTGTTTTTTGTTTTACAGCAGTTTTAGGTTTGTGGCAAAATTGAGCAGGAGTTGCAGGGACATCCCATCTACCCGTCTACACATGCATAGCCTCCTCCTGTTGGCAACATCCCCACCAGACTGGTGGTACACACGTTACACCTGTTGAGCCTATACTGACGCACTGTTATCACCCCAAAGCCCATAGTTCACATGGGTTCACTTTTGGTGGTGTACATTCTGTTGGTTTTGACAAATGTATAATGACCTGTATCTACCATTCTAGTATCATACAGAATAGCTTCACTGCCTTAAAAGCCACACGTAAAAATTATTCTAATTGCTTTACTGTTCTTTGATGTTACTGCCGCTGCTTTTTCTCAGGCTCCTCCTTTTTCTCTTCAAGGTTAGTTTGGCTCACACATGACTTTAACACCTTCTCATTATACAGATGAGAGAAAAGTTTGTTCCAGAGAGGTGAAGTGACACGGTGAGGTGTGGCAGAGCTAGTATTAGAACCCAGGGGTCCATTCTGCAGATATTTCCTGAGCAACTTCTGCATGTGGTCAGACCCAGAGTTAGAAAGATTAAAAGACAATGCTCCCACCCCTTAAGGAATTCAGGCTAGTGGAAGATTGAGTACAGAAAGCAAACTGTAATTCAAAGTGATAATTTCTCTAGCGGAGAGCCATATACAGTGCAAGGAGCATAGGAACAGAAGTGCCTCAGTTGACCTGAAAAGTCAGAGAAGGATTCACATTGGAAAGAAAATTTGAGCTGAGGAATACAAACTCAGACAAAAAAGAAGGGAGGGCTTTCCATGTAGGGGCAACAATTTTTGCAAGGGCAGGAAATCAAGGGCTAGTACTATACGAATGTCAGTCTTCCCACATTGAGCTGTAAATTCAGTATAATGCCAACCAAAATTTCCACAGGATTTTTCATGGAACTTGATAAAATTATTCTGAAGTGGGTGAGAATAGCAAAGAAAACAATTAAAAAGAAGAATGATGGAGGCAGTAGGGAGACTTATTGTGTGCTATTTATGTCAGAAGAGATAAGCAAAGTAATGGAAACAATAAAAATTCCAAAAACACAGGCTGGGACCTGTGTAAGGGAACTATAAACGATTAGGTAGAATTACCAGTCCAGGGCTCCTCAGCTACATTTTTCCAGCAATTATACATGTAAGTTTTTAAAATCTGGGGAAATGTTTGCTATGGATATGAACTGAATTAGTTACTTGCAGAGGAAATGTTTAGTACATGATTATTTGTATGTATATAAAATCCTACCTGAGGTCTGTCTGACATGTTCAACTGGAGATTTTGTGTCTCAGGGTTTTCATTTGTTTGCTTTTTATTTTAACATATAAAGAGTAGGAAAGTTTGTGCTTATGTTGTAGAAAAATATATTGAAACGAGTGCAGTTTGTATACATGTAGTCAAGTTGTGGTATGTTAAATGTTTATATTGGCACTAACGTATGCATGGAAGTAAAGAAGTAATCCTCTATTTGAAGACCTAAGGATATGGAAAACCTTACTGGGTTTGTAACTACGATTCTCTCCCTCCTCCTGGGAACACCTAACTTTGGGCAGAATCCACTGTCCTGCTCACGAGGCCACCTATCATGAAGAGTGTCTGCTAGGCCAGTAGAGGGATGGGGGAGAGGAGGGAGTCAAAGAAAATGGCCCCTTAAGATTAAACATGTGGAGAAAAGGGATTTGAATATAAGGGAATAGAACAGGACAGAATTATGCTTGGCCCTCCCTGAAGTTTTTTTTTTTTATGTATGTATGTATGTATTTATTTTTTTTCCAAAGTTTTAAACAGTGGACATTAACTTGTCAAATATATATATTTGTTTTATTTATGTCCCCTCTAATTTTCCCTCATTCACTATTCATTTGATTTGTGGTTTATTTTCTTGGTAGATATAGTACATAGAGATCTAAAACTGGAAAACATAATGGTCAAAAGCAGCTTTATTGATGATAACAATGAAATGAACTTAAACATAAAGGTAAGATATTAGAAGTTGTGGTAAATATTTGCCTGTAAACAGTTTGATAGCAAAGTGGCAAAGTACATCCTCTTCTTGGAAGCTTTTGAGCAGCCAAAAAATCAGTGTCTTGTGCTAAAAAAATAAAACTTGGGGCTCCTGGGTGACTTGATTGAGCATCCGATTTCGGCTCAGGTTGTGATCTCTCACACGAGTTTGAACCCCATGTTGGGCTCTGTGCTGACACCTCAGAGCCTGGAGCCTGCTTTGGATTCTGTGTCTCCCTCTCTCGGCCCCTCCCCAGTTTGTGTTCTCTCTCTCTCAAAAATAAATAAACATTAAAAAAATTAAAACAATAAAATAAAAATAAAATTTTTACAAAAGAGGTTGTAAGTGACAAGAATAATTTTACAAGTTAAGTAGTGCTATTGAATCTTTTTTAAAGTACATATTCATTTGGATGGTTCTAAATCATTAGTTAATAGCAAGCAAACAGATGCTCTGAATTCTAATTAATTTCAAATTTATGCCTGGTAATGTGATGTAAATGTGTTACAGATTTAGGAAAAAAAACACACCTTGGCTCTGCCTTTGATACTAAATTAACGCTAAAGTCTGTATTTCTCATTGAAAATTTTCCTGGGTATTAATATTTATGTCCTAAGCACAATTAATGTGCCAAGTGTTTATTCCTCAAGATTTTATTCAAATTAAGTGTTCCTTAATGTCAAATAAATGATAGGATACATTATTTATTACTTAGCACTTTAATAGTGGCTGCTTTCAAAATATATGAGTGTGTTAATTTAGGAATAAAATGTTGTCTGTGAATAACTCGCTTTGTTGCAGGAGCTAAATCCCTATGTAATATAAGTGAGTTTAACAGCATTGTTGTTTTACCAAAGTAAATAAATATTCTTGGATATTTTCATTTTAAACTCTGTGTGGGCAGGAATTATGTATGTTTTAATCACTGTTGGTACCTGGAGTAATGCCTAAAAACATAGTATGTGCTCACTTAATATTTGGTAAATGAGGGAATGATTGCTCTCTAAAGAACTGAATTGATCATAAAACCTTTTGTATATTTGATATCTGTGTAGATTTTCTGTGGAGAAAGATACATATTATAATGCTCCAAGTGAGATAATTGTGAAAACTCCTGGAGAAATCGATTGTTCTATTTAGAAAACTAGTGGTATCACATACTGATAAGAATATTTTCTTACTCCAGAAGGCACTGGAAACTTTGCATTCAGTGTCCGTGGACCAAGAGCCTATCTTTGGTTGATCAATAAATGTGCCTGTTTTTTTTTTTGCTTTCAGCCCAAGGCTGTTCCAACTTGGGAGACAAGACCAAGGGCACACACTGAATATTTAATAACCGACTGTGTCCTGACCACGATTTGGAACAGAGCAGGAAGAGATGAGTTGCAGCAGCAGGGCCTCCCGTGTATTTGTAGCTCCACAGTCGGATTTTTTTTCCCTGTTAATTTGCTTCTTGTAGTTTTTAATAGTGTCGTAATTGTTTTAATTAGTATAATATAGAAACACAAAGGAAGTCATAGTAAAGAAAAGATAGTATTTACCACAGATAGTGTCTTATAAATAATTATCAAAAGGGGGCAGGTTCTGTGAGTGCTGCCAAGGATAATGATCGCGTTTATAATGGTGCTTTAAACTGGAACAGAGCTTGAGTGTCAGAAAAATAGAGAGTAAACCTACTAAGGCCAGAATGCATTTTACAATTAAAGAGGTTTTTAAAAATAACTTTTTTTAGCTTTTTCAGATAAAAAGCTTAAAAAACTAACTTTTGTTTGTCTGAAAAAGCTAAAGCCTTCTTTCAAAATAGAACTTCCCATGTTGAGCTGGTAAGTTTAATTAGAAGGAACAATCAATCGATATCATGGGTGTCTGCTCCAGAGAGGAGAAACCAAGCTTCTCTTTACCAACAAGGTTTTTCTTCTTCACAAAGAGGGGTGGAAGGGAAGTGAAAGCAAGGTCCTTATTAGTAATACAAATAAAACCCCTCCATCCTCAAGAATCTCCAAATTAAATACAGTGCAATTACAGTGTGGTAGAATTCCTGCCTTCAGAATGACTGATCTCTGGGACAGAAAAACAGGTGACTGGGTTTCTTCTTCTAGGTGACTGACTTTGGCTTAGCAGTGAAGAAGCAAGGCAGGAGTGAAGCCATGCTGCAGAGCACATGTGGGACTCCTATCTATATGGGTACGTTCATAGATTTAAAACGATCTCTTTAAATGATCTTTTTAAAATGATTTTTAAATCATTTAAAATGATATAAAGTAGAACAACTAATGTAGATCAAAACTTGAGCCATTTGAAAGAACTCCTAAAACTCAACACTGAAAACAATCCAATTAAAAAGTGGGCAGAAGAGCTAAACAGACACTTCTCCAAAGAAGACATCCATATGGCCAACAGACACATGAAAACATGCTCAGTATCACTCATCATCAGGGAAATGCACATCAGGACCACAATGAGATACCACCTCACACCTGTCAGAATGGCTACTGTCAAAAAGACAAGATATAATAAGTGTTGGCGAGGATGTGGAGAAAAGGGAACCCTCGTACACTGTTGGTGGGACTGTAGATCGGTGCAGCCACTGTGGAAAACAGTGTGGAGGTTATTAGAAATGTCATGTGATACAATAATTCCACTTCTGAGTATTTATCTAAGAAAACGAAGACACTAAGTTGGAAAGACATGTGCACCTCCATGTACATTGCAGCATTATTTATAGTAGCCAAGCTATGGAAGTAGTCTAAGTGTCCATCAATAGAGGAATGGATAAAGATGTGGTATGTTTGAGTATGTGTAAGTACTCAGCCGTGAAAAAGAATGAAATTTTGCTTTTTGCAGCAACACAGATGGACATAGAGGGCATTAGGCTAAGTTAAAGAAGTCAGAGAGAGGAAAATACCATATGATTTCACTTAAGTGTGGAATCTAAAAGAAATAAAACAAAACAAAACAGAAACAGACTTGTAGATACAGAGAACAAACTGGTAGTTTTGGGGGGTGATGGGCAAAATAGGTGAAGGGTATTAAGAGTTACAGTCTTCCAGTTATAAAATAAGTCATGGGAATATAAAGTACAGCATAGAGAATACAGTCAATAACATCGTAATAACTTTGTGTGGTGATAGATGGTGACTAGACTTATTGTGGTGATCATTTAGTAATGTATACAAATGTTAAATCACTATGTTGTACACCTGAAACTAATATAATGTTGTATGACTGTACTTCAATTTAAAAGAAAACTTGAGCAGTCTGATTTTGCCATAATGTGACTTAATGGCCCTGTAATCAAGCTACTCTTTCTCTTCCTAGGTCAAATAATTTCATTGTTTTACTATTTTTCTCAGTTCTTATCTTTAAAGATTATAGTTTTTATTGGTTTTCTGGACTCTTCTTATAGTTGTTTATATCTCTTAGGTATAATTACCAAACTTAATTATTGGTTTTGTGAATTCGTGCTGAAATCATGTGTGTGTTTTGCTTCTTTCCATTTTTTATCCAATTTTATTGCCATCAAATGGCACATCATAAAGAGTACCGATTAAATATATTTTGCAAAGCAACAGTTTACCATTTTTCCAAGTGTGATTTTTAACAGCTTTACTGAAGTACAATTTAAATGCCATAAAAATGTACCATTCAGTGATTTTTCCTGCATTCACAGACTCGTGCAACCATCACCACAGTCCAGTTTTAGAATAATTCTACCCTAGAAAATTGCCTCCTGCCCATTTGTACTCAGTCTCATTCCCATTCCAGCCCCAGGTAATCACTAATCTTTTTACCTCTCTGTATTTGCCTTGCCTGGACATTTCGTATGACCAGAGTCATACCATATGTTGTCTTTTATGTCTGGCTTCTTTCACTTAAGCGTAATGTTTTTGCAGTACCTTCCTGTTGTAGCCATAGTCTGTCCCTTTGTGTTTCTGAACAGTTGTCTGTTGCATGGATATGCCACCTTTCATTCATCTGTTAGCTGATGGACACACAGATTGTGTCTACTTTGGGGCTATCATGAATAATGCTGCTATGAACTTTTGGGTCCAAATTTTCATGTGGACACCTTTTCTTTGGGAGCTACCTAGAAGTGAAGTTGCTGGGTCATAGATTATTTATGTTTAAGTTTTCAAGAAACTGCCAAATGGCTTTTCAAAGTGGCTATAGCATTTTACCTTTCCACTAGCATGTAGGTATGAGAATTCCGGTTTCTTTTTATCCTTGCTGACACTTGATAATTACATTTCCTTGTAATTATAGTCATTGTATGGGTGTGAAGTGGTATCTCATTGTGGTTTTTAATTTGCTTATTTAATTTTCCTAATGGCCAATGAGGATGAGCATCTTTTCATGTAGCTTTTAGTCATTCATAAACTTCTTTGATAAAATGTCTATTCAAATCTGTACCTAGGAGATGATTATATATTTTTCTCTTTATATTTATTAGCAAAATAATTGCATTAATTGGTTTTTAAAATGTTGAACTATCCTTGCACCTTTGAATTAAACTCCACTTGGTTTAATATACTGCTCTATTCAACTTGTCACCACCTTATTTAGGAACTTTGAATGTAGCTTTCTTTCTTTTGTGCTGCCCTTGCCTTTTTTGATGTTAGGGTTATGCTAGCCTCGTTTAAAAAAAATAAAATGATATGCTCATTAACTGCTAAGTGACAGAAATTATCTATTCATTAATAGTTTGATGAAATTTCCCCTTAAAATTTTTTTGGCCCTAGTACCATTTGATATATTAAGTTTCTATTATATTTTCAATTTATCCTGGGTTAGTCACATTTTCCACACCTTCTTGAATTGTTTTGATAGAAAATTGTTCATTCCATTGAGATTTTAGAGTTTATTAGCATAAATGTGCATATTATATTCACTTAGAATTTTCTTCTTTTTTTAATTAAAAATGTTTTTATGTTTATTAATTTTTGAGAGAGACACAGAGCGTGAGCGGGGAAGGGGCAGAGAGAGAGGGAGACACAGAATCTGAAGCAGGCTCCAGGCTCCAAACTGTCAGCACAGAGCCCGATGCCAGGCTCAAACCCATGAACCATGAGATCATGACCTGAGCCAAAGTCGGATGCTTAACCGACTGGGCTACCCAGGCGCCCCACACTTATAATTTTCTGATTCTCCAGTGTATCTGTGTTTCTATCCCCCTAATAATTCCTAATATTTTTTAAGAAGTTCAGATGTCATATTAGCAATATGTCCTGCATCACCTGGCTAACTTGGGATCATAGCTCTGTCACTTACACCTGGGCAAACAACCTGACTGCTTTTGTTGCAGTTCTATATCTGTATAATGGGGAGTATGTCATCCATTTATCAAATAATTTTTGAGTGTCTACTTTGTGTCAGAACTGGTCTGGGTATCGGGACCATAGCAGTGAAGAAATATTAAAAAATGTCATGTTGGTGCAAATATTAAACAAAATAAAAAAGTAAAATGTTTGGTATTATATGGGATGTTAGAGAGAAGTGCTAAGAAAGAAAAATAAACCAAGGAAGGGGAGAGGATGTATTTAGGGTGGTAATAATAATGTCTTTCTTATCAAGTTGACATGAGAATTGAAAGAGAAAATATATGTAAAGTACTTAGCACATTACCTGACACTTAGTGCCCAATTTAAGCTCTTGTAATAATAATAATCATTTTTTTTTCTTGATCAAATTTGTTAGTGGTTAGGACAATTTATTGGGCTTTCAAAGAACCAGCTTGAATCTAATGTTATTTGGTTGGTTTTTTCATTAATTTCTGCTTTTATCCTTCTGAATTCCTTCTTTATATTTTCTTTTGGTTTATTTAACTTCCTAAGCTAAATGCTTATTTATGTTCAGTCTTCTTATTTTCTACGTATTTTCCTCTGAATATTTCTTTGACCATTTCTTTTGCTATACAGTGTTCTTTCTATTATTCATTTCTTTTAATAGTCTATAATTTTAGTTTCAGTCTTCTTTAATCCAAGAATCATTTAGAAATGCTTTTAGAATTTCCCAGGTGGTTGGGATATGTTTGATGTTCATGTGAATATGTTAGTTTTCATAGCCTTTTGGTTTTTCTGCCTGTTTTTCTTCATTGTCCTGAGCAATTGTGACTTAATGGTTTTCAGCTTCTAGGAATTGTTTTTTGTGATTGAATACATAGTTGGGTTTTGCAAATGTTGCATTGGATATTTAGAACATGTATATATTCCTGGTTTGTTGACCAAAAAAATTTCTCTGTGTATGTATTTACAAAATCAAATGTGATACCTTTGTGATTCAAACTTTCCATATTATTAACTTAATTTTGTTTGCTTCTGTTGATGATTAAGAGAGAGAGAGAGTTATTAAAATCACCACCAAGATAGGGCTTTGGCAAATCTTTTTGTACCTTTTATAGATTCTTTTTAAAAAATCTTACTTTATTGAAATATACTTTACCTACAATGAAATGCACAGATTTTAAGGGTAAAGGTCGATGCGTTTTGACAAATGCATATGCTTATATAATCACCACCCCACTGAAGGTATAGAACATCTCTTTTGCCCTGCAAAATTCCTTTGTGTCGCTCTCTGTCAGTCTCCCACCCAGACCCCAGCAACCACTGATGATTTTTGTCACTAAAGCTTAGTTTTGCTTGTCTAGAACTTTATTTGAATCAGTGTACATTCTTGTGTCTGTCTTCTTCTGTTCTGTGTCATGATTTTGAGACTTACCCATGTCGTATCAGTGAATTATTCATTTCTATTGCTGAGGAGTATACTTAGTTCTGTTTTTTTTCTTCATTTTTTGTTTTTTGTTTTTTGCCTACTTGATATATATAAAGTTTCAAAACTGTTCTATCTTATTTGGGAAAAGGCTACTTTAGATTCTGTTCATATCCTCCTGTTGGCAAAAGACATCTGGTCTGTAGTTACATGGGGAAAATATATCCAAGCACCCTGAGTTTTATGCCTGCTTATTAGCTGTCTACACTGATAACAAGTGAGAGAACAAGAGAGAAGACAGATGGTTTGTAGAGCTTTGCTGACTTCCTAAATGGCTCCCTGGCACCGTCATTCTGGCCTCTGTCTCCTTGTGAGGGCTGTGATGGCAGAGTACGTGGAAACGCCCCCGGTAATTAAGATGGCTTTGAAAGACGAAGGCCCAGAATCCCGGCCCCTGCCTTGTGGGGCACCCAGTGTGGAGGGCTTTCATGGAATCGAATCACAGATTGCCCTTGTCATCGACTCAAGGCCACAGAGCAACTTGAATGATTCAGTATTTAAAGAGTTTAAGTAGAGTTAAGGACTACAAGTAATTGCTTAAAGGAAGATACTAATTAATTTTCAATGATCTGGAAATGAATTGCCCAGTTTTGTTAATTATCTGTAGTTGAGCCTTTACTCATTCTTTCTTCTCTCTATGTTTTTGGTTCCTTTTTGTTGTTTTTAGTTCCTTTGACAACAGGCAGAGGAACTGAAATTCCATTTGCTTTTAGTAGTTACAAAAGAGGGGTGGGGGGCAGGAGAAAGAAACTTTTCTAAAATAACACCTTTTATGTGGGGGGCACTCTGTAGCTGTGTAACGGTAGGCAAGTCACATCGTACATCTGAACCTTAGGTTCCCCACTGGCAAAGTAAGCCAGACGCCCGTCCCAAAATTCATAACATGATTTATACAAATAACATAATTTACATAAAAGTACTTTGTAAACACTAAAGTTCTTTTGAAATATATACACCTATATTTTATTTTTTTATGTTTATAACTGTTTTATTCTTTCTTTTTCCTTAAGGAAAGATATTTGATCCCTAACCATAGAGGCACAATAGGCTATTCCTGAAATATCATATGTGACATTTTTAAAGCCGTTTTGAAAGCCAGCCATTATAAAGTAATCTAATCATTAAAATGTGCTCCCTTAAAATTAAAAAAAAAAAGAAATAAAAGAAAAGAAAGAAAAAAACAACTATTTTGAGAAGCTTGTTTAAAAGAGCCCTATTGTGAACACAGTGTAAAGTATGGAGCACAGAGCTGAGGACTCAGAGTACTGGGATCCTTGTCCTAGTTGGCTTTTTGATCCAGTTAGGCTGTAGGAGCTCTCTCTTTGCCTTAGTTTTCTCATTTAGAACATGTGGAAAATAATTTGTGTTCTGTCAAAGGAGTACTGTGTTATTATTATTATTATTAATTATTATTATTATTATTATTTTACTAAAGCGAGTTATAACCATTTCTCTTAGTTTCTCTGTGAATCCAGATTTCCACATATTGGGCTTGCTTTAAATTGTATCCACTTCAGGCATGTATTCAATTCTATTTTTGGAAAGGAACTGAGATATTATTGTCTTCTACTATAACTTACACAATCTTTGCAAAATCATTTCTTAACAATTTCAAAGGAATGAAGAGTAGTACATTTAGTTACATGGTTTATGCCATCGTTCCATTAGAAGCTAAATGACAGGAGTGAGGGTACAGTGACATCAATTGTTAAGGCCTGTACATTATTCATTTAACATCTGCTCTTGGTTCTCTTTTTCCCTGTGGGGGAATAAATTACAACACATCAGCACATTTTTCATGCTTTGTGTTTAAGCGTTTAAACTTCATTTGTTGTATTATTAATATTATTTCATTTCTGCTTATTTGGCAGCCCCTGAAGTTATCAATGCCCACGACTATAGCCAGCAGTGTGACATTTGGAGCATAGGTGTCATAATGTACATTCTGTAAGTAGCCCGCTAAAAGGTACAGTTTAAAATGAGTGGATATTCCCTAACTAAAATCTAGAATTACATAGGTTTTAAATTAAGACTAAAAAATATAGTTTTTAAAAAGTGACTGAAAAAACAGTTGGAAAGGCCTTCTAAAAGCTCTCTTATTAGTTGTCAGCTACATCCATTAGGTATTTTTATAACACTATAAATTTATAACATACAGGTTTGCTCTCCGTTGACCTATAAATGCTAGAATACATGACATGATCTGAATGAACTCTTGCTTAACACCTCTCTGATCCTTTGCTGCAAACCAGAAAGCTTCTTTGTATTTTCTCAAGAGATTCATCAGGTAGAGACAGGTACTAGGACCTGGCACTTAGCTGTCCTATGGACAGGGCATATATGAGGAGTGGACGCTAACTAGACAGAGGTTCAGCCCAGGATCGAAGGAGTAGTCCATAGCTCCTAATTCTCTTATGGCTACTGAAAACATCACTGATTCTTTCTCACTCTCAAGATTCCATCAAACCCCATGTCCTGTTCTTTTTTCCTTTGAAAAGGAAATTCTTTGGTTTCTTTTCACTGGTATCACTTCTCCTTATGATCCCTTTTCTAGAATATTACAATGTTTTTCTGACTGTTCTTCATGCCCCTGGTCTCCCTCCCTAGTTCATCCTTCACATTGTTGTCAGGGTTTTCTAAATAAGTCAGTCAGAGAAGGACAGATATCATATGTTTTCACTCATATGTGTTTCTTGAGAAACTTAACAGAAGACCACGGGGGAGGGGAAGGGGAAAAATTAGTTACAAACAGAGAGGGAAGGAGGCAAACCATAAGAGACTCCTAAATACAGAAAACAAACTGAAGGTAGGTGGGCAGGTGGGGGGAGAGGGGAAAATGAGTGATGGGCATTGAGGAGGGCACTTGTTGAGATGAGCACTGGGTATGGTATGTAAGCGATGAACCATGGGAATTCACCCCGAAAACCAAGAGCACACTTTACACAGTGTATGTTAGCCAATTTGACAATAAATTATATTTTAAAAAAAATCTCAAATCTGATGATACTACTTTTCTGATTCACAACATCTGATAATTCTCCCTTGTTATAGAAAAATGTCAGAGCAACCCAGCACGGCATGAGAGCGAGTCTTTCATGACCTGGCTCCAGCATGCCTTTCCCGTCTTGGGCTAGATGTGTATCCCCATGCACCTACGCTATGCTATACCCACATAGGCCACTCTTCATGATTCACAGACAGTGTATCACATGTCTCTGGGTCTTTGCTCATGCAGTGCCTTCTACCTTGAATGTTCTTTTACTTCTCTACTAACCTTTCTCCTGGGTCCTCCAGCTCAAACATTAACACCTTCTGTTTCTCTAAATCCTACTATCTACCCCAGCAGAGTTACTGCATTCATTATGTATATACATTCCCCACTCCACAGAGGAGTTAAGGCAACCTACAAAAATGCATCCAAACAATAACACTGAAAGAAAAACAATAATATTTCATCAGGAAAGTTTGCATGTGTGTAAATTTGATAGAATTGTTCACTTTCCTGTGTTCTAACAGCATTTTTTAAAACTAGACTATACTATTGTAATATAATTATCAGAGTATGTTTCTGTTTTCTGTTTTTGTTTTTCTTGCTCTAAATTCCATGAAGGACGAGATATTATATTATTCATCTTTGCATCCCTAATATCTGGTACAATGGTAGGCATGTAGTCAGTGCTCAATATATGTTCGTTAAATTGAATTAAAGTGAATTGTCTGAGAGGTGTTCTGAAAAGTTAGTGGCCATTGTTCTGCCTCTTGGTGAGTATGAACATTTTTATGCTGATGCAACATTAGTTTTATGGTCATATTGAAGATTTCACTGTGCACTACCTCTTCCAGATCATTTCTAAATATTGACATCACAGTAGTTACATTTTCACAGTTCTGTGAAATGGAATGCATAGGCAGTAAAAATTGGAAGATGTGATTGTAGCTGTAACTCAGATGGTCAACATACATCACTGCTCGGATTGCATAAAGTATAAACGTATTCACAAAGTTTTTGATAACAATCAAAAACTTTTGTGCTGATAACAATCATACCATAAAAATTCTGAGCCTTAGTTTTTAATTAAAAACATAACTATTTTAAATTAGTGTTTTATACTTGTAAGAATTTCCAGACAAGTCAAACATAATATATGTAATCTATTATTACACAATTCATGTGGTGTTTGCTGCCTTCTTAGTTTGAATTTGTCGTTAAAGAAAGTGATAGTGTATTACATATCTTAAATTTTTTCTCCCTTCTTAAAGATATAATTTTAATTTTTCTGCTTCAGAGCGTGACTGCATATCATCATAATGACATATTTTTTTCTTTACAGTAGACTCTTACTTAGCTAATCAGTGCCTTTTCATTAATTTGCCTGAGCCCGGTGTTCTCATAGATAATTTCTTTCACCAAGGGCACAAACATATTACCTCTCCAGGGGGGTTATTTTCTTATTTATCAGTTACCCCTGATTCATTTCTGCTTAATTGGACAATGATAACGTACTTCCTCAAGGTGAAATTAACATAAACACTCTTCATGGGTACTATCCTCTGCTGTTGTGATTCCTATGAAGGAACAGAAAATAATAGAAAGGCTTCAAGAGGCATTTTTCATGTCTTGGATTCCCTTTTCTGGATGTGCAGAAAATTGCTGTCATAAAATTTCATATGCTGCTGATTGACCAACCATTAGATACATTTTGTGTAAGTAAAATTGCAAAGGATATAAAAAACGTGAGATTTTTTTAAACGTAGCCCTTAAGCTATAGAGGCATGCTAGTCGGGCAATGCAGGGGCAGCTAAGAAATTGGTGAATGTGCATATCACTGGTTGTTAACAGATTCAATGAGCTGGACTCTTGCTGGGCTGTTCTTGTTATAATAGATAGTAATTGCCCATAAGACCATTTATCTAGTTTTTTTTTATTGCATTTTGAAACTAAACAATAGTGAGGCAAATAAGATCAGAGAGAGGAGGGTCAGAATGAGCTGGAGAAATAAAAAGTATTAAAATAAGAGATTGTAGAACAATTTGATAAATGTCTCTTAACAAGAAGCTATGTAAATGAAAAGCTCTGTTTTCCAGCCTAGGTTGAGAAACTACAAGGATGAAAGCAACTTTTTTCCCTAGGAAATCATCCTCTTCCTCCTCATCATGTGAAGTATTTATCAAATTTAGATTTATTCAAAAAATGTTCATGGCAAAGATTTTATTTTATTTTTTTTATTTTTATTATTATTTTTTTTACATAGTATGTTATGTTTATTGATTTCAAAGTTAATTACAGTCACAGAAGAGCATGTAAATGTTGCCAGCCTTGAAAATACCAAAGAAAAAATATAGATGACACGGTTTTGAAAATGGAAGGTGTTGGGGAGTGGAGGATAAGAGCTGCTCATAGCCTACATTTTTTTTTCTTTTTTTTTTTTTAAACTTTATAGTTTATTGTCAGGTTGGTTTCCATATAACACCCAGTGCTCTTCCCCACAAGTGACCTCCACCAAGACCATTACCCCCCTTTACCTTTTCCCCTTCCCCTTCCCCCCTCAGTTTGTTTTCAGGATTCAAGAGTCTCTCGTGTTTTGTCTCCCTCCCTCTCCCTAACTCTTTTTCCTGCTTCCCCTCCCCATGGTCCTCTGTTGGGTTTCTCCTGTTAGACCTATGAGTGCGAACATATGGTATCTGTCCTTCTCCGCCTGACTTATTTCGCTGAGCATGACACCCTCGAGGTCCATCCACTTTGCTACAAATGGCCAGATTTCATTCTTTCTCACATGGCAAAGATTTTAAAAGAACTCCAAAATATAACTTTAAAAATCAAAGTAAAAATCTAATTGCTGGGAAACTTAGAGATCATTATACTTATGGACATAATAGACTAGCATTTGGAGAGTGTAATGGAATTCTGCCATTTTATTCTTTCAGTAATAAAGTGGAAAAATATAATCCTGAGAGTTGAAGAACAGGCATACGGTATTGCCTCTGTGAGGAGTCCAGGTCCAGCTTCTGTCTGGTTGTCATTGGCAAAATCTGGTTGTTGTCTATAGGGTTGCATTCAGCGGTTGGGATTGACAATAAAGATGATGGCTAACATTTGTTGAGAATATACTATGAAGAATTGAACTCAGCTTTTACACAAGTTCTTGTAGTTTTGGTCTGGATTACTAACTGAAGCATAGGCTTGCCATGCTCTTTGTAAAATACGGTACACTACTTCCTTTGAAAAGATTCTGAAGATGCATAGTCCCCGTATTACAGAATGTGCAACAAGCCCGTGATGACTTTACACATGCTGCCAATGGTTTTATTGGTTTTGACCATTATGTACCCTCAGCTTTCATTCCAGACTGGAGCGTCATATCATCATCCGACTTTCCTCACCCAGCTTGTCTTCCCTTTGTGTACCAGTTTTGAAGAGTTGTGGCCATTTTAATGTATTTTTGGCTTTGACTCAGAGCCTGTACACCCCAGGGTTATTCTTGGTTTATTCTTACTAACATTTGTGTAGTATTTTACCATGGGTGCAACTTTCATTTGACTCTGATAACTCAGTATATTTTACTCAAATTTCAGTTTGAATTATGTCCTTTAAAGCACTACATTATCCTCGCTCACATTGAAGTGTGTCTCCACTATTATTTGTGTGCTTAAAACCTCACCACACCTTCCTGTATTTTGGCCCTATTTAAGCTTAGTTCTCCCCCATCTGGAACACCTTTGGGCCATTTGCTAATCTGGACATTTCAATGTCTATAAGGGCCTAACACTGATCTTGCAAAACCCCTGTTCTTCTGTTTGTACATCTAGAGAGATACCCACCTCTAGCTATCCTTTATTTAAATTTGAAGCACCACTACTTCCAAGTCCTATGGAAATTTAATTTTCAATAGCCTCATTTTGATTATTTTTAAAAACTGTAAACAAAATGATTGCCTTTACTGTAGATTATGTGGAGGACCACCCTTTCTGGCAAACTCAGAAGAGAAGCTGTTTGAGTTAATAAGAAAGGGAGAACTACATTTTGAACATCCAGTCTGGGATTCCGTAAGTGCTTGTGGTAAGTGTAGATTTGTTATTATTTACTAAAGGAAATATATGTAATATAAGAAACTTGGCCAGTAATTCAAATACTAGAACTCTCTAATCATTACATTGACTTGTAGAAATAAACACCATTTACTTGTAGAAATAGTGATCTCTTCGCTGTGATTGTTGTTGTCAAAACTTCCAACAAAAACAGAAAATACATAGTAAAAATTGAAGAGGAAATTGCCAATCATCTAGCTCATTTTTACTGTAGACCATAAACCAACTAATCCAGGCCATAAAACCTCACTGAAACATTATTTATTAACCATTTATACTGATGATATTTATTTTTAAATGGGAATCATCCCCTCAGGTCATATAGATCTAATCTTAAATAAACTGGAAAATATATGGTATTAATTGTAGCTAAGATAAGATTTTCAAGATTTTCCCTTATTTGCAGCTAAAAGTGTTTTGAAACAACTTATGAAAGTAGACCCTGCTCACAGAATCACAGCTAAGGAACTACTAGATAACCAGTGGTTAACAGTAAGTGATAGTATTACTTCTTTTTTTTCTTTTTGACATGCTATCATTGCTTTGTTTTTAATTTGGCCTTATAGTTTATATATAGTCTTTAAAATAGTCAACTAGTTTCATCTTTTGACAAGTTAAAAGAAATTATTGAGCCTTAACACATTTCTCAAATGGACATTTTCATATTATTAAAACTATTGCCACAGTTGTTTATATATGTTTACAGAGGTTTAAATGAACTCTACTTTGCTGCATGCCATATCAAGTCCTGTAGAAGAGAGCTGAGAAATGCCCATTATGAAAACTGGAATATTGAAGCAGTCTGTATAGTTCAGTGATGTAAAGCACTGGAACTGTCCACTTCTCTTTCTGCTCTTTGAGTAGAAGGAATCTTTGGGGACTTAGAAGAACCAAGATCTCCTAACAGTGGCTGTTACCTGGCCTGAAATTTTGAGTAATTATTCATTTGCATATTGCTTTCCCCCATTAGACTAACTGCCTGCAGCATAGACCCTATATCTTACCAAGCTTTGTATTTCTGTACCGAGAACATTACCTGGTCATAATAGGAACCTTGGAAGACACTGTTATTTACCTCTCAATATTTATTCTCTTTTTGTTCTCTGGTAATGAGAATCCTCACTTGTAGCTGGAAACATTGCTATCTGGTCTTATTTGCTAGTTATCCCCAGTTTTTGTTAGTTATCATGTTGGGGGAAGTAGGAGCAATTGTTGGGAAATGTCTTTAAATGGGAAGAGTATGGCATTCCTAATCCCCATCTTCTTTTTTGACTAGCGATATTAGACCATAGAGAGGGATCCATAAACTGAGGATGGCAGAGCAATAAGATGCAAGGAACCAGGGCACTTAGCTCACAGAGCTGCGGTGCCAGCCTTTGGCACCTCCAGACTTTTTCATAAGAAAGGAAACAAACTTCTGCCATTTTTAAGACACTGTAAAATATGTTGTTGAGCCTAAGACCAGCTAATACAATACTCAGTAAATAATTGCTGAATGAGTGAATGATTCAATAAATGAGTAAGCCTGTAGGTATTTCAGAAAATGTTTTAAGAACTGAGGTTGGAGCTTTCTAAATACACATAGGAAATATTGCTAAGCAGTATTCTTCTATGAAAAAATTATTGTACATCTATTATTTGCTAGACACTGTGCTAGGTACTGGAGATACATGATATGCTTACCTTGCAGTGGTATTGTTGCAAGGTGATGGTCGTTTGGACAGGGCGGTAGCAATAGAGTTGGAGAGAAATACATGTGATATGTTTTTTAGGTATAATTGACAGGGCTTGGTGCTTGATTAGATGAGGAATGAGGTTAAGGGAGGAATCAAGGATGAATTTCAGGGTTTTTCCCCCCTACGGGGAGGGTGGTGACTCAAGAGTTCCATATCAGATGTGCAAAGTCTGAGATGCCTATGTGGCATTCAGGTGGAAATGTTAACTAGATCATTGGCTATGTGAGTCTGGAACTGGGGAAGTCTGAGCTGGAGATAGAAATTTGGGAATCATGAGGGCATAGATGCAATGTAAAGTCGTCGGGCTGAAGAGATAAATGAGTGAGAAGATACCTATAGAAAGGAGAAGAGGCCCCAGCACCCTGCCATTAGACACTACAACATTCAGAAGAAGAGCAGTTAGCAGTGGGGGCTGAGGAGGGATAGCAGGTGAGAAGAGGAGAAAATCGGGAGAGTGGTGCCAGAGCAGTTAAGTGAGAAGATTGAGAAAGTGAGAGCTCAGCTCCCAGGTAAATGCTGCTGAGAGGACAAGGCAAGATGAGTTTCCATTAGACTGGCCAACAGAGGGATTGGTGGTGACCCTGAAGGCCCAGGTCAGTTTAGATATGTATCAGAAATTTATAATGATAGCACTGTTCCTTTCAATTCTCTCATTTTCCTTTGGCAATTTTTAATAGTTTTTTTGAATAATATTTTTTTTTCCTTCAAGGGCTTACAAACTTGTCTTCATTGAAAGCTGATTTCTATCTGCCCTCTTCTATGAATGTGTTGATCTCTGAAATGCTTCTGTGCAATAAGTTTTTCTGGCCTGAAGTAATGTGCAAATGAGCTAGCAGCTAGATCATGGCAAAACTGTTCTGAGTAGATTTGTAGTACAGAAAAATCAAAAACTGTAAAACAGATGGTATGCCTTAGAAATCTATCTCTTTTCAGCATCACACAACATTCGGGTTTGGCCATTTAATTATTTGTTTTCTAATTAGTACAACTTTATTTCTGGCTTTGGTCATTTTTCCAGAAGTCTCCATTTTTGAGCCTCTGTAACATTTGTCTCTGTATAGTCTTTGCCAAATGGGTAGAGGAGTGACAGATAGCGTGTACTATATCGGACTACCCTAAGGAGTTCAGTGTATGAAGTTTGGAATATGGGCATTTCATAAACTTCTGAAAGGCAAAAAAACTCTTTTCTTCTTAGCTACTTGAAGTCTTCCTATAATTCATATCTCTGTTTGAAATAATCTAAAAAGAATATGTTAACTTCTCTCAGTACCTGGTTGCTTTATAAGCAGAGCTTATCTTTTGCAATATCTAACATGTAGGGACATTTTTTCAAAGGGCTTTATTGGATAAAAAGTTTTTATAGTTCAGCCTATGTATTGTGCATTTTGAAATGTATATATCTGAAAAGTATTCTGAGAAAAATAGTCATAGTTTCTCTATGTACATTTAAGTGAATGGAACTTAAATACAGTTGTCATCCTGATTTCAAAAGTCAAAGATCAGATGTAAGGAAAACCAGCCAAGAAATGCTTTTCCTACAAAGGAAGGGTTTGATGATGGCTCCCACTGCCAGGAGTGTGCCTGGGATCCTCTTGTGTCTGTTTCTTCCTTTCTGTCCTCTTTACTCTCAGCAGTGGTTCAGAAGTTTATTCCTTCTTATTAGGTAATTACAGTTGCTTCTTGGTATTTCTTCAAGCCCCCTTCTGATAACTAACACCAAGAATTTGCATTTTTAACAAGTTTTCCAGGTATTTTTAATGCCTACTTATAATTAAGAACCCAGCTATAATTTAAGGAAACATTTTCTTCTATGGCTTGTCATAAAGTAGTTTCCAGATTTGAGCTCTGTTGGTATTATTTATACATTCAGTAATTCCTTTGACTGAGTGGTGTGTGTGTGTGTGTGTGTGTGTGTGTGTGTGTGTGCCTACCTTGTTGGGCTAGGTAATAAAATATAATTAAAGATATATAAAAATGTAATTAAGGATACATAATCTGATATAAGGAACTTAGAATCTGGTAAGGGAGGCAAGCTATGTGTAAGATAAAATACAGGGAAGAAGATGATAAATGACATAAGAAATTGCCAAATGACCGGAAATATAGAGGCAAGCGAGTGTAAATCAGGAAGTTCAATTTGACTGGCAGATAAAATGCTTGATGGAAAGAAGTGGGAAATGAACTTTTAGAAAAGGAAAGAAAATTGTGACAGGATGTGAATCCCAGGCTAAAAAGTTTTCACTTGCTGTCATAGAGAGTAAAGAACAATGTATACTCTTTGAAATGAAGGAAATTATTGTTGTAGGGCATCAGTCTTGCAAGGTGGCTTTTTAAAAATGGGACAGAAGTCATTTAAATGTCTCTATTGGTTTTAACAAGTATTTTTGGATTTTAATCCATCAGGCACTATAGAGGTACAAAGATAAATAAAATGAAACCTCTCGCCTTAAGCAATTTACCACAAAGTACAATGTACTTTTGCTTTATGGTCACACTTTGCAAGGACACTTGTCATCAAAGTGTGGGATCTAATTTCAGAATGGTTTTTTCTAGTGTATGAACAAGACCCTTGTTAATTAATTTATAAGCTATTATCCAGGTTTTGGTCATCAGCTTTTGACCTTTAACATTACCATATATACTCTACCTAAGAGAGTGAAACTTTTCTGATGCCTAATTATTGGGCATTTTTTCTCTCCTGTATATTTTCATTCCAATATGTCAAGACTCTTACCTTTATTTTACTATATTTAGTTACTCTTAAATTGTACATAAGGTATACAAAATTACCTTATGTATATGAATATGTTGAGGCCCTATTTAATGAAGGTTTTTATGAAAATTATGTTACAAAGAAACTCATGAACCAGGAACCTTGGGGATTTATTCAATATGCAATGATTGATATACACCTAATAATTCAATAAATTTTTATCGAATACTACTATGTGCTGTGGAGGACACAGGGATGCAGCTGGCACAGTCCCTGCCCACAGGTTGCCCACAGCCAAGTAGAGGGTTTAAAATAAAAATACAGGCAGTGAATGAGTATATAATAGTGTATATGTGTGTATATATGCATATATAACATATAAGGTATATATTATATATAGTACATAATAACATCTATCCTCTGTGTACTATATAACATAGGGCTATATAATGTACAATATGGTAAGGTAAATGTACTGTGTAGTACTGTGGTACTATATAATGTAGTGGTAGTACTAGATTTTTACGAAGAGAGCTATTATTCCCTTTAGGGGATTATGGAAACCACTTAAAATAAGGTAATATGGGATCTGGCTCTGAAAGAGTAGGTAAAAGTAGAAATTAATGTTGTAGTCATGGTAAGAAGGAAGGGGATTCTAGATAGGAAGAAATTTACAAGATATACAGACAGAAAAAAATGTGTACTATGTTCAGAGAATATGAAGTATAGTCGCAATTCTGTTTTTCTAGAACTGTAGAAGACATGTAGGGAAGTAGGGGGGAATTAAGTTGTAAAGGCAGGTGAGAACTGTTTTGACCTAGACCTTGACTTACCTCTTGAGAGGACTTTATTTTCGGCTTATTTGACAATGGGTTGCTAATGGAAGGCTGAACCTATGTGAGTTTCTCCTTTGTCCCTCTGACCCTTGTAGGGTGGTTTTGGCTTGGATGAGCTCTGTGGGCTAGATTCTGAGGAGAGAATGCCTATTCTAATGGAGTGTCCTGCCTGACATAGTAAGAAGCTGGAAAAGCCCTAGGAATACATCTGAGTTGAAGGTCTCAAGGGAGCTTGGCTAAAAGGCAGAAGCAGGATCTTGATGGGGAGATAGAACTAGGATCAGGGTCTGAATGGAAACAGGATGGGCACTGGAGCAGGTCGGGAACAAGTAGCCAAGTGTCTGAGACTCCTCACAGATCAGCTCCATCAGTCAGTGGGCTGGTAGATGGATTCCTGGCGAGACAGACAGAACTTCAAGAAGAATAATCTGGCAACAGTGCTTGTGGTGTGGTTTGCTTGGGGCAAGCAGGAGTTGGAGCACTGAAATAGGACGCGGGTGAGATGATGAAGATCAGAACTTGGGCAAAGAGAGTGGAACAGAGAGGAGGGGAAAAATCAGACATTAGGAAGGGAATCAGCACAATTTTTCAAATAAGTACAGATGTAAGGTAAAAGAGTTTAAGGAATCAAAACTTTTTCAGGTGATTGGGGAAAAGTGGTGTAAGACAAAAAGAAAGTTTAGAAGGATTGCTGCTTCATAGATTGGAAAAAGAATGAGCCATTTTTGGAACCACATATTCAGACTTTTATGCTTGAGTAATTCCAAAAAGAATATTGAAAAATTATGAATCTCTGAAGATATTTTTAAGTCAACCTTAAAATTTTTTCATCATAAACTTAATTTCAAAAGGTGTAATTTCCCATGTTTTATAAATATTGATAATTAAAAATAAAACATATTGTTTTTTACACGTATAGGACATTCATCTTATCCATTGGTAAAAACATATGAACAAACTCTTTTATAACAAACTTTAGGTTATTCATTCTTTCCTTTGAATTTGCATTTCTGTTCCACTTCTTTCACAGAATTTTATTCTTATATATATTTTTGCTTGAAAGGTTTTTATTAATCATCCTATCATTTGTCCATTTTGCAAAAAAAAAGTTCAAATACATATTTAATATTTTGTTTTTATTTCCTATGATTTTAAGGTTCTAAATATTTAAAAATTATTTAACAGTGGCACCTGGGTGGCTTAGTTGTTTAAGCTGTCGACTTCGGCTCAGGTCATGATCTCACAGTTTGTGGGTTCGAGCCCCGCGTCGGGCTCTGTGCTGACAGCTCGGAGCCTGGAGCCTGCTTCTGTTTCTGTGTCTGTCTCTCTTCTCCTCCCCTACTCCTGCTCTGTCACTCTCTCTCAAAATTAAATAATAAAACATTTAAAAATTAACATTATTTAACAATGATTTATCATTATGTTTATTAATACATAAGTGATCAAGAGAACATAATTATAATTTATTAAAATTATTAAGCATCACGGGTAAAATTATACTGGAAGTGCATCTCTTTAGTGGATGGATAAGGCGGCATTTCCCCCCAAATAGTTTGTTCATCCAAGAATGGATATTAGTTATTGTTAGAAAGAGAAAGCATTCAGCACCAATTGTATGGTTGTTTTAGTTTTTAAAGATATAAGCACCAAGAACCTTACATAAATAAGTAGATGGGAATGGAAGGAGTTTTTTTTTTTTAATTTTTAAAAAATGTTTGCTTATTTTTGAGAGACAGAGCACATGCAGGGGAGGGGCAGGGAGAGAGGGATCTGAAGCAGGCTCCAGGCTCTGAGCTGTCAGTACAGAGCCCAACACAGGGCTCGAACTCATGAACCACAGGATCATGACCTGAGCTGAACTTAACTGACTGAGCCACCCAGGTGTCCCAGAAGGAGTTTTGACATAGCAGTGTCACTCAGTTCTTTAAATCTGTTTGAGTTGTCAAAAAGCACCCAGGGAGAGGCCACCTCCAGAAGGCTCTGCTCCTTCCCAAGATGCTGAATTAGCACAGAACACTGTATCTTCCCTGAAGGTTAAACCTAGAGTAACTTTAGAGAAAAATGTTGTGATACCAGGATTACAGGGAATAGCATGAGAAACCCTTGGGAAAATAAAGGGTTCATTTTGAGCTGGTGTGTATGGTCGGTGAGGCAATAGCTAGGAACTAGGATGGGAAGTTAAAATAGGGAGACAAAAACCAAACAAACCCCAAGCTCCCCTTTTGCTTCTCTTCCTTTGCCTTGGGACAGTGATGCCTGTCCCCTCACAGAGGTCTTAAGCAATAAAATCAAAGCAGCACTAAATCCCTGTTTTGAGTAAGAAGCTAAGGAAAATGGGTGGGAAGTGACTGATTTTCAGCATTGACTTTTTACCTATTGAACTCCAAGCTCCAGGACTGGTGGGTTGTACTTTTAGGAGTACCTCCTTCTAAGGTCGTTTCTCCTGGGAGAAGGTTGATAAGGATGAAGCCCTGGACTGAAGAATAGCTTGGAGGGGGCAGGTTTTTGGTGTTTAAGATTCTTACCCCTACTCTTCCTTGAGCTACTGGGCTGAGGACCTGGATGTGGCCTTAGAACAATACCCTGTCTTCCCAGGGACCAGTGTTCCCTGGGGAAGATGAGATCACAGGCTGAGTTTCAGACACCATTAGGAGAGTTTAGAATAGGCAGTCCAAAATTTGAAAATCAACAAAGTGAGCATACTAAAAGAGATAAGGGAAGATGTTAATAATATAAAACAAGTATATGAAATAATAAAACAAAATCAAGTAGAACCACTTAACTATAATAGTTGAAATATAGAATACAATTATGTAATAAATAGTGAAATGAGGGCAGCTGAGGAATGAATTTAAAAACTAGATAATCAGATTATAGAACTTTACAGAGGGAATCAGGAAGATACACAAATTGAAAATACAAAAAAAAAAAAAAAAAGAGAGAGAGAGAGAGAAAGTTATGTGGAGTTAAAACTAAAAGTACCCAAATTCATATAATAGGAATTTGACAGAGAAAAGTGAAAAAGGAGGAGGAGAACATCTTTAAAGAAATAATAGAAATAAAATAATCAGCATTAAAGAAATAACATATCAGATTTCAACAGATGGTAGAATAGTAAATAGGAGAGATAAGGAAAAACTGATAAAAGAGGCATAATGAAATTTAAGAACATCAAAAACAAAGAAAAAACTCTAAAAACTCCCAGAGAAAAATAGAAAATCATATAAAAAAGAGCAAGAATCACAGTGACATCTTACTTTTGGGGAGCAACACTGGATATAAGCATAGAGTAATATTCTAAATATATTAGAAGACAAAAAACTTTGGGGCTTCTGGGTGGCTCAGTCAGTTAAGTATCAGACTCTTGGTTTCAGCTCAGGTCATGATCTCATGATTTCGTGTGTTCGAGTGCCAAGTCGAGCTCTGTGCTGACAGTGTGGAGCCTGCTTGGGACTCTCTGTCTCCCTCTCTCTCTGCCCCTCCCCCACTTGTGCTGTCTCTCTCTCTCTCTCTCTCTCAAAAGAAATAAACTTTTTAAAAAAGGCAAAGAACTTTAAACTTTGAATTTTGTATCTACCCAAATTGTCAATTAAATGAAAGGAATTATAAAAATATTTTCAAATATACATGTAACTGGATACTTGGGACTTTTAAGACAGTGGTCATATGACAGATTGGTGGGAAAAGGAAAGACTGTTTGATAAATGGAGCTGGAATAAATGGTTATCCATATGAAAAAAATGAAACTGTGTTCCTATCTCACATCATAGACAAAAATCAGC
Organism: Cryptoprocta ferox; assembly: GCA_028646485.1. Lineage (NCBI taxonomy): Eukaryota > Metazoa > Chordata > Mammalia > Carnivora > Eupleridae > Cryptoprocta > Cryptoprocta ferox. Next base: position 46,974,996 of record CM053575.1, read on the forward strand.
TCCAAATGAATCAAAGACTTAAATATTAAAAACTAAAACTTTGAGACTTTTAGCAGAAAATACAGATGAAAAATTTTTGGACCTTGGAGGGTATAGGAAAGGATTTTAGTAGCAAGATAACAAAGGCACTAACATAAAAGAAATCGTGGATAAACTTGACATATATTAATCTTCAGAACTTTTCTGTTCATGAAACAATACTGTAGGAAAAGTTAACAGGTTATAAACTTGGAGAAGGCTTTTGTAACCCAAATAACCAATGAAGGATTAATATCATGAAATTTAGGTAACTCTTACAAATCAATACAGAGAGGAGAAACAACCTAGTAGAAAATGGACAAAAGACAGGACCAGGCATTTCATGACAGACGAGCCACATTTGACTAATGAACATGTGATAAGATGTTCAATTGCGTTAGTGATCGGGGAAATATCAATTGAGACCTCAGTGAGATAAACCGAAAATTAAGAAATCTGACAATATTAGGTGTTGGAAAAGATGTAGATAAAGAGTATTTCTTAATCATTGCCGGTGAGGGTATTTACGGGTACAAAGGAAGAAGGATCTGACACCATCATATAAAGTTAACCATTCACATCCTCTACAATCAAGAAGTTTCACTCTTAAGAATATACCCCTGGGGGCCTGGGTGGCTCAGTCGGTTAGGTATCCAACTCCAGCTCAGGTCAGGATCTCGCAGTTTGTGAGTTTGAGCCCTGCGTCAGGCTCTGTGCTGACAGCTCGGAGCCTGGAGCCCGCTTGGGATTCTTTATCTCTCTCTCTCTGCCCCTCCCCCATTTACACTCTGTCTCTCTCTTTCAAAAATAAACATTTAAAAAAAATTTTTTAAAAGGATACACCCAAGAGGAACTCTTGCACTTATATACCAGGAGACATACACAATAATGTTTATAGAAATGTATATAGAAGCAAAATCCCAGAATCAACCCAAATGCAGTTTGACTGGAGAATGAATAAATTGTGGTGTGGTCTAACAATGGAATATTATATATCCGTGAAAATGATTAAACTACATGAAGTAATATCTGTGAAGCTATGAAATTTATCTTTAAACTCATCACAGTTTTGTTAACATATAATCTACTTACTATAAAATACCCTGATTTTAAGCATATAGCCTGATGAATTTTTATATATGTATGTTTTTGTGTAACTACCACCCAGAACAAAATATAGAACATTTCTATCCCCAGCCAGAAGATTCCATTGTTCCCTCTTCCAGAGTGGGCATACCACTCACCAGCAATGTGTGAGTTCTAGTTTTGCTCCTCATCTTCTCCAGTGCTTGTTTCTGTCAATATTTTAAATTTAGATACTCTGGTAGATATGTAATAGCATCTCATTGTGGTTTTTTTTGTTAAAGTTCATTTATTTATTTTGAGAGAGAGAGAGAGAGAGAGAGAGAGAGAGTGTGTGTGTGTGTATGTGAGTGAGTGCACATGAGATAAGGACAGAGAGAGGGGGAGAGAGAATCCCAAGAAGGCTCCTCTCAGTGCAGAGCCGGGCATGGGGCTCAATCCCATGACAGCGAGATCACCACCTGAGCTGATATCAAGAGTTGGACGTTTAACTGACTGTGCCACCCAGGCACCCTTCATTGTGGTTTTATTCTCCATTTCCTGCATGACAAATGAAATTGGTCACCTTTATTTGTGCTTATTGGCCTTTTGCATATCTTCTTCTTTTTTAAGTCTTCTTTTGTGGAACACTGTTCAAGTTTTTTTTTTTTTCCATATAGGAGTTCATTATATATTTTAGATAAATGAGCATTCTGTGTCACACAAAGAAATATATATACAATAACGAGAATTGGAAGAAGCTGACTTAAGAAAAAGAACATAGAAAAGATTACTGTAAATCATTGCTCAAGGAGATGACTTTTGAAAAAGAATCAGTCATTGAAAATTGGGGATCTTGAAATAGATTCACTGCAGACTATCCCTGCCTGCACATCCCTTTGAAAGCCTTCATGTATAGCCAGGTGTATACAGTTTGAAGAACGTTGGTTTGGAATATATTGAGTTTGTTTTTATTTTTACAGATTTATTGAGATATACATGATGTATAACATTGTATAAATTTCAGGTGTACAACATAATGATTTCACATATGTATATATCGTGAATGATTACCACAGTAAGTTTAGTTAAAACATCCATCAGCTCACATAGTTACAGGTTTTTTTTCTTGTGATGGGAACTTGTAAGATCTACTATCTTAGCAACTTTCAAATATACAGTACAGTATTGAAGGCTCCACAACACCTCTAGCTAGAAATTCTTGGCAGGCAATTGGAAATACACTTCTGGAATAGGGTAAATCACTAACTTTCTCAGGCTGCTTTCCTCTGAAGAATAGGAGTATCAACACAAAACCATGTATATTCGTGTAGTTGCTGCACTTGTAAAAGAAAATCACAGAGATGACTTTTAGGAAAAATTGTTAAGTGGCACACAGTTGCTTACTTCCGTGGTCATTACTACCTTGGTATGCTGCTGCCTTGGACTCATTGAGACCCATGAGGATGATTTTGGTGATTTTGCTGGGTGCTGTAGTTCATGTCGGTGTCTGCAATTTACATTATTTTTCTTGCTATAATTTACATTAAGTACTAGTCGTATAAAGGTAATAGTTAAGATTACCCATGGTAAATGATTTAAATGGTAAACAAAAAAGGAAAAGTAACTTTATTCCTCTGTCCCCTCATTCCCTCTTACAAAAGGTAGCCATTGTTAAGTTTCTATGCATTCTTTTAAAAAAATTCTATGCATTTATATATATATATATATACCTTACACAAGCAGGCTCATATGATGCATGCTATTCTTTTCTATCTAATATATCTTGGAAAGATTTCTTTATTTTTTTAAAAAATCAGCATTATATCCCAAACTATGGATACTCTATTATTTTCTAAATAGTCCACTATGAATATAGAACATTTAAGTTGTTTCAGATTGTTTCTATTGTGAGCAGTAGTACAACAGATGTTCTTATAAATATATGTTTGCATACTGTATTATCATATCTATAGGATAAATTCTTAACAGTGGAATTACTGGTCAGAGAGAATGTGCATTATATATTTTGATAAGCTATTGATAATTTACCCTCCCATAAAAAGCAAGTAAATGAGGGTAGAGGATGGGCTAGATGGGCAATGGGTACTCAGGAGGGCATTTGTGATGAGCACTGGGTGTTGTATGTAAGTGATGAATCACTGAATTCTACTCATGAAACCAATATTGCGTTGTATTTAACTAACTAAAGTTTAAATTAAAAAAATAAATTCTCTTTTGATTTCCTATGTGATCCAATAAAAAAGCAAGTAAATGAGAAAGCCTGTTTCCCCACACCCCTACCAATAGAGTATCATCAAACTTAAACTTATGTCCATCTATTAAGTGAAAACTGGCATCTCATTGTTTTGATTTGAGTTTTATTAATTTTGTGAAGTGGAACATTCTTTATGTTTTTTTTATAAAGTGACTATTCCATTTTCCTATTGAAAAATTTTATTCCTAGGTGTCAGCTATACTCAAGTAAAAAAAATTATTCTTAGGAACATTACAAAATGACGAGTTCTAGCTATTTACAAAAAATAAAATGATGATCAAAAGCTAAAGATCTAGAATGTTTCCTTTTAGCTTTGCCAATTTTATGTTTCATACCACCTCACCCCAGCTCATGAATATCATTCATTCATTCATTTAAAAATACTTGTTACATACTTATTGTTTACAAAATACTTATAGTTGCTGTCCTTGAAAAGTATGTTAGATAAGGACATATGTTTAGGTCTCCATTCTCTTTATTTAATACTAAGGTTTTAAATCCAAATCTCAGTTTTTGCCAATGCTTCTTCTCCATGGAAGTTCATTTTTCCCTTTTTCAAAATAAAATAGCCTCAGCCATCTGTTAGTTAAACAAGTGGAAATTTAGTAACCAAAAGGTTGATGTTCTACTTTTGAAAGCCTCAAATTATTGGTCTGTTACTGCTACCTTCTTGCCACTTACTACTTCATAGTTGATGAGTTCAGTGTCTGACCCCTGATTCCCCAAGCCAGTAAAGGAAGTTCAGAGGTTAGTGTCCTGATGGTGAAATCTACGCAATCTCAGTGTCTGCCCTAAAAATTCCATCCATCTTTGTTTTGGGTGGTTGGCTCATTTGTAATTTCCATTGAACCTAGAAAGCTCATGACACATAGCCCTGGGTCATTTAATCATCAGTCGGTCCAAGAATTTGATGCAATTCCTCTTCCAACTGCTAGCAAGCAAGAATGTGGTAGTCTAGTAAGTTACTGACTGGACTGTAGACAGCAGGGAAAGTTGGGAGTTGGTATCACTATTTGTGCCCTGTTTGATATCACACATGAATGTCAGAAGCAAAGAGTTAGAGATTTCCAAATAGCCTGTTTTAAAGGGAATAAAGTCCTATCCTGAATCCTTTCTCTTATCCACAGTCTCTTTGAAATGAGAAATAGGATCATTTCTTTGAGTGCAAAGGCACTCTACTTTAGACATTTAGAGTGTTGGTCATCAAGCTCTTATGTATATGTATATGTGGACCAAGCATTTGAAAGATTGCTGGAGATGCAGATTCAAGAAAATACAGGGAATCCTTGTTTGTATGGTAGCACAGGACCATAAAAATAACAATGCAGGTTGAAAGTGCAGAGTGATCTTTATAATCATTGGGGAAAATTACAGTTGTTCCATGGACTTTAAAATGTTTTCTTAAACATTGAATACTGTTGGTTATAATACTTAGAAAATGAAACAAAAGATAATCTGATTTTTTAGTGCATTGTAATTTAAAACATTAGAAATTTCAGAATTAATGTGTATTTTTTAAAATAAAAACTCATCAAAATTAGTTCAAACAGTGCTTAGCTTCTCCTGCTTGAATATAACTTACAATAGAGAGGGGAGAATCTTTTTTATATTTTGGTGAGTTGTAATACAATTTTCTAAGTTTGAATCAACTTCCAACATTTTATCCTTTGCGCTTTCGATGTCATAAATTATCTCTGAAAATTCTTTAAATGTCACCTTCTTTGCACTATTGCTGGGGCCCCTCCATCCTTTCTGCACACTGCTCTCCTCCCATTTATGTTCAAAACTTTGTCTTCACCAAGTTCCAAACGGTGGCAGTGTCCATGCTTCCAAGGTCAGCTGCTGCTTCTGTTACTCTACTGACATTTGATTCAGATGCCATTTCCAGCATGATCCCCTTTAATTTATTTGCTGCACTTTCATCTTAGCTGGCAAATTCACTAGGATGCAAGGAGGCAACACAACTGCATACTTTGCTGCCTGTGTGTGAACTGAATAGCAGAAGCCCTGTGTCCCATCACTAACAGACTGGGAAAGAAATGTCATGATTTGTCACTGATCACAATACACATCTGTAATTTACATGGTGATTGTGTATTGAAGAACTAGCAGTGAAGTTTGAGCTTCATGTAATTATTGTTAGTATACCATGGTGACTGAAGTTTGAACTGTGTTGTTGGGTGACTGATAGTATTTAACTAAGTCATGATGATTGAAATTCATGCATATCAGGACTGTGCAAAGCAAGGACTGCCTGAATAAATGAGCTATCACATGGTACTAATTGGATATGATTTCTGTAGTCATTACAGTTTTGTTGGGTATGTTGGTTGTACAATGGGCTCATTCTTTTTAAGGCTTTTTTGGAAGTGACTTACAGAATGCAAATATTTAATTTGCTATTCATATCAAAATAGGCTAAACTATCCTGTGGTAACAAATGACCCCCAAATCTCAGTGGTCTTGATGTCTTCCATTACACATTGGATGGGAGGAGAGGAGGAAGCTTTTACTTTGCCCTCACTCAGGGACCCAGGCTGAGGGAGCTCCATCTCTCTGCTTCTACTGTTACTAAGGCAGGAATTGGGGATATGATAAATGGCACACCATCTTTTATAGTTTTCACCCAGAGGTGATATATACTATTTTCAGTAACATTTCACTGGCCAAAACAATTCACATGGTCATATCCCAGAAGAGGTAGAGAGGCAGAGTTCTACAACATGCCTAGAAGAAAGGAATGTTAGGTGAGCAGGCTTTGTGACTACTATAGTATCTAAAGAGTTACCTTATAGAAAGTTTATCAGGGAAGGGCAATTGAGGACTGGAAATACAGACATAGATAATATCAGATGGTCTGTCTACTAGTGAAAGAATCAAGTTGAGGCAGAGTTTTGTGTACTAGCATTCCAGGAGCTGGATATTGTGGTTACATGAAAATTGGGGTTAAAGGTCAGGATGAAACCAGGAAGTTGTGGTAGAAGCTAGATGGATCATAGGGATCAAACAGGGCTATTGGCAGATCCCTGGAGATCAGAACTCATTCAGATGAGAGATCAGAGACTCTACCATTCTAGGCAATCCCAACTCTCTTACTGAGACTCCTTCTGTACTTCATCTGAATTTAAGAGGACAACATCTTTTGAAGTTCTGGGATGCTTGACAGAGATGACTCCCAAATTGAGCCTCAGAAGTAATGTAGGCTATGGGTTGGCAGAAGACATGGTGAGGGCAATCTGGGAGTGAATGGGTAGAGGACACTATGGGTAGTGTTTAATCAAAAGCAAGATGCTAAGAAAGTGGTAAGAATATAGAACTCCTTAAAACAGAATGAAATAGGGGCACCTGGGTGGCTCAGTCAGTTAAGCGTCCGATTTCAGCTCATGTCATGATCTCATGATTCATGGGTTCGAGCCCCACATTGGGCTCTGTGCTGACAGCTCAGAGCCTGGAGCCTGCTTCAGATTCTGTGTCTCCCTCTCTCTCTGCTCCTCTCCTGCTTGCACTCTCTCTGTCTCTCAAAAATGAATAAACATTAAAAATTAAATAAAAAGGATGAAATAGAAGAACCACGGGTAATTAATTGAATAATGATCCTCATTTCATTGTTACCATTCCATACTTAATGTGTGTTTGTGTGTTTAACCACAAATCTGTTAAACTCTACAAATCCTCAACAGTCTGCTCAGATGGCTGCCCTTCCACTGCTCTGTTTCATAGTCTGTGGTTGTCATTGATGCTTAATGCTTCCATCCACCCATACACAAAGTTAATGTAGAATCACTCCATAGCTGTGCCCACACCTGAATTTCCCATTTTACTCTAAATGTGAGCCAAACTTGTCTAAACTCTCTCTGCTAGTCTGAATTAGGAGCAAAAATATTTAAGACATTCCTACTCTAGCGGGAGCCATTTGAGACGTCATTCATGTATTTCTTGGCAGTAAGTGAAATATTATATTGGAGAAAAATATTGTTAATATAAAACAGTCAATTTTGGTATGGGATAGTCACATCTGGGATCCAAACATTGTGCTGAATTAGTTATACTCAAATGACCACATTATATCTAAATCTTCCAGTCAAATAAAAGCTTTGAAATCAAATATCAAACATCTATATTCTTGGACACAGTGTTTTGTTGTTGTTGTTGTTGTTTATTTTATTGTATATGATTTGAAATGACAACAAAGAAACCCCAAAAGCAAAAATGTCCAATGCAAATACAAAATGGATTTTGAAATAAGATCTGCTGAGGGGCTCCTAAGTGGCTCAGTCGGTTAAGCGGCCAACTTCAGCTCAAGTCATGATCTCACAGCTCGTGAGTTTGAGCCCCACTCGGGCTCTGTGCTGACAGCTCGGAGCCTGGATTCTGTGTCTCCCTCTCTCTCTGCCCCTCCCCTGCTCATGTTCTGTCTGTCTCTCTCTCTCTCAAAAATAAATACACATTAAAAATTTTTTAAATAAGATCTGCTGATAACAAAGTGTCTCTCCATGAAATGGCATGAGATAATACAATTTTGAGGCTGTTTCAGTGTTTACTCAACTGAATTTAGCTTTTCTACCTAGACATTTTGAAGTTATATAAACTTGCCCTTAGTGTTGGACCCACTAGACTTGGGGCAAGTTTTTTCATTCTTTCCATTTCCCTGTTAGTTTTCTACAAATAGCTCTAGAGGAGGGTCTTTGGGTTCAGGGAATCCCCATATGTAGTGTCCTTTGCATGAGCATGTTGCATTGTTCTTCCAAGCCTGAATATTTCCCCCCTGAACCCTAATGGGTTGTACATGAGATCAGTCAAGAGGTACGAGCTATGTCAGTTCAGGAAGTGTGCTCCAAAGGGCATCAGAAGTTTTGCTATTTATTCGGCATTATAGTTTTTCCATGCAGTTGACTGACTTTAGGGAAATATATTACTAAAAGATGTAAAAATCTTTTCAATTTCTAAGCTGTTTATAATACCAAAAATTCATTGTTAATATTAGGGCAACATACTTTCCTCAGCAAGACCAGTCAATGTGTTAGAAATGATGAAACAATGGAAGAATAACCCAGAAAGTGATGAGGAAAACACAACAGATCCAAAGAACAATTGGTCCATTCAAGAAGAGTTGAAAGGTTACCAACCCAGTGGACCCAGCGGAAATGTCCAGGACACCAGTTGCACTTCAGATGAAGAGGAGGAAAAACAGGTAGGAACCAACACAGCAAGTAGGAAGAAAAATTATTTCATTTCTCCAAACTGTAAAATACCCTCACAACACTTGGAACAGTTTTTGCATTTCTGTCTTTTTTGTTGGTTTGTAAGGAAGGGCCTACATGATACCGCAGGTAAAGTTCTTTCCTCCCCTGAGACTATCATGATTTAGCAGTGTACCCTACATGTTTATTTTAAGATCTGTAATTATGTAGGGCAGGGGTCTGTAAACTGTTCCCATGAAGGAACAGAGAGTAAATATTTTAGGCTCTGTGGGCCGTAATAATCTGTGACACAACTTCTCAACTCTGATGTTTTAGCATGAAAATTGGCATCGACAGCAAATGAATGAGTGTGGCCACGTGCCAACAAAACTTTGTTTACAAAACAGATGGTGTGAGATATTTGGCCCATGGGTCAAAAGTAATAATTTTTGTGCTTTACCAGGTTACACAATTTGGAATGGATTTATGTATTAGCTAGAAAAAGATTTATTACATTATCTGGTTTTTTTGTTTCCAATTTTATGGTTAACTAAAACATTTATGTAGGTTTATCATTTTACCATATTAGATTAGATTAGAATAGAGTTTTATTCTAATTGGTGAGTAAAATTTAGCAACATTTGGTTAATTCCAGATAGTGTCCTATTAACTAGATATCCTAACAATTTACCCAAATCCTTTCTTTCTTCTTTTGTTTCTATGTTTGTATAAAAATTTTCAGTGTGTTCATTCTCTTTCTTATCTTGAGATCTAATGAACATATTTGAATTCTCTTTTAACAATCGAGTGTCCTGTCAGTGGGAGTTGTGTTCACCTCAGGGCAACCCAGACCCCTGTGAGGAACTGTTGCTTGCTGGCTCCCCAAAACATAGCATAGGTAGAGTGCAGACAAGGCCCGTGAGGGTGGGCCCCAAGCAGCACCCGGGAAGGTGTGATTTGCTGGCCTGTACCCTCCCGTGCTAACAGCTTCCTTAGCACTTGCAGAAAGAGACTTGGTAGACTAAGTGATCTACTGGTTGATTTTTGATTTACTGGTTGAGAACTGCTTCATCTACTTAATAGCTTAAATTCTAGATAATAAGTTTAACATTCAATGACTCAGATGTTTCAAAATAATCATATTTCTAAAACTGTAATATAAACATAAGTTTGTTGAATTCCCTTCATCCTCTCTGGTCTGTTAACAACTCCTGCCATGGTTAGCAGCTGTGCGAATTTTATGTTGTTAAAAATAATACCCTAAAAACCCATGTTTGCATTTCCGTAATTGGATATAGTTTGCAGATTTTTCTATTGGCTCACTTGGCATTTTATACATGCGTATTCATATGCACACACACAGGCACACACGTACACATATATGCATACACCATATACCTATATGCAGTTGATCCTTGAATAACAGGGGAGGGGGTGGGGCACTGGCCCCCATGCTGTCAGAAATTTGCGTACAACTCCTGATTTCCCCAAAACTTAACTTCTAATAGCTACTGTTGACTGAAACTGGTCCAATAACATTAATAGCCAATTAACACATATTTTGTGTGTTTGATGTATTATATGCTATATTCTTACAATAAAGTAGGCTAGAAAAAAGAAAATGTTATTAAGAAAATCATAAGGAAAAGACATTTACAGTAGTGAGTGTACTGTACTTAGCCAAAAAGATCCATGTATAAGCGGACCCACGCAGTTCAAACCCCTGTTGTTCAGGGGGTCAACTGTATATATACTCATGCATTCATGCACGTATTTAAACATATACACACACACGCATCTACATATTCTCATATACATATACAAACACAAATGCTTACACATACACCACATACACCCATATTATCTTTGGTATTTTGTAGTCTTGGATTGTATCTATGTTTGTCACTGAATTTGATGTAAAATATTCTTGTGAACCAAATATTTGGTTGTCTTCCATCTCCTTTTCCATTACTCTGTTATATGCCTCCCCTCTTCTCCCCTTCCCCCTGCGAGTCATAGAGTGATAGAACTTGCTCTGCTATTTTTAGCTACTTCCAACTAGGGAACAGAAGAATTGGAATTTGAGGTGCTTTGTCGATGCTAGAACTTTATATAACTAGTGGTATCAATTTTATACCAGGTAGGTTGAAATTTTAGGAACATAGATTCTACTCATCAGCAGGAAGAACGTTACTATAGCTCCCCTGTACTAGCACAGGCTGGACCATGGATAGTAGACCCCCACCTCCCAGTTATTGGAAAGATTCATGCAGACTCTGGAAAGCTACTTGTTAGAAATGCTGTAGCAGGAAACCTGAATGCCTGGATGTCCTCTAAGGAACTTTCTCATGCTTAGGTTTTGGCTGCGATGTCTTGGTGGGGAACACATTAGCTAGCGTGGGAGTTTTTCTGAAAAGTGTTACCCCTTAAAAGAAAGACTTCTGATACATTTAACATATTAAGTTTTTTCATGGATTTTTATGAATAAATATGTTACTTGTTAATTGTATTGAAGCTGAGTTCATGCTAAGAAATTACTTCTTTTCTTTCAAATCTTCATTAACGGTAAATAGTATTCTAGTATAAAGTTCTCAAGTGATAAATGAAAATAGAGTTTGCCATTTACTCTTGAGTCCATACAGAATTCATATAGTAATTAATATTCTTAAGAGTGAAATTTTAATTTTATTAAAATTATTCTATGAATATTAAAATATTTCCCATGGGGAAAATTGTTTGTTAAAATTAGATTATATGAACAATTTGATGTGATAATATAAATAATTTATACCTAGTAAATTAAGGAAATTCTTTTTCCATTAAAAATTTTGAAATTTGGCTTTAATTTAAGTGGAAATCTGCCAGCAGTTCCTGCTTTCCATTGTATCATTGTTCTCTCTTCTGGAAAATCTCACAAATCCATTTAGAGCTCCGATTTTGTATTTTTTATAAACCAGGGTATTCACACTTTTTAGCTAAGTGGCAGAGCTCTTGGAAAACTAACAGAGAAAGTGAGGATTTGTTATAAAATAAAGAAAATCAAAAACACTCAAACTAAGCACCTTCTTTCACTGAATAACCATCCCTTAGTTCCAAATGCCCTGGTCATCATAGACAAATATAGTCTGTATCTTTTCATTGTTCATGTCTGGACTAAGGTGGGTATTCTGCTAGGCTTTTTCAAACTTGTCTTCAAACAGTTGGCATTTGGCCGTGTCCTTTTTGTTTTTCTTTCTACTTCCAATTTTTAGTCTAATTTGGGTAATCTTGTCTTTGAGGATAGAAATGTCCTCTTGTGTATATCTCATGTTTTATAGGCTGAGTACATGTAGGTAATATTTTGTTTTTAGTAACCCTCTAAATTCCCTATGGTGGGGGTGCCTGGGTGGCTTAGTAGGTTAAGCATCCATCTCTTGATTTTGGCTCAGTTCATGATCTTGTGGTTCGTGAGTTTGAGACCAACGTTGGGCTCAGTGTTGGCAGTACGGAGCCTGCTTGGGATTCTTTGTCTTTCCCTCTCTGCCCCTCCCCCATACTCTCTCTCTCTTTCTCAAAATAAATAAATAAACTTTAAAAAAAAGATCCACTGAAGAATTTAAAAAATAAATAAGTTCCCTACAGTGGGTTCTTTTTTTTAATGTTTAGTTATTTATTTTGAGAGAGAGAGAGAGGACAAGAGCATGAGCAGGGGAGGGGCAGAGAGGGAGACAGAATTCCAGGCAGGCTCCACACTCTCAGCCCAGAGCCCGATACTGGGCTTGAAGTCACGAACTGTGAGATCATGACCTGAACTGAATCAAGAGTCCAACACTTAACCGACTAAGCCACCCAGGTACCTCTACAGTGGGTTCTTAATCTATTCTATCAGAGATACCTAAGACTTTAGCTCCTGCAGTAGCATTTACTCATCTTCAAATGAGATGGTTGGCAGACTGTTGCTTATTGCAGGAGTATGCCTCTTAACATTATGTCCTTAGTGGTTTCAGATTAAGTAGTACAATACTTTTATTATTTATTAAGCTCAGAAAACAATTGGGAAATGAATATCAGTAATTAAGATACACTTCCCTCTAACCACGAGGGAAAGACCAAAAATTCTGGATGTGATAGAAGTATATTTGCATTACAGAATTCTTACTTCACAAAGGAGAAACTTCTTAGTTGTTAAATTACTCATTAAACAGTCTTGAATGTACTTGTTTAATGAAAATGGAAGCTTTTTCTGGTTGTTTTCCCTTGTGATTAGTTTTGTTGACTGAAAGCATGGCCTTTACAGTGTCACAGGAGATGGTACATGTAGCAGATACTTTAGTCTCGAAAGTAGAAATTCAAGGTTGCTTAGAAACTTTGCAAAGTTATTTTGATCAATGAAATGTATTCATGTGGCAGTTATTCAAAGACAAAAAATGTTTGAATTTAAATAACATTGAAATTAAACAGTTGAACTATGGTATGTTGATATATTTCTACGGGAAAGAATCAGGTTTTCTTAGCATTTTAGTGGAGTAGGATAAAGATTTTCTTTTCTTGACAAATTAAACCTTAGCTCTGTGAGCCCCTGTGAATCATGTGCAGATTTGGTGGTGCTTCCACAACTTTGGCACACGTTTATAGTCTAATATTGAAGCATTGCAATCTGGCACACACTTAAAATATAATGATGAATGGTTAAAAACACAATCGCTGTGTGTAGGCTGCCTGCATTCAAGTCCTAGCTTCACCACTTACAAGCTTTATGACCTCAAGCAAATCTCTAGGCCTCTGTTTCCTCATCTATTAAGTGGAAATAATGATGGTATCAACCAAGGATTAAGGAATAATACATGTAACACTCTTGATGTGGTAAGCACTCATTAATGTTAGCTTTTATTATTTTATTGTTATATCACTAAAGAACTTGCATAGAATATTATTAAAATTGTCCATTTTTTCTTGTCAGCTTCAAGTCTCTTTTGAGTATAGGTATTTGAATGAACTAGTGAACAAACCAAGAAATATTTTCAGAAACGATAAGGTGATACTTCCAATTTCATTTGCCCTCTGAGTTTTATGAGGTCCCTAGGTCCCTACTGTGGTAGATTAGATTATTTTTCCCAGTTATTTAATCCCTCTCTGTAAGGGATTTGTGCATTCACATCTTTTGCCATGTGACATTGCAATTCTCCCCACTAGAGTAGATGAAGGATATTTTCTCATCCCACTAATGTTGGTTTTAAGTATATGACTTACTTTGGCTGATGGAATGTTAAGAGGTATGCTGTAAGTAGAGACCTTAAAAGTGTTTGCATGATTTGCTTGCTCTCTTGTATTTCTGCTACTGCCATGAGCAGAACATGCCTGCAGGGAGCCACAGTTCCTGGAATTATGAATATTTGTGGAGCAGACCCGAACCCAATACAAAGCCTGCAGTCTAGTTGAGCCTGGCATGGCTAGCCCCTACAGCTAACTGAGAGAAAGCAATGTTAATTGTTATAGGATACTGAGACTTTTATAGTCGTTTGTTATGTAGTTGTATAGAAAAGAATTAACATAGCAGACTTAAGCTGCTATCTTTGAAAAGGACAGCTTGCAAGGTTGGGCCTTGGCTGGCTTCTGGGAACTTGGATTTGGTTGCTACCATTAAACTGATAAGAATGATTCATTCTGGGGAGCCTGGGTGGCTCAGTCAGTTAAGCATCTAACTTCAGCTCAGGTCATGATCTCATGGTTCAGGGGTTTGAGCCCCACATCTGGCTTTGTGCTGATGGTGAGGAGCCTGCTTTGGATTCTCTGTCTCCCTCTCTCTCTGCCTGTCCCTCACTCACACTCTTTTTCTCTGTCTCTCAAAAATAAATAATAAACAAACATTAAAAAAAATGAATGATTCTTTTACTTCAATTGTTTGTACAAACAATATGGTTTATGTGGGAACCTGCTTTCCTCCTGGAAGTCTGGGATTTTGGTAGGTACTAGGCAGAGATTGACCACTTCCCAATAAAAATCCAGGGTGCCATCTCTAAGACCTTCCCTGGTTGGCAACATTTGATATGTGTTGTCACAGCTCATTACTGGAGTAATTAAGTGCATTCTATGCGTCTCCTCAGTGAAGGCTCTTAGAAGCTTGAGCCTGGTTTCTACTGGAGTTCACCTCAAGTGCCTTTTACCTTTGCTAATTGTGCTTTGTAATAAATTGTAGAATAAGTACAACTATATGCTGAGTCCTATGAGTCCTCCTAGTGAATCATGGACTCTAGAGGTGATTTGGGGGACCTCCCAAACACAATAGCATAACTGCAGCAATAGATGACTAATACAGGTGTAAATAACTGTGCTAACATGAATCTTGACCTGTTGTTCTTTGATCCAATGCTGTTTACAATGCCAGTTGCCAATTTGGATTCATAGGCTTCCATAAACAACAAGGCTTTTTCTCCCTGCTACTCCCATTAGAACCTTCTCTGTAAGGCTTAGGTTTCATCACAAGCTTAGCCAGATTTCCATAGCTGAAGGAATGTATTAGTGAGTCCTTTCAAATCATTTCCATCCTGTCCCAAGCCTGGCTTTTGCTCAGCCCCCCTTAGGTTCTGTAGCATGTTAGGATGCCCATTGGGTTGGATTTTAACAAATATTGCTCTAATTCAAAATATATTGTGGGGGCGCCTGGGTGGCTGAGTTGGTTAAACATTTGAGTTCAGCTCAGGTCGTGATCTTGAGCCCCGCATCGGACTCTGTGCCAGCTCAGAGCCTGGAGCCTGCTTCAGATTCTGTGTCTCCCTTTCTCTCTATCCCTCCTCTGCTCATGCTCTGTCTCTCTCTGTCTCAAAAATAAATAAACATTTTTTAAAAAAATTAAAACTTCAGCTGAAAGGAGATCCAACATGGCAGAGAAGTAGGGGGACCCAAAGTTCCCTTGTCCCTCAAACACAGCAGTTTCAGTCCCAAGAGTCTGGAGTGCAGAGTGAGAGACATCTCCAGGGGCCCACAGGGACAACCTATCAGGCCATAGGGCTACTTCATTGAACAAATCAAAGCACACTTGATGGAGGGTCCAAAACATCACTACGAGTAGGGAGATAAAGCAACCAGACTCACAACAACAGAGAGCAAGTAACACAGTCCAAAAAAAAAAACAAAAACAAAAACAAACAAACAAACAAACAAAAACACCTCCTGAAGGGCCAGGCCCTGGACAGTGTATGACCCCTCTTTCATATAGTAGTGCTTGTAGGTACAGGACACAAAACAAGCTTTTAAAACACATAAGGGACAGAAAACTGGCCAAAATGATGAAATGGAAGAATTCTCCTCAAAAGAAATTCCAGTAAGAAATGACAGCTAAAGAATTGATCGAAACAGATATAAACAATATATCTGATCAAGAATTTAGAATAGTCATAATCTGGGCTTTAAAGTTTTTTTTAATTCAAAATATATTAATTTGGGTCCATTCATCTCTTATTCCTGCCTTTAGGCTAATATTGTCACATGTATTATAGGTACATAATTATAAACCCCACAAAACAATGTTTTAATTTTGCCTTAAATAATCATATATATTTCCAGGAAATTTTGTCTTTTATATGTACCCAGGTATTTACCATTTCTGTTATTCTTTCTTTTCTGAAAATCCAATTTTTCATCTGGTATCATTTCTCTGCGGCTTGATTCAGTCTTCATTTCTCTGTTAAAACTACCTGGTGAATATTTAATTTTAGATATTAAATTCTAAAATTTCCATTTGATTCTTTTTTGTTATTTCCATTTTTCTTCAGAGACCTTCTTTATTCCTCCAAGAATATTTTCCTTTATGTAACTGGTAATTGTTATAATAATTGCTTTAAAATCCTTGTTTGCTAATCTCAACATCTGAGTCACCTCAGGGTCTGTCTCTATTGATTATTATTTCTGTTGAGGAGTTTTGAACTGTCACAAGCCTGGCTTTTGCTCAGCCCCTCCCCCCTTAGGTTCTGTAGCTGTTAGGATGCTCATTGGGTTGGATTTTAACAAATATTGGTCTAATTCAAAATATATTGTGGGGGCGCTTAGACATTGGAAGTGTTATATTGTGCTGACTCTGGATTCAACTATGTTCCTCCAAAAAGTGTTGATGTTTCAGTTTTAGCAGGCAATTAGTTGGCTGGATGCAAACTGCAAATTTTCTCTCAGCAGTTCAAACCTTAGGTCAGTTCATTTCTCTTTAGCTGGGAAGAATTTAGGATGCCCTTTCTCTGGCTCTCTTTTTTAAGGGATTTCCTCATTACTTTCTTATGTCTGTGGTTGCTTTGAATTCTGTCCTCTAATGCTTCAGACTAGAGAGAGAAAATTGTAAAAGCATCCAGGGTTAGGAGGGTGGTGGTAGGGAACACGGTGCCATCAAAGGAGCAACATTTGATGTATCAACAGAAATCATGGAAGCCAGAAGACAATGGAGTGATGTTGTTAAAGTGCTCAGTGGAAACGGAAATAAAACTACAAAAACTGCCAATTTGGAATTCTGTATCTAGTGATAATTTTCTTCAAAAATAAAGATAAAGTAAAAAATATTTTCAAGTATGAAAAAGATGAAAGAATTTGTTACCAGCATATCTTACCATAAGAAATGCTCAAAGAAAATTCTCAAGATAAAATAATCCCAGATAGAAATATTGATTGCAAGACGGTATGAAGGGCATCAGCAAGAGTAAATATGTGGGTAAATATAAAATAATATTGACTGTTTAAAACAATAGCAATAATAATGAATCTAAACTTTCATCTCAATAAGCTAGAAAAAGAACAACAAATTAAGCTACCCTCCCTACAAGAGGATATTGTGAATGACTTAGTGCCAACAAATTGGAAAATTTATATGAAATGGTCAGACTTATTTAAAAGACATCAAAGTAGATATACAAAACAGAAAATCTGAATTGTTCTATATTTACTTTAAAAATTCAATCCATAATTAAGAAGTTGTGAATAAACAAAATTCCAATCTCAAATGATTTCGCTGGTTAATTCATCTGAATATTTACAGAAGAAGAGAAAGCTTGTTACACAAACTCTTGAGAATATTCCTCAACTCATTTATAAAGCAAGTATAACTTAGATACCAAAACAGGACAGGGATATTATAAGAAAAGATCATTGTTAGCCAATATCTCTCACAAATATAGACATAAAAATCCCAAACTAATATTAGCAAACTGAATCCTGAAATATATAAAAAAGATAATACATCATGATCAAGTACACAGTATATTCCTGGGATTCCTTTGGATTAACATCCAAAAATCAACCCATATAATTCATCATTATCGCTGTCAAAGCAAGAAAGAAGAGTATCCAATGGAAAAAAGCCTGTCTCTTTAGCAAACCGTGCTATAAGAACTTGAGAGCAACATGCAGAAGAATGAAACTGGACCACTTTCTTACACCTTACACAAAGACAAACTCAGAATGGATAAAAGACCTAATTAGGTGAGACAGGAAACCATCAAAACCCTAGTGGAGAAAACTGGCAAAAACCTCTTTGACCTCAGTCACAGCAACTTCTTACTCGACATGTCTCCAAAGGCAAGGGAAACCAAAGTAAAATGAACTATTGGGACCTCATCAAGATAAAGTTTCTGCGCTGCAAAGGAAACAATCCAGAAAACTAAAAGGCAACCAAAGAATGGGAGAAGATATTTGCAAATGACATCAGGTAAAGGGTTAGCATCCAAAATCTATAAAGAACTTACTAAACTCAACACCTGAAACCCAAATAATCCAGTGAAGAAATGGGCAGAAGATATTAATAGACACTTTTCCAAAGAAGACATCCAGATGGCCAACAGACACATGAAATGATGCTTAACATCACTCATCATCAGGGAAATACATATCAAAGCCACACTGAGATGTTACCTGACACTGGTCAGGGTGGCTAAAATTTACAACTCAGGAAACAACAGATGTTGGTGAAGATGTGGAGAAACAGGAATCCTCTTGTGCTGTTGGTAGGAATGCAAACTGGTGCAGCCACTCTGGAAAACAGTGTGGAGGTTCCTCAAAACATTCAAAATAGAATTACCCTTCAACCCAACAATAGCACTACTAGGAATTTACCCAAAGGATACAGGAGTGCTGATGCCTAGGGGCAAATGTGTCCTAATGTTAATAGCAGCTCTATCAACAACAGCCAAATTATGGAAAGAGCCCAATGTCAATCAACTGATGAATGGATAAAGAAGATGTGGTTTATATATACAATGGAATACTACTTGGCAATGAGAAAGAATGAAATCTTCCCATTTGCAACAATGTGGATGGAACTGGAAGGTATTATGCTAAGCGAAATAAGTCAGTCAGCGAAAGATAGATACCATATTTTCACTCATATGTGGAATTTGAGAAACGTAACAGAAGACTATGGAGGAAGGGAAGGGGAAAAATAGTTTCAAGCAGAAGGGGAGGGAAATAATAAGAGACTCTTAAATATAGAGAATAAACTGAGGGTTGATGGGGCAGGGGAGATGGGAAAATGGGTGATGGGCATTGAGGAGGGCACTTGTTGGGATAAGCACTGGGTGTTGTATATAAGCGATGAATTATGGGAATCTACTCCTGAAGCCAAGAGGATACTTGTGTTAGCTAACTGTGTGTTACACTGTGTATTAACTAACTTGACAATAATTTATATTAAAAAACAAATAGGTAAAGGAGAAAAGCCATATGATTATCTCAGTAATTTTGAAAAAAGCATTTGATGGAATTCAACACTTGTACATGAGAAGAACTCTCAGTAGACTAGGAATAGAGGGGAATTTCTTTTACATATTAAGGAATTTTTATATTTTAAAAAACCCTCTATGGCTAAAATGAACAAATCAGGAGATTATAGATGCTGGCGAGGATGTGGAGAAATGGGCACCCTCTTACACTGTTGGTGGGAATATAAACTGGTGCAGCCCCTCTGGAAAACAGTGTGGAGGTTCCTCAAAAAATTAACAATAGAACTCCCCTATGACCCAGCAATAGCACTGGTAGGAATTTACCCAAGGGATACAGGAGTGCTGATGCATAGAGGCACATGGACCCCAGTGTTCATAGCAGCACTTTCAACAGTAGCCAAATCATGAAAAGAGCCTAAATGTCCATCAACTGACAAATGTATCAAGAAGATGCGGTTCATCTATACAATAGAATACTACATGGCAATGAGAAAGAATGAAATCTGGCCATTTGTAGCAACGTGGATGGACCTCGAGGGTGTCATGCTAAGCGAAATAAGTCAGGCAGAGAAGGACAGATACCAAATGTTTTCACTCATATGTGGAATAGGAGAAACTTAACAGAGGACCATGGGGGTGGGGAAGGGGAAAAAATAGTTAAGGAGAGGGAGGGAGGCAAACCTTAAGAGGTTTTTAAGAGACTCTTAAAAGCTGAGAACAAACTGAGGGTTGATGGGGGGTGGAGGAGAGGGAAAAATGAGTGATGGGCATGGAGGAGGGCACTTGTGATGAGCACTGGGTGTTATATGGAAACCAACTTGACAATAAACTATAATAAAAAATAAAAAAAGGAAAATAAAAATAAAAAAATAAAAAAACTCCTCTATAGCTAATCTCATTCTTAATGGTGACATATTGAACACTTTCCAACTGAAGGTAGAAGAAAGGCAAAGATGACCCTTTCTACCTCTCTTTAATATTGTACTAGAGATCTTACCCAATGCAACAAGGCACATAAAAGAAAATCATATAGGTTGGAAAAGAAGAATAAAACTGTCTTTATTTTGACCGTGTACAAAAAAAATCCCATGGAATCTACAAAAAGTGAATTAAACAGTTTTCAGGATGCAAAATCTATATACAAAAGTAAGTTGGCTTTTTATATACTAGCAATGAATACTTAGAAAACAAAATCTTAAAATACCATTTAAAATATCATAAAACATAAAATACTTAGTCATAATTCATAGAATACATGTGCAAAATATTTATGCCAAATCCCACAACACATTGAGACTGAAGAAAACGGAAATATTTGGAGAGAAATACTATGTTTATGGATTACTTTAATACTGTTAAGATGTCAGTTCTCCCTCAAGTGATTTATAACTTGAAAGCAATCCCAATTAAAATCTAGGGCTTTGCTTTTCTGTTAGAAATTGACAAGATGATTCTAAAATTTGTTTGCAAATACATGAGACCTAGAATAGCCAAAATGACCCAAAAGAATAAAGTTGAAGAACTTATATGACCTGATTTCAATACTTACTCTATAGCTACAGTAATCAATCCAATATGGTACTGATGTAAGAATACACAAATATATCAAGGAAACAAAATAGAGTCTTAGAGTCTAAAAATAGGCCCACCCTTAGGTAGTCCATTGATTTTTGACAGAGATTTCAAAGCTATTCGGGCCATGAAATCTGGCCATTTGTAACAATGTGGATGGAACTCGAGGGTGTTATGCTAAGTGAAATAAGTCAGGCAGAGAAGGACAGATACCATATGTTTTCACTTCTAAGTGGAACAGGAGAAACTTAACAGAGGACCATGGGGGAGGGGAAGGGGAAAAATTAGTTGGGGAGAGGGAGGGAGGCAAACCATGAGAGACTCTTGAATACTGAGAACAAACTGAGGGCTGATGGGGGTAGGGGAGAGGGGAAGAGGGGTGGTGGACATGGAGGAGGGCACTTGTTGGGATGAGCACTGGGTGTATATGGAAGCCAACTTGACAATAAACTATAAAAGAAAAAAATTAAAGATATAAGATGGGTAGTAGACCTAAATCTAAAAGCTGAACTGTAAAACTCCTAAGAGAAAACATAGGAGAATATCTTCCCACTGAGGGTAGTCAAAGATTTCTTAGAACACCAGGAAGCATTTTTAAAAGTCAGATCAAATGGGCTTCTTCAAAGTAAATGCATTTGCTCATCTAAAGCATATTAAGAAAAGGAATAGGCAAACCACAGACAGGGAGGAAATATTTGCAATAAATATATCTAACAAAGGAATTGTATCCAGAATATTGGGACAGTTCTTATAACTCAATAATAATAAGGCAACTCAAGTTTTAAAATATGCATAAGATTTGAACAGACATTTCAGATAGGAAAATATATTAAATAGTCAATAAGAATATGAAAAAATGTACAACATCACTAGTTATCAGGAAAATGCAAATGATAACAGGAAAAACCACAACAAATATCACTATATCCTTTCTAGAATGGCCAAAATCTAAAAAGACCAGTCCATTTAGCAAATATTGGAGCAGTTGGAATTTCCCTACATTGCTTTGTGGAGTGCAAAATGATGGAGTTTCTTTGGAATACAGTTGGGCAGTTACTTATAAAGTTAATCATTTACTTACCATTTACCCAGAAATCCCAAATATAAGTTCAAAAAAAGACCTGTAGAATATATTTATCGCAGCTTTATGTATAAAGAGCCCCAAACTGGAAACATCCCAAATATAAATTAATAGAAGAATGGATAAACAAATTGTGGTATATCCATACAATATGGAATACTACTTGGTAATAAAAAGGAATGAACCACTAATACATGGATGAATCTCAAAAACATATGTTGCAGTACCATGAAAATCTATAATTATCTCAATAAAATTTTCTTTTTCTTAAATCTCAGTAAAAATTTTGGTTAAAAAACATTTGTTAAGGCGAAGGAGTCAGACACAAAAGAGTACATACTGCCTGTTGTTTCATTTATATGAAGTTTTAGAAAAGTAATTATGTTGAAATATATAGAACACCTGTAGCCTCAGGATGGGAGGGAGTTGAGTGGGATGTGGCCCTAGGGCAATTTGTGAGGAATTGTTCTGTTTCTTGACTGAGTGTTAGTTATACAGGTCTATGAATTGTCAAAACTCATCAGTCTGTACACTTGAGATTTGTACATTCTACTGTATGTAAATTATACTTCAACTAAAAAAGAAAAGAGAAATTTATATCTCCCTAATTTGCAAGTTAGATTTTCTTTTCATTAACTCCGTAGAAGGCCCAGCTATTTATATAGGTAGCCTTATAAAAGAAATCTATATATTTGGAAGTTAATTACTCTTCTTCCCTTTGGTTTTTCTTTCCCTTCCTTCTTCCTTCTGAAAACCACAGGAATATGAGAGAAAGTGGGTGACCATTGCGAGCAAACTGGAGCTGAAAACTTGTATCAGAATGTTCTGTCACTTGGACCTTGTGCAGGCCTATAATTTGAATGTGTGACTCTAGAAATGGTTGCTATGGCGATAAACCACTTTACTTAAATAGCATGTATTTTACTCAAAATTCAGAGAAATGGTAACAATTTCTAGTAATCATGTACTGGTATTAACTTGCAGGGGTATGCCTAGAGCTTACAGGTTTTGCATCCATTATCACCAGATGAGTTCATCAGGTTAAAGTTATGCCAGCAAATAATGAAATATGTATATTTAGCTCAATTTTCTTGTTACATATTTCCCTTTGCACACATGGAGCCCCTTTCCAAGATTAATAATATGAGCTGAAGAAATCAGGCCAAGGGTGCTGAATTACTAAAAGATGAAACTAGAGGGAACCTTGTAAGGTCATCTTTTCCATCATTCCGCCTCCAGTAGGACTGACTATTCTTCAGCCATCCCAAGTGGTAAGAGCCTTTCAAAGCTGAGGAGCAATTGAAATGCTGCTTGGGGCCGCCCCTGGTGTAACCATCCTGACTACAGCACTCAGAGACACTGTCTGGCTCCACAGAGCTGAGATCTTCCCCCTTCTGTGTTCTACAGATTGTGATTATATATGTCCTCTATTCTTTATATTTTTAGGCTAAAGAGTTCTCTCTTGTAAGGAAACCTCCATCCATTAATCATATTAGTGACCTGTCTATAAGCCTTCCCTGGTTCCTTTATCTCTGTTCAAGCTGATTTGCAGTGTTTCATGTATGAATTCTTCATGATTTCATGTAAGGATAAGGATTTTTTTTCTTTGTTTCTAAAATGCTTTCTGATGATAGCCAGGTTTTCTTGATCACTGTGCAATGGTACTTTACCCCAGTATCTTCAGAGAACAATCTACAATGATTTGTAGATCCTTTTTGAACTGATAATGATGGCCAACAATCTCATAATGATCATTTAAACTTTTTCCCCTAGAACTGAATATTGAATTCCTCTCTCATCTTTCTCCCCCTCTGTACAATCATATGGGAGCTCATCACCTTCTATTTGCCTTTTATGACCTGGAAGATCTTAGTAATTCCTATAGCCTTGGTAATTTCACTTTTCATTTCTCTGTCGTGTTACTCACAAAACTGTAAAATTGCATCAGTGACAGCATAGATCCCTGAGGAATCCCCTCAACTGTGAGAGAAGAAAAAGAGAAACTTAAAATTTAGATAACCTATAACCCACAAAGGAAATCCCTGAAACCTTAAGATTTGTTTATATTCCTAGTGAAAAGCCTGGAAGCTGGAATTTGCCTTGGCCATTTGTGTCCAAGGAGATGAGCTGTTTGGCTCTTGGTGAAGAAAGCTACAGCTCAGTCTGAAGGACACCATGAGGGCCAGCCTGCATCCCTGCCTTGTTAGCATCAGGGCAAATATCAAATATAAGAGGTGATATTTAAGAGGGGAGACTCAGAGGCTTCAGGAAAACTCTTACAATTCTGATTCCTAAACAATGGCATCCTAAACTTAATGCAACTGCAAATTAGCAGAGAAATGGTAAAGTATACACATGCGCGCACACACACACAGACATGTTTTACAAGGTATACACATATACACAGAAGCTTCTATCTGCATAAAGGTGAGTAGATTTGCACTGATGTTACCAAGGAGTAAAGGAACAAATATTGAGATTTGTTTCAGTGCAGCCAGTTTTAGGCCAACTTGGAGTTTAATGAAAATATGGTTGACTATATTAGTTTTAACATGTGTCAAATACCAAATTGAAAAGGAAATAAGGAAACAGGCACTCACAGGTTGCTGGTAAGAATATAAGTTGGTACAACAGCATTGAAAAGCAATATGGCGATAGCTTTCAGAATTACAAATCCATGGATGTTTTGACCCAGGAGTCCCACTTCTAAAATATATATCCTATAGATATACTTACACATGTACAAAATGGCACAAGTACAAGATTATTCACAGCAGCATTATTTGTACTAGGAAAAGATTGGAAACAACCTGAAAGTCCATTGTGAAGGGACTGGCTAAATAAATTGTAGTACATTCAAACAAGAGAATACTGCAGAGCCAAAAAGAAGAATGAGAACTCTTTTTACATATGGTCATGGAAGAATCCTCAAAACAATCATTAGTTGAAAAAAAAAAAAAAACAAAGTGTGAAAGAATGCTTAAAGTGAGCTACCATTTGGGTAAAAACAGGGAGAAGAAAGCATGTCAATATATGGATTAGACTGAACCATTGCCATTATGAAATTGCCATTATTAGGTTGTTTTGACCTGCAGAAATGACTACCAGTTCAGTTTGGTTCCACTTAATATTTGCTCGAAGACGCATGAACTCTCTCTGGAAACATACACTGTAAACTGATAATATTGGTCGTCCTTGATGTGGGGCAGAGCAGAGTCAACTAGGGGGCAGGGAGAAGATTTTTAACACTGTGAATATTAAATCATGGGGTGTACCACCTATTTTAAAAACATATCACTAAAATTATATATAAATAAATAATGAGATGTCTCTGAGGAATATTTTCTCACCTTGCTCTAGAATGAAACAAATACCATGTTTCTGCACTTAAGCAAGCAAACATTCTGGTTTAGTTTTCTCTCTCTTTCCCCTTTGCCAGAAAATTCTGAGGAAAATCTTTAGATATCTTATCCAAGAAGAAAATACCAGAGCCTCTAGTGAGTTTGGGAAAAAGAAAAAATCATCTACATCACTAACCCTACCCACAAAGACTGTCTCTGAGTATTTCTTTCTGGTGACTGCAACTTCTGAGTCTACTTTAATGACGCAAGTCCATTAACAAATGGAACCATGAAGAAGAATGGAAGTGTTGAGCCGGATATGAATATAAATGCATTAAAAAGAAAACGGTTGAGTCTGTGTTCCTATTCTATTAAACAGTAGTTGTAGTGGACATGTTGAAAGACATTTCCTCAACTACTTGGATGATCACTCAAAAGGTGGAAAGTCAAAAGAGAGAAGGTTACACTTAGATTCACCTTCTAATAGGATTTGTATGTCAAGTGAATTAAGCTTTCATGAATTGAAATTTCCAAGATAGGTTTCCTGTCTTAGTCTCTCCAGCCAGAGAGACTGGAACATCAGGGGAGTTTCCCTCACCCTTTTGCTGAACATGGGAATTTTCATGAGAGGATGCAACCTATATTACTGAATGCTGACGCATATTCGGTATTTTCTATTTTGTGAAAGAATACACGGAGAAACAATGTAGACATTTTCTTGGTTAAAAAACATCTATGGAGAAAAGGACTTTTTTACATTTCCAAATTTATACAAATTGATTTTTCAATGTACAAAATTACCAGATTACCAGCTCAAGAATTAGCATACACGGTTAGGAACTCCTACATGAGTGATGTTCTGAAGAGGCGCATATTTAAGAGCTGTCGCAAAAAGCAAGTGTCAGGTAAATTTTCTCTTTCTTTAAATATAGCTACCAAAAATCGTGAATGACCTGAAGTTCTGCTGCAGCCCTGGGAGGTCACCTATTCATTGAACAAATATATATTAAGTGCCTACTACTGGATATAAAACATGGCCGCTTGTATCACAAGAGCCTGAGTGATCAAAGAAACAGCAGGTTTATATGTGTTGTGTTACATGTAATCTTTTCAGATTCTTTGAAAATTGTTAACCTGATTATTAATCCAGATGGAGAGTAACTTTGTGTTCACCAGAGTGTTAAACTTACGAGCCCTTCCCAGACCATTTTGTGTCTATGAGGCCTGCTGTATCTATTCTCCCATGTCTCATCCCCCACCTTGTGTGTGTTCCCTCCTCCTAATATGTTCTCTGCTCTTTTAGAACTCTGTGCTCAGCTTCATTTCATGAGAAGTGATCACTTCTTTTTTTGTTATTGTTAAGTTTATTTATTTTCAGAGAAGGAGAGCAAAGGGGGCAGGGGCAGAGAGGGAGAGAGAGAGAATCCTAAGCAGTCTGTGCACTGTCGGGGTGGAGCCTGATGCGGGGCTCCACATGGGGTTCAAACTCAAGAACAGCAAGATCATGACCTGGGCCAAAGTCAGAAGCTTAAACGACTGAGCCACCCAGGCGCCCAGAGAAGTGATTACTTGCAAAATGGGTCTAAGGTCAAAATGGACTCTGCACAGTGGGGTGAAGTGACCTGAGAAAACACAATTGCCTGTTGAGACCCCTTCTATTTGTTTTATACCTTGAAGATGTTCTTTCATGGCCTCCATCTCAGTGCATTCTCATAATAAACCCATGTAGTAAATGTGCATATACATTTTCCCCATTTACCCGTGAGGCACCGAGACTCCAAGAGGTCCATGGACCTGCCCAAGTGGTGTGACTGGGATCAGAAGCCAGTCCCTGGAGTGAGCACAGAGAATGGCGAGAGTGTGAGGAGTGGGCCCCAGGTCAGGAGGTGTAGCTGTGCTGTGCCTGTCAGGGCAGCCATACACATGGCAGGGCTGGCCTGGAAATCTGTAAAGATGAAATGAGGGCAGTTATGTCCTGGCCAACTTCCCTATGCAAATGTTGCCAGATATTTACTTCCGTTTTGCATGGCAGAGGATCTGCAATTGTGCCTGTAGTTCACACTACACCAAACCCTAAACAATTCTGTTTTCCTGAGGTGCTAAAGGAACTAACTTTGGCATTTAATAACAGCCCTACGATGGGATTAGTTTCTCTCTCCCCTCTGGAGAGTGCTCTACCTTGCAAATCCTGGGCAACTTTGTAGTCCCTGGCTTCTTTGAATTAATATATATTGCTTTGTGTCTGAAAAGTAATCAAGGCCTTTCCCTTTATTTCCAGCTCACTGCTTATGCAAAGAAATTTTCTGTGACCAGTAAGAAGGAAAACGTGGATGACTCGGACACGAAGTGTGCAAGTTCCACATATAGCAGAAACTTTCCAGCCGGACTCAGGGGAGAACCAGAGAAATCCCCCATGACATCAAGCCAAGGACCGACAACCAAATACATTGCTAAATCCAATGCCGTGCCTAGAACCAAAAAGAAACTCTAAGGTTCCCTTCACAGGTGAATAGTACAAACACGGAGCTCCTCTTTCTAGCGCTAAAGTGAGGAGACGGGAGGGGGAAAGGACCAGACTATGTGGAGCTTTTAGCCTTTTAGCCCCGCTGAGTCCTGCCAGGTGTTTGCACCAGTTTAACCTCAGAGCTAGGGATCTTCAAGGCAGCCTGGTGTTAAAGGACAGCCCCCAACAGGCTCAATGGCAGACTGTGGCTGCAGTCAACTCGAGGTTTTTGAGAATTGTCTAGAGGAGCACATGCCCTCAAAGCAAGGCGGTGGGCATACTAGCTCAGTTTTACTTCAAATTCTTGTATTTAGGCACACTTATTTGTAGGAGAAGATGAGAGCCAAATATGGTGATGGAGGTCCCAAATAATTATGTGCACTTCGCACTAGGAGATTTTGTTAGGAAACTACTAATAAACTTGCCGTAGGCATAACAGCAGAAGTGCTTCAGCCATTCACATGTGTTCTTGTGATTTTAGGTTGCTATAGATTATTTAAGACAACTTATTTTAGATGTAGAAGAATAGGAGATTTTGTAACTGCTTGCCATTAAGTTGCTGCTAAATTCCCAATATATTGATTGAATCAATAAAAGACAGATGTTACCCATGCACGTTAATTTTTATGTTAATGAGAGGTGGATATAATCAGGTCCTCTAAGCCCTTATGCAAATTAAGAGTTTGGCCTGCTTCTGCAAAGGTAGGCACATATCTTTGGGGAAGGTCATGAGGTGGATACAGGGGAAAATACATCATTACTCTTGGTGTTCTAAGTATCTCCTTTCCACCAGGGAAAATCATTTTGCCTTTTGAGGTCAAACTGGGTGAATAGATGCTTTTCTTGACCTTCCAAAGAAATGCTAAGGAAACAATCTACATTTGCTGTTACCTGTATAAAGTAATACTCTAGTATTCATTCCACCTCCCCCCCCCATGGGACTGTCTTAGACCTCCAAAATGACCCACACCTGGCCTGCTGAGCGTATACTTAGCTGCATATAAATCCACTCTGTGGCTAATGGTAATAGAAGTACTTCTTGTGATTAATTTGGAAGACACTGTCGTACTTCTAAGTGGCTCAAAGGTAGCACTAACATGCGTTGTCCCTGGCTAAGTAGCTCTGTCCGTATCTTCTTAGTGCCTAGAGTGTGCTTCCCCTGGGGGAACCTGCCAGCTAAAGAGTCCCTGGTTTAAATTGTCTAGACTTTAAAACTGGAGTTGGCATAGCTTCTTCAAGGTCTTTCTCCCTTACTAATTATTACTTCCAGTCCTATCAGGAGCCCGTAAACCATCTCCTGAGCGTTAAGCCTCTTCTCAGGGTTTAGTGAGCCAGTCTTTGAGGAGTATGTCCTGTTTATCTGCTGAGAAGCCTGGCCTCATTAGCGAAGTGGAGATTTCTCTTCCCCGGTGGTGCTCCTGAAGGCAGGGGTGATAGCGGCCTGCTGGCCTCCTTGCAGAAAAGCCAGCTGAGACAGTGGCTTTGATTCCATCCATCCCCTGAGGCTGAAAATGGAATATCTAAAATGCTCTTACTTTCATAAAATTGAGTATCTAAAATGCTCTTACTTTCATAGTGATGCAGTCTTTTGTATCACGTATCAGAGAATTCTGATGTTAAATTTAATATTATCCAAATTTCTGTCCACACTGCTCTTTGGTCTTAAATTAGTGATTCTGCTCAGTGAGCTTGACCAAAGGTCCAGAACTAAGCAGTCAGTGAAAGGTGAAGTCATTTAATAACTTTTACTGTGTTGGCACCTTTGCCCTCCCCAGCACCAAGCCAGGCTGACTGTTCCTCCCACCGTAAAATCATTCCATCAGCTTTCAGGCCTTCGTTTTATTTATGTAGAATCATTTTGATAGAAGCTGAGCTCCTTTTATTCTAGGCCTTCATTTTATTTATGTAGAATCATTTTGATAGAAGCTGAGCTCACTCTTTCTAAGGAGAATTTTCACATTATTTGTATTTGTTATTTATTTGTGTGTAACCCCTGGGCCAGGCCAGGTCTGAGCTTTTTTTCCCCAACGACTGTACCTCTTTACTATCTGGGGCTATATGGCCTTGCTCTCTTCATTTGCTTTCATTTCTCTTCATTTGCTTTCATGGATGTGAAAAAAGTAGCTCTTCTGTTTTAGAATAGTTTTCGGTGACCAAGAGGCCAACTCCAAGGCACTGGTAACCATCGCTCTGACACCTCGTAGGCATTGCGTGGAAGGATGGGCTTTGCAGGACCCAGAGGGACACCAGGACAGTACATAGCAGGTGTTATTGCTAAGACACGCACATGCTGATCGCACTCCAACTTGAATAATAGACAAGTCAAGGCAGGAGATAAAATTGATAAATGCAGGCTTGGGGCTGAGGAGAGGTTCAGCTGAGGAGAACAGAAGATGCTATCAGAAAAGGGCTTAAATCAGAGGAGAAAGGGAGATGGGTTGAGGGGAAGGGAGCAGAAAGAAAACAAAGTATAATGACTAAAGAAGACTGGACGACAACACATGGTTCTGCCAAACTTGGAACAGGAGCCAGAGGGGGGAAGCGCGCAGAGTCCTGGCTCCAGGCCCGTCTGAGGTAAGCCCTCCCCTCCCCAGCCTGTACCCAGGCACAACCGGATGAAGACTCAGGCTGCAGAATTGGAGACTGGGGAAATGGAGGCTGAGAGAGACTGCAATGTGGGCCACAGAACAGCCCTTACCCTCTGAGAGTAGGAATGTTCTGTGGTGTTGGGAGGGGAAAGAAGAAGAGGAAAGAAAGAAAAAAAGAAAAACACCAAAACATTTTGTGCTTATCACTGAAATGCTTTGTTTAAATAATTCTATTTGACTCCAAAATGTAAGTTCCAGGTTAGACACATCAAAAGCAGCCAGTCTTGAAAATGAAGCTTTTTAAATTCCAGCCCTGCTGTTGGAATAGAGAGAATAAAGGCTTTGTTCAAACATGCATTCCCAGCAGTAAGCAGAGCTTTGAAATTGGCCACGGAGGTTGTGTCCTATAATGGTTGCACTTGGCTGAAGACCAAGAAGCTGTGACCTCTGGGAAACAACCCCGGGCTGGCTGTTTTCCATGTGCCCCTCCAGATCTACTCTGCCCTGCTCTGCCCTCTCCACTCTGAGGGGCTGATCTTTAGGGATTGCATTAACAGTCTCCCTGGGCCTCTGAATATGTTGGGCTTCTGTCAGTGGGAGGCACCAACAGGACGTTGGAGGCTGGGAGAGGTGAGGGCCAGTCATCGATCCCCCCACTGCCTTCCGTGCTGGGCTGCTGGGAAGTCACCGTATCCTCATTCTGCAGGCCTCGGCACCTGCTGGCAGCCCCTCTAGGCCAAGACCAGGGGCTATTGCCCTGGGTACTGTGTCTTCCTTTGTGGGTTTCCCTAACTCTCTCAGTACCTTTATGAATAGTCTCTTTGTTGAACTCTCGACTACCCCATTTGAGTGTACCATCTGTCTCTTCCTGGGGCCCAGAGTGATCCAGACCCTTTCTTGTCAGCTCTGCGTTGTTCTTTGACCTGGGGCAGTTTTGTCTGTGGTTGTTGACCTCCTACTGAACAGCAGTAAAGTGAAGAGCAAAAAGCCTAAATGAGTCCTTCCTGAAGCAAACTGGTGCACCTGGGTGGTCACTAGCTAGGGCCGAGGGAGGCGATGGCAGAGGAAATGTCCCAGGGTTGGACCTAGCCAGAGCAAAACAGATCTAGCATTACCCAGCCAAATCTGAAATTGTCTAGACCCTGAAGGTTCACATTTAGGTCTTACATTCTAGTCGTGGCTTTCGGAGCCTAAAGAACCTGTGGGATGCCTGGGTGGCTCAGTCGGTTAAGTGTCCAACTCTTGATTTTGGCTCAGGCCATGATCTCACTGTTGGCGAGTTCGAGCCCTGCCTTGGGCTCTGCGCTGACACGTGCAGCCTGCTTGGGATTCTCTCTCTTCCTCTCTGTCTGCCCCTCCCCAACTTACGTTCTCTCTTTCTCTCAAAATAAATAAATAAACTTAAAAAGAAGGAAGGAAGGAAGGAAGGGGGGGGGGAGAGAGAGAGAGAGAGAGAGAGAGAAAGAAAGAAAGAAAGAAAGAAAAAGAAAGAAAGAAAGGAAGGAAGAAAAGAAAGAAAGAGAAAAGAAAGCAAGCAACACTTGTAACAGCCAAGGGGACCTCTGGCCTGGGACGCTGCCTCCCGGCTGGACTGGAGGGCCTGGCAGAGACTTCTACTGGGAGCCTGTGGCAGCCAGGAAGCACAGGCAACCTGCAGACAAGCCTTCTCCCCGGGGCCGTGTGTTTCATCTCTGCAAGCGCTAACATCACTTTACAAAGCATTTTAAAGTAACATTTTCCCTCTTCAAAGGCATCACATAGTTCAGCTTTACTCTTCAGGACCCTGTATTTTTCTGAGTGAGCTGGCTTAGAATTGGTTTTGATTTCTGTGCACTGCATTGTTATCACTTAATTCCCATTGGTGAGCCAATTTTCTTTGCTTTTGTTCTTCAAAGGAAGGCCACGTTCAGTGTCTGTCGTGCATTTTTGCGGCTTCCTTCCTCAGTTGCTGGTACAATCAGCTCCACTCAGTTCTCTGGGTGTCAGGTCTTCTCATTTCCCTAAATTATCCGGAGCGGCCCTCAGCAGAGCAGTAGGGATTGCTCCTACCGACCCAGCGGCCTCACCTCAAGCAGCAGGGCCCACGTGACGGTGGGAAAGATGGAGGGGAAGACCAACAGGGCCACTGCTGTGTCACCGCCAGCTAGCTGAGCGACAACCCTCTCTGTTGCCTGGTGCCATCCCAGACGTCTTAGGTGGACCCGGTGAACCCGGGGTGGAGACCTCAGAGGGCTTCGTCTGGGAAACGTGCAATAGTTCCTGGCCTGGCCCAGAGGACAGGGCCACCGTGCAGAGCAGCCCCGCCCCCCTCTCCTGAGAGATTCTGGAGCACCTTCGGATCATTCCTATCCTTGGCGCTGAGACAGAGGTTACACACAGCTCCCTGGCCTCGGGGGACTGGGACACAGTCTTCGACTCTCTCACCTAGGACAGCCTCTGTGGACAAGATTCCGACACCAAGCTGTTGTTTAGAAGAGGTTTTTCTCATCAGCACAGGAAGTGGTCTCCATCCCTGGAGCAGTTGCAAGGTCCCAGAGTCGGCACTTCCAGCATGACCCCGGGGGCAGGGCAGGTGGAAGATGGCCAACGGGCACCTTCCCTGGACTCTGAGGAAGAAGCCCTCTCGTGGAGGTGGCAACCAGTATTTCCTGGTCCAGGCGTTGGTTTACACGGTTTACTAGAACTCAAAGTCCATTTTTAAGGTGGGCTTCGAGCCCTATTGGTGGAAGGGATCTTGTCTTTTCACAAAAGCCCATCTTCAGGGTAATGATGTAAAAATAGCACTGATCACATGCCAGACACTCTTCTAAGCACACGTGTTCTTTTCATTCTTACAGCAACCTATGACGTTGGTACTATTATCTCTACAGAGGAGTAA
Organism: Cryptoprocta ferox; assembly: GCA_028646485.1. Classification (NCBI taxonomy): domain Eukaryota; kingdom Metazoa; phylum Chordata; class Mammalia; order Carnivora; family Eupleridae; genus Cryptoprocta; species Cryptoprocta ferox. The sequence goes on from CM053575.1 coordinate 47,008,170, forward strand.
ATTAGGGCACAGAAAGGTTAAGAAACTTGCCCAAAGTCACACAGTCAAGGAGTAGCAGAACAGAGATTTGAACCCAGGCAGCTGGCTTACGTATGTCACTGTTGTACTACATGCCTTTCAAGATACTTGTAGATTAGGCTGTGACTGCTGGAAGGTTTGATCTCACGGTTCGAAGAGGTCAGTGGCTCATAAGCACCTCCAACTCCCAGCCAACAGCCCGGGGTAGTCACTCTGGGAAGTTCCCGTCTCAGAATGGAGGAGGGTTATTTTGTGTATTGAGGAGTTTAAGGTGCAACCACACCATAGCAAGGCAAGTCCTGCATTCTGAAGGACTCCATGTGACAAAAATAAATTCTAAATGCTTTGAATGGTCATTGTCAGGAGTAGTCTTGGACACCTTTGAATGTGTTTTTGACCGAAAAGAGAAAAGAGGCCCCCTGGCCGCCGCAGGTGTTCCCCTGGGCGGCCCTGTCTGTGCAGACACGACAGACTGATGCTCGCCGGGGCCATGAGCTGGGACTCCCACGGCGGCAGCGTACGTGCGCGGGGCTAGGACTCCCCATCACGGTTCCGTTCCTGCACGGCTCTATCAGGTGGCGGGCGCGGCTGTGCGGCTGCAAACACGGCCCAGGTCAGCGCAGGCGCGCTTCTCCGCCTTCCTCTTTCACATACTTCTAGCTTTTGCCATCTTTACTGCTTTCAGCTTCTGTTTTCCTCGTCCCGCCGACAGCACCCAGTTCAAGGAGCACAGAAGTCTCTCCCGTGTCTGGTGCAGGACGAGGGAGACCCTGCTCTGGAAAGAAGCCCAGCAGCCAAGGATGGTGCCTCCTGGCCCGGCTGCCATCACTCAGTCTGCTGCCCGCTGCTCCGTCCCAGGAGACAGGCGGTTCTTATCCCGGGTGCTGCTCTGGAGCTTTGGAAGAAAGGCTTCTAGTGCGAAAGCCCCCGAAGCCCACCGACACAGGTGATTTTGTGCAAGAGTGTTTTCCCCCCAGATGAGTTACCTGGTTGTGGACTAGCCCACTTCCCCCATCAGTGTGATCTTAGTCACGTGGCCTTGGAGCCTCAGCCACTGGGGCCTCGTCCTGGCCCCGCCCCCCAAGGTGGAATCTTGGCAGGAGGTCTTGCCTGCGGTGCGCTTTTCTTGCCTACAGGGGAACAACAGTCCCTCCCTGCTGATGTCTCCTTTTGCTTCCAGGTGACCAGCACCACACTCTGTCGCAAGGACCAGGAGCTGCACAAAGAATGTTCCCTAAGTAGAATCATATTGAGAGACTCAGTTGTTCATTCAAGAAATATTTATTGACCATCCACTATTGCCAGGCACAGTGATAGGCACTGGGCATAAGATGCGGTAAGAGACAGTCAAGGTCATTGCCCTTGAGGAGCTTGTAGTCTTGGTGTGGGGCAGATGTTGGAGATCTCTACAAATATGTAAAATAACTATGTACTGTGATTAGAGCAAGGAAGGAAGTAAAGAGTGTCACAATAGAGAACGACAGGATAGGAGTCTTTCTGAGGCTAGAGGGAGGAATGCACTAGGCAGAGGGACCTGGGACAGAGCTGGGTGGACTCCAACACCTTGAGCCAAAGCCAGAATCAGGGCGGAGTGGGGGAGGGGAGTGTGAGGAGCTGGGACCAGGCCCTGCAGGCCTTGGGGGCCACAGGAAGGAATCCATTTATTCTAAACACAATAGGGAACCACTGACAGGTTTCCAGCTGGGGAATGACATCTGATTAAAGGTTCACTCTGTCTTCTATGGAACAAATGACTGCAGGTGGAGCAAAAAGAGAAGCAGGGAGATTGGCTAGGGGTCATTGAGTAAGAGGACAGCAGAGAAGATGGAGAGAAATGAGTGGATAGGAAACTTGGTTTGGAGATAGACTGATAGGATCCAGTGAGGGATTAAATGTGGAGGGTGAAGAAGAGGGACAGTGGGCAGGGGACCGAGAGGGACTTTTGGCTTCAGCAGTAACCAGACTGATGGAGGTTTCACTCACCCAGTTGGGGGTCGGCAGTGAGATGAAGAGCTCCTCCAGGTCATCCTAAGTTGAGGTGCTATCAGACCTTGAAGTGGAGATGGCCACTTGAAATGGACTTAAAGGCTGGAATGGGTCACCATGGCTGGAGGCAAAAGAATGTGAAGAGAGACCCAGAGTTAATAGGGAGTTGTTCATGAGGGCTCCTGGACGCTAGGCAGGGCCCCGGGAGACCCAGGCATCAAGGCACCATCTTGGTCATACTCACCCAGGGACTGGGCACAGCTGTACTTGGGCAAGGACAAGCATGAGGATGGTGTGGGATGACATGACGTGCCATTTGGAGCAGTGTCCCTAGGAGATGTCACCAAACCTCCTTATGGCTGATTAATCGAATCTGAGTAGTGACAGGTAACAGGTCCTCTCTGGCTCAGAATTCCAGACTCCCTTCAGCATAAATCAGAAAATGATGGACCAGTTACTTTCCCGAAGCCCAAAGAATCATGGACCGTCTGCACTGGTCCTTCAGCCCAGATCCCCCAGGGCAGGAACTCCCCCCTCCCCTATAGCCTCTGAGGAAACGCTCCCTGGGATGGGGGCTAGCCAGAAAAGTCTTCATATTAACTGACACCTGCTCCTCACTGGACCCTCTGGAAACTATTTAAAAAAATTTTTTTGTAATGTTTATTTATTTTTGAGAGAGAGAGACAGAGACAGAGTGTGAGCGGGGGAGGGTCAGAGAGAGAGGGAGACACAGAATCAGAAGCAGGCTCCAGGCTCTGAGCTGTCAGCACAGAGCCTGATGCAGGGCTCAAACCCACGAACTGTGAGATCATGACCTGAGCTGAAGTTGGCCGCTTAACTGACTGAGCCACCAGTCACCCGTCTGGAAACTATTTAAAGTCTACTCCTTGGGCTCCATAATGGCCCCTCGAGAGTTGGAGGTGACCCCCACAGCCCTGTGAACCTTCTTTAGGGTTCTCTTGGACTCCTACTCAGATGACATGTTTCTTGGGCCTTTGTTCTAGTTTATCTGGGTCTTTACCCAAAACGAATCCAGGCTTCCACATGTGGCCTGCGGCCCCTAGGCCTCCAGACCCTGGTCCCTAAAACTGGGGCCTGTCATGTTCCCATTCGCAAGAATTTGTGGACAGTTTGGCTTGAGTTTACTAGCACAGACTTTAATGATGATGTGACCCTGAAGCACATTTATTTTCCTATCGATGTCCTTGTGGCAGACTCTCGGTGACCACAAAAGAGCGCTTTCCCAGTGTGATGCCAGCGGGGAGTGACAGAATGTGCCTGGTGTGGATCTGAGGCACAGGGCCCTAAGGTCACCCAGGAAGACAGACTCCTTTTCCTTTGGTGTCTGTCTCTCTAAATACCACTGAGATGCGGAGAGGGGGAAGGCACAAACTGAGTCACAGGCCTGTCCTGGACCCTCCAAACAGGACGAGCATGAGATACTCCCTGTGTCTTGTAGCCTCCCCTGCCACAGGGACACATTAACATCTCTGCCTACATTAAATGACTCCAAGCCCTCCTCCGAAGTTATTAGCAGGAATCTGAGTTTTTTTCAGAGGATTCCTTCCCTAAACCTCTCTAGAATTCCCAGGGGTGGTCATATGTGTCCTTGCTCTTTGCCAGCCAGCAGAGGCTCAGATAGGACATTTGAAACCAAAGTGTCATTTCTGATGTCCCTGCCTCTCACTTTTATCTCCAGAGCTCCTGCTTCCCCAGCTTCTGCATAGCTCCCGGGGTGCCATGTGTCAAGAGCGATGAGGGCTGGCCCCAAATCCCAAGTTCCACCCTGACATGACAGAGCAGCCCAGGCCTTGGGTCCTGGCATGTCCCTTACTGCAGGGTGCTCCTCATCTAGCCCCCAATATGGACTCAGCTTTGTGCTGTGGGTGGATGTAGGTGGTAAGGGGGTGCTGGGGTACATGTTATGTAGGATGTGGGGTGGGGGTGGGGGGGTTCCTGGAAAAGAATGTCATGTGCCCTGGAGGAAATGCAGAGGGACTCAGGTGGGAGGGCCCCTGGGGGGTCTCTTGGGCCTTCCCTGGCCCTACCCCCAGGTCTCAGGCTGCCCCAGGTAATCCTGACACACAACAGGTCTCCTTCCTATATGGGCCCCCAAGCAAGTAATGGGATTTGTAGGCAATTTTCGAATGTCAAGGAACATAATGGAAAGAGCATATGAGCCTGTGATGAATGGCTCTGGCCACACTCATACCTAGTTTTTGGTTGACAAAATCTTTCAAAACACAGAGCCTGTAGAAGAAATTTTAAAAGGAATCTTTAGGAGTGCAAACGGTAGGATGTAGTCCAACCCCTCACTGCACAGCAAGTCTCAGTGAGTAGGCTTTTCTGGCCTGCTCAGTGCCCACGGGACCAGAAGCCAGGAGGTGGATGCTGAGTGGCGTCTCGGGATCCTGCGCCCAGGATGTCCCCTGTGGAGTGAACCTTCTGGATCTCACGTGGAAGCCAGGCAGGCACCACTCCGTGACCTCGTCGCCCATGGTTCCAGCAGTCCCCCACCCAGTAGCTGTCCCACTGCCCTTCTCTCTGGAGTCGCAGCAAGCACCTAACCCTAAGCCAGGGTAGAGGCAAAGTTCAGGCAGGAAACCCTCAGTTGCCTGGAGTCTCAGAATACCCTTCATCCATCATGTGGGGGTCCCCATCACTGCCTCTTGGGGATAAGAGATACTGAGATGTATTTTAATTAGACAGTATCTAAGGGGATTTGTTTAGGGCTAACGTGAAGTTTGAGGAGTCTGCAGTCCTCCCACACAGGCAACGGGAAGAACCGCATCAACCCAAGACCGTGGGCATGTTTATTGGTCATTCTTGGTTAATGAGGGCACAATCTCTAGCTTCTCCTTTTTGCTTTGGCTCTGACATAGTTGAAGGAAAATGGAGAATTTTACAAGGTGCACAGGGGCGCAGTCAGGTTACCGGTTTTGATGAATCCAGGATATAGGACTCCCAGAAGGAGAGCTCAGGTGCTGGCAGATACAGTTTCTGACCCTGCCATGGAGGGCACTTTGCTGCTCAGGGAAGAGTGCTGGGAACTTCAGGGATGGCAGGCGCCGAGCGTGGCAGCTGGAAGATGTGATCTTGCTTATTTAAAAGAAATGCAAAATGAAAGCCTGCTGGGACAAGGTGTTCTTCCAGAGATGCCGGCTGACAAACAAACAACCCAGGACAGACAGGAGAAAGGAGAGCTCTGAGAGCCCAGTTCTGCCTCTAGAATCCTGCCAGCTCTTGGGTTGGACTGCAGGCTCTAAATAACACCCTTCCCCCCCCAACATATACATGTGGACACACTCGTGGGCAACTTCTGAGCCACACTGCTGCAGGGGACAGATTTGAGCTTGCCCACATGACATGTTTAGACACCTAAAACTCACAGTTACTTTCTGCCCCTCCTGCCCAGGACCCACGTGCCCAAGAATCCTGCCTCTGCTGGGTATCACTTGGGAACCACAGCTCCAACATCGCTCATCCCCATGTGGCCTCTCTGGAACGTTCCATGGGTAGCTGACTTGAGAAGGAAAGAGTGAAGAAAGCAAGGGATTGCATTGTCCTGTTGGACATCTGGAAATCTCAGTGTCCTGAGTGCCCAGAGAGTGGACCGTGTTCTGCAGGCTCAGTTTCCCCTCAAGGCTCACCAGTCCACTTCCACAACTCAGTGTTGGCACCATATATGCATTGTGTATTTACTATTAACAAACATAAGCTTAAGCACATTATAAACCAGTGCTATGTGTACTTGAAAATCCTTCAGTGATTCTATCATTCTGTTCAAGTCACACTAATTCTAGGATTTTGTCACCAGTGGTGAGTTTCTCTCTGTGAACAGGAATGTGGAGAAGGAGTGGTGAGTATACCTCCAAGGTAACCATGGACAGAAACCTTTCTCATTTAAACCAACGTGAACGTCTACCTTCTCTGGCTTGGTTGTGGGAAGTTCTGTGCTGAAAACCCCCTTTGTTCAGCAAATATGTATCAAGTCCATTGTAGGGTTAACCGACTTGATGAAGCTGAATTGATAGAAGTCTGTAGTTAAAAGGCAAGACTAACAACTAATTAAAACTACAACCACTCCGGACACTGTGCTTCAAACCCTGCAAGTGTGTGTTCATGTAGGAGCTCTGCAGCCTAAATGCCGGCCAGACTTCTCACCAGGGCTTGGCAGCAGAATCCTCCATAGTCTCTGGAAGCACATGGATAAATTAAGCTTATACTGCATGATGGGAAAATGTTACTGTTTAAAATTCCTCCTGGGGATGCTGGCGCCTGGGTGGCTCTGTCAGTTAAGCGTCCAACTCTTGATTTCAGCTCAGGTCATGGTCTCATGGTTGTGAGATCAAGCCCTGCATCGGGTTTTCCACAATAGGCATCAAGCCTGCTTGATTCTCTCTCTCTCTCTCTCTCTCTCTCTCTTTCTCTGTGTGTGTGTGTATGTGTGTGTGCATGTGTGTCCCCCTCTCCCGCTCTCCCCCTGCTCACGCTCTCTCTTTCTAAAATTTAAAAAAAAAAAAATTCCTCCCAGGAAGGGAAACATTTGTAAAACATCCCTTGGTGGGTCCTTGGTTTAGAAGATGAGCTGGCCAACAGACCTGAATCAAGGGGAAGTGTCCAGGGAGAGATGGGGTGAGGACAGTGTCCATCTGGGAGAGGAGGCAAGGAAAGAGCAGCCAGATGGTCAAAACACTCCCTTTGCAATGCGACCTTGCTGTGACAACATCCCTGTCATACTGAATTGTATACCCCCTCCCCAAATTCATATGTTTAAGTGCCCAATCCCTAATGTGGCTGTATTTGGGTCTTAAGGGAGGTAACTAGGTTAAATGAGGTCATAAGGGTGGGGCCCTGGTATGATGGAATTAGTGTCCTTTTGAGAAGAGACACCAGAGAGTGAGGACACAGGATGTAGTAGGCTGCTGTCTGCAAGTCAGGAAGAGGGTCCCTACTAGACACCAGCCCTGTCAGACCTTGATCTTGGACTTCCCAGCCTCCAGACCTGTGAGAAAATAGTATGTGTTGTTTGAGCCACACCATCTGTGGTATTTTGTTATGGCAGCTGGGACTGACTATTAAATCTCCTGACTTGACCAGTCTTGCTTCCTCCCAGCTTACAAAGTACCTGAGTGCCCCTGGGGTAGGCAAGGTGGACTCCCGGGCAGTGTGAGAGGTGGTGGGAGCCGAGGGGCGGAGAAGCACCTGAAGCCCAGGGACCTCAGAGACACCCTGTGGGGGACCCCCACAGGTAGGTAACTGAATTTTGAAGCAGCAGGGGTCTCGGCTGAGAGCCGGGGCACATAAGTATGGGAGGCCTCCATCCGGGAGGTTTGGTGGATAGGCCCAGGATGAAGGGAGACAGGGAGGCCGGGAGGCATGTGATTTGTGGCTAAGACAGGAGAAAGCGGCTGCCCTGGGCCTGATGACAAGAGGAAGACCCTCCAGGCTCCGGGAACTGCAGCCGAAGCTCCTCTTGAGAAGCACTGCTTCCAGGCGGAGTCTGAGGAACGGGCTCCAGGCAGGAAGCAGCTGAGCTTTCTCCAGCTTCTGACAGCGGTGCTCCCCCAGGGTCTCTGGGCCCCACTCCCCGCCCTTGGTCCTGCTCGCTGGATGAGTCCCCTGTGAAGAGGGCATGGATCGGAAGGTGAAAGGGCATGGATACTTCATGTCTTGATCTGACTGCCTGACATCTTGTGGTGCCTGGGGCCTCTCTGGGGCCAGGGTAAGTCTGACCTTGAGATGAATGGGAAGCTGCTATGCAGGAGGGAATCAGCACAAGCGGAGCTGGACCCCTTGAGGGCAGGGGCCAGGCTCCCACGGGGCGGGGGGTGGGAGGGACACAGGGCTTCAGAACTGGAGGGGTTAATTAAAGAGGGCTTGAGAAACCCATAAACACCCAGCAATGACTGGCAGGTGCTAATTTCTTCTTTGGTATTCACAATGACTTTCCGTTAATTAAGAAGAGAGAGAGCCCAGGGGAGGGGCCGGCGAGCCAGACATTCTGGCACAGGCAGGCCGGGAAGGCTGCCCATCTGGGGCCTTCTGAGGGTGAGGGGTGGCCGGGACACGGCTTGACTTTAAGGCCCTGAGAGCAAGGCAGGGCAGCCCTCAGCCCAGGACAGCCTGGCCCTCAGGGAGCGTCGTCGGGGGACAGGAGGCATTGTGCATGGTCAGGCTGTAGTTTTAGGTTTCTTTTTGAACCCCCTTAAGAGGACTGGGGACATACAAGTCCTGGTTGACGCTTGGGGTCTCCTGATTCCCACAGAGGCTTTTTTACAGGCTAAGGCCGTGGCAAGGTGGGCGGCATTCTTCCCTCGTGGAGACAGAGAGAACGAGGCTGCGCTGAGGTCTGCAAAGCGGTTGTGCTGGCGTCGGTGTGGGGAACGGGGAGGACCCTGCACTCTGGGGGCTGTAGGGTATGGTTGCAAGGTGGAGACCACCCCCAGGCACCTGCTTCTAGCTCCCCTTCACCTCAGCCTCACTGCCCTCCTCCCCCTGAGTCCCCACCCACACAAAACCAGGGCTGAGTTGGAGCTCTGGTCTGGGTCACTCTGGACAGCTGGGTTTGTGTACACTTGTGGATGTGCATAAGTGTGTTCTCGGCATGCCTGTGTGATCAGGAGTGTGTGGCCATTGTCTTGTCTACACGTGCATCGTGTATATCGTGGTGTGTGCAAACGCGTGTGTGAATGTGAGTGTACGCCTGTTCAAATCCTGATTGTACCACTTCCAAGCTACGAGTCTTTGGGCCAGCCACCAACATCTCTGTCTCCTTTTCCTCATCCGTGAGAGGAAAATGATAGCGCTTATGTCACGGGGTTGCTGTGAAGGTTATATGAATGTGTGTAACACACTTAGAACATCGAGCCTGGAACCCCCTTCTGTCCACTACTTCTCCATCTGCTTGGTGAACTCTTAATCATCCAAAACATGGACAAAGTTCAGGCAGCATCAGGTCCATGTCAAGTTCAGGGTCTACTCTTAGAACCCTGGGCTCAAGGGCAGAACCCCAGTCCCTGAAGAAGCAGAGAGGAGACTGCTGCCTATCCCACACCCATGCAGCAGAGAAAGGGCTCTGCTAACCAAGGCTCCTCACACTTGGCACACAGAGGTACAAGTAAGCACACTTCCACATATGGGTGTTCTGCACATACCTGTGTGGTGAGGCAGCTAGACACAGACCGTGCACCCACACGTCCACACGTAATCCTCCTGGATGCAGGAGCTACAAATACTTAGTGTCCTCCGTGTTCACAGACATAGGACTCACACACATAACCACACACACAATGTATATAGATGTAAGCTCTACATTGTGTGCAAACATAGTATAGAAGCATAATTTATATGCACACACTTTGTACACATATCAGGCACATAATTAGGACACACAGTACTTCACACATACACAAGATTTACACTCTGTATACAAGCACTGTGCATGCACACACATATACACACACACACAGAATGCATACCTGTGTACACACAAGGCATACACCAATAAATGATGAATATGCTCTTTATATACAAGGCGATGAAAGGATTATAATAAGTACACATGCTTGCACACACAAGCTACACAGACGGGCCTGTGACTGTCATCCTCGGGAAAAACCACCCTGAGCCAGTGCCCCTCCCTTTAACCTTCAGCACTGAAGGCTGCATGGGACCCACAGATGGGGAATTAATTGGTGTCATTAACATGTGGCGATGATAATGACTTCCCATCGATCCCCGTGGCAGACGTATGGCCACCCCCAGGTGGAGCTAGGAGCCCAGGATTGGGGACCAGGCCTCCCTTGCAGAGCTCTGACCTTTGGCAGCCATGCCTTGAGTCCCTGTTCCTCCACTCAGGCCACGGTTCCCACAGAGCACAGAGCACAGGGGAAATGGAAATCCAGGGGGCAATTAGCAACTTGCCCAAGGTCACCTGGCCTGCTGGAGGCTGGGGGCCTGGGGAGCAGGACTTCAGCTCCTCCCATCCCACTTTCCTCCCCTTTCCTGCCCCCTCCCGCCCCCGTTTCTTGTTCTCTACCTCTCCATCCTCTCTGTAGGAGAGTCTCTCTCCTTGCTGGCTCCAGGCCCTAGCTGACTCCTGTGGGGCCGGTTCTGTTGCAAGTGTCTGTTCTCTGTCCTGGAGCCTTTGGTGGGCCCGAGACCATGTGGTGAAGGGGCTCAGCTACAGGGAGGGGAGGCCTGTAATGCAGCAAGAGGTAGTCATGGGAAGAACAAACATACCAGCAAACTCCTTTTCCTCCTTTTAGATGCTGCCTCCTCCAGGAAGCCTCCCCGATGTGCCCACTTCTTAGGTCCTGGGGTCCCCTCTTTTGCTGCTTCCTCAGTTTTTACTCCGTCCCAGCCCTTATGTCATATAAGTATGCCTGTCTACTCAATTCCTTCCCTGCTGTGTCATGAGCCATTTACTTTTGGACTTCATCTGACCAGCTTTGTAACTACTTCAGACTTAGTCCAGAATAGGCAAAGAGTAGATGCCTAATGAATGTTGGATAAATGCAGATATACTGAGACAGGTAGACATAAAGGCTGAGACCAGAGCTGGAGAGACAAACAGAGAGGGGTGTTGGGAAGCATGCCCTCCAGGACGCAAGAGATAGGCAGGCAGGCACTCAGACATCGGACATTGCAGGCTGGCCTGGTGCCCAGGGTTGGGCACAGAGTCGGCTCTCTGTGGCTCCCTAGAGGTTTTGGAGTCCCCGTTACTAGTGTGGAACCAAGCTACCTCCTTCTATCTGGATCTCGGAGGAGAGGAGGGTAGCTGCGGATCCTGCAGCTGGAGGTGGGGCTGGGAAGTGGCGGTGGACAGGTTGGGGAAGAGGACATTTTAGTGGGATTGAATGACTGGGATTCAGACTCCAAGGACTCAGGCATGGGCAGAGAGGCTGAGCTTTTTCCCAGTAGCCCCCCGAAAGCCCAGCCTGGGTCAGGCCTCTGGGGACACCCCAGACTGTCTGGTTGCACTGAATTTGTTACTGTCACTGCATTTCCAGGGGCTTTAATGAGCTGCTAATGAGCTGTCAGCTAATTATGAGAATTAAATGGGGCAGCCAGGGCAGGCTGAGCTTTTACTGAAAGCTTCAGGAGGATCAGGAGGAGGGAAGGTTCCCATCATCAGCCTCCTGGCCCCACATGCCTGATTTGATCTCAGCCCCCATGTGGAGAGGGTAGAGGTATTTGCCCATGGGGAGAGAGGGATAACCCTGGCAGCCCCAGAATAAGGCCAGTTCCAGCCTCACAGCTTGGAGGGGCTGTACCCTGGAGGGCAGCCCTCTGCAGGGCAGGCAGGCCCCAGAGGTCTGACGAAGTGTGACCTCACGCAAGGCCCTCTGGGCCTAGTGTCTATCTTCCTATCTGTGAAATGGGTCTGGAGGAGGGGAAGGGGCCAATTTGATGATCCCTGCAAGCACTTCTTCCCCATCTCAGTCCAGTTCTAACCCTGTGAAGCCTCTCCATTATAGTTGTGGCCCAGATGCTTCCAGCTCTCCTGGGGTGGGGGCTTCCTGGGTCACATGCAATCATTAGTGAAGCCGAGTAAAGAAATCTTTAACCAGCTAAATGAGTGCATATGTTGACAAAGACAAAAATGTTCATGGCAGCCTTGTTCATAATAGAGGCAGTCTGGAAACAACATAAATGTCCCTCAACACAGAAGAAGGGGTAAATATATTGTGACATAGTCATACAGTGGAGTAGTACACAGCAATTAAAAAGGAAAAAACTACTTACAAAGGCAGTCTTGATCTTACATGGTTCTGATATGAGTGGATTCCAGTTACCACAGTTTAGTTTTAAAGAATACTAGTTTCCCAACAATGCACTTCAAACTTTAGTTATCGTGGTATACTAGCCGTAACTACATAAAATTCAAACTAACCCATTAGCTTTCCAGCCCACAAATCACTACGTAAACAGCAGATGTACATCACAAGATCTGTTACCAGTCGAGTCACGATTTCCAGAGTCTGCCAGTGACAGGCCACGGGGCATCTGCCGTTCATTTCACACACAGACAGCAGAGGGCGCTGTTGTGTGCCTCCTTATCTCCAAGTTATTAAACCCAGGCAACATTTGACAAAATCGATAAACAACAACAAAAAAAGAAGAAAGTCGTCAACAAAGATATAAGTGCAACGAAGAAATAAAAAAATCAATAATAAAATTGAAATTCAAATCAAACATAAATGGGAGTAAGCGGCACTTTGTGACTGTGAACTTAAGGACGTCAGTGAGGCGTGTGGTTGTGACGAAGAGGTTGAAGACCTCCCAGAGAAAGTGATGCTCCCAAAATAACTTCTCATGAAAGCAACTTTCAGAGATAATTCACAACATTGAAAGCACAAAGGAGAAGATGTTGGAAGCTGATCCAAACTTAGAAAACAGTAGGACAATTCACCATGGCACAGAAAAGACCAGAAAAGATGCCCGCTCTGTATTGTAAGTGGCACGATGAGAGGAAGGAGGTGAACCCTGTTCTGACCGCTCTTGATACATTTTGTACAAAGAAATAAAACACTCGAATTGTTAATATTTTAAATTATAGTATAACTAAATGAATATTAGCATTACTATTTTTAAATCTCTGTATATACTTTAAACAAACAGTAAGACATTTCTTATTGTTTTGATTAAAAAACTTTAAAAGACAGAATAATCATAACTTTCCCCACTGATTATTATTTTTTTAAGTTTTATTTATTTATTTTGAGAGAGAGTTAGTGAGAACCAGGGTGGGAGGGCCAGAGAGAGAGGAAGACAGAGGATTGGAAGTGCGCTCTGTACTGACAGCAGAGAACTCGATACAGGGCTCAAACTCACGAACCTGGGAGATCATGACCTGAGCCAAAGTTGGATGCTCAACCGACTGAGCCACCCAGGTGCCCCTCCCCACTGATTATTAAGATCACTCTGCGTGATTTCAACCTACACAGTGCTTCGCAGCCCCTCACTGCCATCCAAAGCAAGAGGACTACTGGTTCCTACAATGGGGCCTGGATGAATCTCGCAGACATGAAGTTGAGGGAAAGAAGCCAGATGCAGAAGAGCATGTACTTTATAATTCTGTTTCTATGAAGCACAAAAGCAGGAAAAACTAATGTGTGTGGAGAGAAGCCAGAATAGTGGTTCCCTGGGGGCAGGTGGGGCTGTTAGCTTGTAGAGGTCATGAAAAAGGCTGCCAGGGTGCTGGACCATCTTGATTTAGGTGCTGGTTACAGGCATGTATAAATCTGTAAACATTTCATCAAGATGTGCACTTAATATTTGTGTGCTTTATCATGTATAAGATAGTTTTAAATAAATATTTTTTTTATTGGAGACATCTGTGAGGGCCTTGGGGTTTTATGTGGCTCCATCTTCTAGAATTTGACAGTATTGACATGACTGGTCTTTTTCTCCTTCTTCAGACCCTTTCCTGTCTGTCTTCTGTGACCCAGCCCTCCTGGGATTCCTCCTTTTCCCCTGGCCACTCCTAAGTCCCCACTACCTGGCTTCTAAGTGTTGTTCTTCACCAATTCCCACCTTGTCCATCACCTGCTGGCTTGTTCTAACCAAGGGGCACTTGGTTCCACCCTGGGGCTCAAGCACACCTAGAATCCTCCCTGCCTTCATTTCATCCATTGTGGCCAGTGGTTTAACCCTGACACCCATGTCTCCTCACCCTCTCCCAGGGAGGAAGGATAGAAGGAATGAGAGGAGGAAGGAAGGAAGGAAGGGGAGGAAGGAAGGAAGGAAGGAAGGAAGGGAGGAAGGAAGGGTTAAGGAAGAAGAGGAGAAAGTTTAAGAAAGAGGGAATGAAGGAAGGAAGGGGAGGAAGGAAGGAAGGAAGGGAGAGAGGGAGGAAGATAGGTCTGGCTGCTGGGGAAGAGGCAGTGTGGGAAGAAGTCATAGGAGCAGGAATTGCTCACTGCGGATTTGGCCTGATCCCAGCTTTAAAGAAGTGACGCCACATTAATGCCTTCCTGGCCACCAACATGTCTCCCTGATTGAGCCTGGAACTCCACACTATTAGCCACAAATGGCATTTTGAAATGGCCTTTTTTTTTTTGGGGCGAACCCCAAAGACATTGCTAAGATTTACATTTTCAAATATATGCTGACCTTTTTTTCCTCTTTCTTTGAGTTCATTTGTCATCAGTGTATAATTGAATCAATATATTTCCCGATCAGCCCCAAGATTGAATAAGGTCACGGGGAGCCGTGTGTGGGCATTAGACATCATTATTTCACTCTGAATGAGCGGCCATGGCATGGAGCATTCCAGGCGCCAAATGAAATTCTATTAGATTCTATTACACTTTTACAATTATAGAGACGTTCCAATATTACAAGGGGAAATGAAGTCATAATAAAAAAGCCCAGAGGTGTATTACAGAGAAATGGGCACACTATTTTTCTAGTTAAAAACTTGATGGAAGGGGCTTGACTGACTTTCGGCTGCCGAGATATGACCTTGTTCTCAAATCCCCTCAGCTGCTTGCTCAGGCCCTTCCTTCCTGAGACTCTGCTGGCCAGAGGATGGTTGGAGCCAGAGACCAGGGAGCCAGCAGACCCTCTCTGTTCCAAGTAAACCCAGCTCCTGGGTCCTAGGAGGCAGAGACATGTTTCGAAAAGACATCACACTTGGGGAAACAGGCAGCCCGGATACTGAACCATTCTGGGAGAGAGTCCCAGTGTGTGAGGGAGAGCAAAGTGCCCCAGACAGGTGTGGAAGAGGGTGGCATGGGACTCCATGGGGGTTTGGAGTAAGCTGCCCCTGCTGGAGCCCCTTCATGTAGGTCAGGGTATCCAATAGTCACATGGTATATTAGGGTGCTCACTCCCTCCCGCGGAATAGTCCCCGCATACAACCATGCTACAGCAAGCTAGGGCCTCCCCCCCAGCCTCATCCTGACCCTTCTAGAGGGAGTTCTAGCCAGCCCCTGAGCGGAGATAAGACAGAGCCTGGGGTGGGGAGGCGGAGTCTTGTGGGGCTTCCGGAGAAGCAAGCGGACAAAGGAGGTCTTGAAGAATGGTGAGGATGTGAATAAAGAGATGAGAGAGGAAGTAAGTGCCTGAAGTTCGGTGAGGAGGGCCAGTGTGATGGGAGGCCTAGAGGCTGGCAAGAGCAGGTGCATGCGAGTGAGGGGGAAGAGAGCAGAGGGCAGTGCAGACAGCAAAGGCAGGACAATGGGCACATGGCCTGGGGGCAAGGATGAAGGGGTTAGACCTCAACCTCGGTTCTGGAGTTGGGGAAGTGTCTTGGGAGCTCTGAGGGCAGGGTAGAGCTGGTGGCTAGGCTGGTGGCCTCCCAGGAAGGGCTAGCTGTGTGGTAAAGGGGTGGCTGGACAGCCACCTGTAGTGAGATAGGACAGGGAGCCAAAGGAAGGAGTTCAGGAGGTTCCCTGGTGCCCGTGTGGGGCTCAGACATCAGGTCCCAGCCCAGGACCATCCCGGGAAGAGAACAGTGTTAGAGTATCTTGGGAACAGGCTGGGATCCTCCCTTTCTAGTTCTTTCCCAATCCATAGACGAATGAGCTTCAGGAAGGGTTTCCAGAAACACTGTAATGTTTGGTAACTTTTTGCTCCCCTCTCTCTGGGGGAGGTGCATATCTGTCCCCCTCTTACACATTAGCCTTGGCCATGTGTGGAAAGCAGAATTCTAAGGATGACCCCTCAAGATTCCTGACCCCTAGTTATTCAGAGAAACACTAATCTAGGTACTGCTGTGATGGGGGTTTGCCGATGTAATTAAAGTCCCAAGTCAGCTGGTCTTAAAATGCAGAGATTTTCCAGGTGGGCCTTTTAAAAAGTGAGCCCTTTAAAAGCAGAGCGATTTCTCTGGTTAGAAGCAGGAAGGGACGTTGGAAGCGTTCAAGCATCGGTGCACTGTTGGTTAACTTGAGGACGGAGGAGGCCTGGTGACTAGGAATGTGAGCAGCCTCTAGAAGCTGAGAGCAACCCTGGCTGGCAGCCAGCCAGGAGGCAGGGGCTTCAGTTCTACAGGAACGAGGAACAGTCCTACCACCGCAGCAGCAAGAGTGAGCTTGGGGAGGATCCTGAGCTCTAGTTGAGAATGTAGTCAGCCAACGCCTTGACTTCAGCCTGAGCAGAGAATCTACCGCACCGAGCCTGCCTTCTGACCTACAGACAGTGAGCTAACAAGTGGGTGTTGTTTTAAGTGGCTAAGTTCATGGTAACTTATTACACAGCAGCAGACTAAGACGTCCTGTGACTTGCTTGGATGGTGGAAGTCATGGTGGGTGGCTCTGGGACAAGGTGTTGTGTTTCTGCTCAGCCTCTTGTCTTTGGCAACCTGAGAACACATGCCCCGGGATGTAGTGCCCCTCCTGCTGGGCCTGAGGCACAGGCCTGAACCCAACAAAAACCTGCAACCAACCCAGCCAGTATCCTCCAGTAGTGACCCGCCCCCCTGTAGATGCGGGGGTTAGAAAAGAGAGTTGCCGTAAGCCACGGAGTTCTGGACAGGGTCGTCGCGCAGTCATGTCCCAACAATAGCTCACTATTACAAACACCTTTGTCTGAGCAGCAGCTGGAAACAGGCTGGGACCAGAGGCAGGGGCTGTGTTTGGGTGCCGAGCGGGTGCCCAGAGTAGGGGTGAGCTCTGGAGGCCGAGTGCAGGTGCTGAGTGCATGCTTGCTTTGCCCAGTTTCCTTCGTCCTTACACCTGCTCTGGGCCCTTCCTGTTAGAGTCACCTCCTGAAGTCACCATGCCCTGCCAGTCTCCTGGGGTAGGATCCTTTCAAAAAACCTAGAGCCCTGTGCTCTTTTCCCTCCTCTTCGCCCTCCCAAACTCTGTGAACACAGAGCACCCGAGTGGTGGGTTCACAGGTGGCCTCTGGACTTCAGACTTCCTGGGAAGATGTCAGTCAGCTGGCCCCAGACTCTCTTCTGGGACACAGGCCATGTTCCCTTAAGAAACCCTCTGATGACCCGGCAGCCCTTCCCATCGCTGGAGAAGGGAGAGGAGAGGAGCAGTCCTATGTGATCGCTCCAGAGGAATCCTGGCTTCTCTCTCTTATCAGCTGGAGGTAAATGACTGGGAAAGGGGCCTGGGCCAATCTGGGCTTCCTGTTGGCAAGCCTGGCCTGGAACAGCCAGTACCCCCCATGGAACACCGCTGAGCATGCCCTCGTTTTCCCAGTGTTTTCCTGACCCAGGCAAGGGCTTTCCTATGCCCTTTTAAAATTTACTTTTTGTTTATTTTTAAAATTTTTTTAAAATTTTCTTTAAAGTTTATTTACTTTTGCGTGAGAGAGAGACACAGGGTGTGAGCGGGGAAGGGTCAAAGAGGGAGACACAGAATCAGAAGCAGGCTCCAGGCTCTGAGCTGTCAGCACAGAGCCCGACATGGGGCTCGAATTCACGAACTGTGAGATCATGACCTGAGCTGAAGTCGGCTGCTTAACCGACTGAGCCACCCAGGCACCCCAAATTTACTTTTTATTTTGAAATAACGTCAACTTACCAAAAAAAGCGGCAATCACCACACACATAACGTCTCTTTCGCCGAAACCTTTGAAAACAAATTGCCTACATAATCCCCCATTACATGTCTCCATATGTCCAAGTGTATTTCGTACAAAGAAGGCCTTCTCCCACCCATCCTCCAGGCAGCTAAGCCCCACGGTTGTGTAACCACATTTGGTCTTCAGGTCCCACTCAAGTTCACCCGCTGTCCCAGTTAGGTGCTTTACGGCAAAAGGATCCAGGTTTTCGGATCATGTGTCTCCCTGCATTGTCATTTATTTGTGTCCTTCACTATGGGACAGTTCCCCAGCCTACCCTCACCGGTCACTTCTGAGACGACAGGCAGGTACTTGGCAGACTGTCCCACAGTCGGGGGGAATGTGCAGCATTTCTTAAGTTTCGCTTCAGGCTGCGCGCTTCCGGCGGAGACCTGACAGAAGTGATGTAGAGCTTCTCTCCTTGCAACCAATCAGGTGCTGTACAATTTTGATTTGTTCCATTACTGCTGTTCACTTCGATCACTTGATGAAGATGGTGTCTGCCAGGCTTCTCCACTGTAAAATTACTCTTTTTCCCCTTTATAATTAATAACTATGTGGGAAGGTACTCTGAGACTATGTAAATATCCCATTCCTCATTAAATTTCCAATGTATTCATTTATGTCAGTATGGATTCATGGTTTCCTATTTTATTCAATGGGTTATAAACTGCTACTCTCATTATTTATTTTGATGTTCAGATTGCCCCAGATTTGGGCAGTGGGAGCCCCTTCAAGCTGGCTTCTGTTTCCTGTTGCTATTTCCCAGTCATGATCTGAGCACACTCTTACTTTTTGGCACAATAAGATGTCCTAGGTTCACCTGGTACTTTCCCTGCCTCAGCCCTCTGGAATCAGCCATGTCTCCAAGAAGTCCTGGTTCATTTTAGTGGACAATTCCATCCCTTTTCTACTGAAAACTGCAAGTTCACATAGATGTTTCCGATTCTAACCCAGGGGCCATTCTGGTTTACTCCTTTTCCTTATCTGTAACTCCCTTCCCCAATGGTGGGAAACACGGCTCCCATTAGCCTCAGTGTGTTTGTGTGTTTCGTCAGCCCCCTGCATGCAGCCAGGACCTCCTGCCACCCCATTCTCCTGCACTGTGCCTGCCTCACCCCGTCTGTGCTCTGACCCACCAAGGTGGACCACCTCCCTCCTGGGAGTCCTCATCGCACTCAGGCTCTGACACAACACCCTGCTCTGGGCCACTGTGACTTCCCCTGGCCTCTGGTGCAGACACTGACCTTGCTTGGCCTCACCTCGTGGCTTTTGGGCAAAGTTGTTCACAAAAGGAAGAGGAGGGGAGGAAGAAGAAAAGACTGGAAACCCTCTTAGAATCCTTCTCACTTGCCTATGATGGGAGGCCACCCCCATTCCTGTAGGTTCTACTTGGCCATTTTGCAGACCCTGAGATAGCAGATTGGAAAGTGCCTTTGACTATGCTCAGCTTTCCTCTCTATTCCCTCTGCTTAACCTCTCTGGGTATCAGCCTTCCCATCTGTGAAATGGAGATGGCCTCACACATTGTTGAGAGGATGCAATGACCTAGGCCCAGAGGACACCAGGCCCTCATCACAGTTCCTGCCTTCCCCCTCCCTGTCCCACCTGCTCCTGGCCACTGCTCGGGCAGAAGCATACCTGGACAAGCCTACAGTCTACCCTTCCATCTTCCAGGCATGCAGTACCTCACAGACCCTTTCCCATCCCCACTGGAACTATCTGAGTCCTGACAGGTTTGGACCTTGGCTGGAGGGCACTGGCAGGCCCTCTGCCCAGTGACAGACCTTGGCTCCTGCCCCTGGCTGGGGCAGACCTAGAACTGAGACCTCCTGGTGCCTCTTTTGGCCCAAAGGGCATCTACACAGCTGCCATGGGTGCGCATTCATTGCCAGGGCTCAGACGTGCCCACCACTGGGCTGTGGCTCCTCCTGGTCTCTGAATCATGAAATCTTCCCTGTGTCTCTGAGATGAAGGTACATAGCAGGAGATGGCCGTGTTCAGCATGGCTCTGATGTGGCCAGCAGGCAGTCCATGAATTTTAGGGTCTGGAGAAGGCCAGGTGGCAGCTGTGTTATAATGCAGGACATTTGGGCAGAGTCTGGGGAAGCAAGACAGGGCTCAGAAGAGAGGCTGAGTGACACCAGGATCCCGGTTGGGGCAGGGGCTGGAGTCCCTCTGGCCACACAGGATGGGCCCCAGCAAGCCAGCCTTCAGAGTGGATAGCCACCACATGGGGCCTCATCCTTATGGTCTTCTGGCTTCAGTCCCATGCATCTCTAGACATTTCATGGCGTGAAGTTTGTTTCCAAACTGGACGTGAGCCCTCTGACCTGATAGCCCCATATAGGCACAGTGCAGGTGGCTCAGATGTGACGTTGGGGTCCACCTGAAGGATGTAGTTGCCTGTAATTCCTGTGGGATTCCTGAAGGGGACTGAGGGCCCCTCTCCTCACCCTGGCCTTCTCCTGGAGGGGAGGGGTCTCAGGGCAGAAGCACCCTGAGATGGCAGGGCTGTCGCCTACCCCCTTGAGGTTTGGGGCTCAGGTTCTAGCTGGTGCAGAGGCCTGGAGCTCAAGGCTAATTGTGAATTAGGAGCCCAATTATGCCCAGTAGAATTGGCTCCGTGCTGCCTCCTCTTCCCGACAGACATGTATATTAATAGTTGGCACTTATTGAACCAAATATGAATATTCATCTTCATTTATATTTCAAGGCCTTTCCTCCTGGAGGCCCGCGGGGCTGCGACCAGCTCCAGCCCCATCACGGAGCTGACAGCTCGCACTCCTGGGCCCTGACTCCTGGCTCGGCGGGGCCGCGGTGGCGGGCCTGGCTCCCAGCTGTCCACAAACACTCATTAGGGGGCCGGACCCAGCGAGCTGCGGAGAATGTGTAATCGCGCCTCGCGCTGCTAATTAGGGAGCTGATGGGGCATTGAGGGCCAGAGGACGAATTCTTTAAACAGAGGACGGGAAACTTGAAGAGCTGTAATTACTTGGAGCAGAGTTCATTTCAGAACTTGGGAGCCAATGAGTCTGATGACAGCCCTGCTCGCTGGAGGGCTGGGTGGTGGGGACACCGGGGGAGGGAGGGATGAGCAGCCGCGGGGCACCCCAACTCCACACCTCCACGATGTATTTTGTTCAATGCTGTCCTGCTGTATGGAGCCCTCTGCGTTCAGGGACAGCTTCCTCCACCTCAAGGGGCGGGCGTGGGGGTGTAGGCACACCTGTAGGTCAGGCTCCTCTCTCTCCAGAGTGCTCCCCTGGTGTGGCCAGCTTCAAGGGCCTCCGGTCTGGTCAGCCACCACTGCCCAGAATGGGGGGGTCACAGTCCAGCTATCTGACAGCCCATGTTGCTCTTTCCTGGAACCAGCAGAGATGGGGGGCTTCTGAGTCACCTCAGACTTCAGACATTGTAGGAGGTGGTGATTCCTGGGTACCCTCCACTCCTCATCAGCCTCCCCAGCTCTAAGGCCCATGGCCCTGCCATGGGTCTCCTGCAAACCTCTCTGTTTGAAGTCTCACCCTGCTCTCTGGAATCCTTGCCATGACCAGCAGGAAAGGACTCCTGGCCCTGTGTCTGTCCTTCCGCCCTAGAGCAAACACCACACATCAGTCATTCACTTTGGAGCAACTCTGGGGTCTCCACTCCTCCACCTTCCCACCAATGCCACCCAGTTTCCCCAGGACAGCTGTGGGCAGGATGAGTGCCATGGCCAACAGTAAGCATGGGAGCTTCCTGTGGATGGTCCTGTCTCTGCTCCCACTGGGGTGAGCTTCGTGACTGACTGTTCTAACTACTGACAGATTCCAGTCACCCCTCGCCCCCACCCAATTGGCAGCAATTGTTATGTGTAAATCCTCACTCTGAAAGGAGGCACTTACTCAGTTAACAACAGGTGTTGCCTCCCCCACCTCAACACACACACCGTTTGGGGACAGGGCAGTGTTTGGTTTCTCTCCTGGCTGCCTTTGCTGCTACTCGAAAAGCTCCAGACTCAGACTGTGTTGTAAGGTCTTCAGTCTCTCTCCAGAAGACAGTTGTCAGCCCTGTATCTAGCTGCTGCTCACCACATTCAGTCCTCACAGAAACCCTCAGTGGATAGTGGTATTATTTATTTCCCCCTATTTTACAGATGAGGAAATGGAGGTTCAGAAAAGCTTGTGGCTTACTGGTAAGTGGCAGAGCAGGGAGGATTTGAACTCCAGTCTGTCTGGCCCCAAAGGCTATATTCCTAACCTCAGTTAGGAGGTTCCTGGAAGCAGCCCCACCTGTGGGGGCTCGGGACTCACCGGGCAGAGGCCCAGACCAAAAGTGGGGAGGAAGGAAAGCCCCTGTTTTGGTGGGTGGAGAGAATGGGATCAGGGGACAGTCATGTCATTCCTCAGGCTCCTCTCAGACCTGGGGGGAATTGAGGTAACATTTTCCTCACTCTGTCTAAATCTGTGCTGTTCAGTACTAGCCACTAACCCCATGTGGCTATTTAAATGAACTAAGATTACACTTGAGTTCCTCAGCCATGGAAGTCACATTTCCATGTTCAGTAGTCAGATGTGGAGTGTTCATGTCCCCTGTTATCAGCCACCCCTCGCTAAGTGCCAGTCAGTGGACTTCCTAGCCCCAGGTAGAACCTGGAGTTGGAAACCTTCAGGAATCTTCTCCCCAACGCGACCCTTCAGGGTCTCAGAGCATTGAACAAACGCCAGGTGGGGGCAGTGTGGGAAGGGGCTGTGTGGGAAAGTATAAGAGCCCCACCTTCGCACCTGCCTCTATAGCCCCATTCAAGTATCAGAAGCTGCAATTAGCAGGTGGCAGCCACTGCTTAAACCCACTGCTCCCCTCCTCCCCGACGCCGGGCAGCTCACAGCAGCTTTGGAAAAACCTGCAAGAAGAGATCAGAAACAGAAGTGTTCAGGCTGTGCCTGGCTCTTTTCTCTCTCGGCGTGAAGTCCGTGCCCAGCCCTGCCAGGCATGACTTTCAATTAGAGAAGCGAGGCTGTGACCACGGGGGGCGCCCAGCCAGCACCCACCTGGCCCCCTCCCCGTTAATCAGTGCCTAATTGATGTAGGGTGGGGGGCTTGCTCGGCGGTGCTCCCCTCGCTTCCTCGGGCCCAGCTGCTGCTCCTCAGGAAGGGGCTCAGCCCTTTGTCCCAGCAAGTTTGAAACCATCTGGACAGAAGTTGGCGGCCCCATGTTCACGGCATTCTGGACGTTCATCACTCCCTCGGGGCAGATTGCTAGGAGGTAAAATTCCCATAACCTGTGGTGAGCTGGGTGGGACTGAGGGGATGTGGTGTACCCCAGGGGTGCGCTCCGTGCCAGAGTGCAGACCCAGATATGTAGGTACCCTTAGACTGGTGCTTTAGGATCTTCTATCTGGGAAGCAAGGACTGGGGCAGGACTGAGAAGGGAGCTAGGGCCCAAAGGGAGGAGTGGAGGTGGGGGCTGGGGGTAGGAAAATTGTGGGGGAGTGTAGAGCTCAGGCTGGGCCTGAGAGAAGCTTTCCTCCCATGATGCCACCTTGTCCTTGGAGCTATTCCACATGAGGAAGGGCAGGGAAGGGAGCAGACACAGTTCCATAGCACTCTCATCTTGACATCTCAACCTATAGAATACAAAGTGCCTCCTCTCCATTTATCCCCACAGCTTTGGGAAGCAAGCAGGGCAGGACTGTCATTCCCATTCTGCAGAAGGGAAGAACTGAGGCCCACAGTAGGGAACTGATTTGCTCCCTAGCTTGGGGCTCCAACATCTGCCTGTGGTCCCTGGCTGCCAGCAGAAATGTCAGACCTCCAATTGGCTTGGGGAATGTTACTTATTGCTAAAGTGGCTACATTTGGTTCCAAATGGCCTGGATTTAGAGCTGCAGCTGTTTTATTTAGAGTTTTAAGGAAAAGGGCACAGATGAGAGAGCTCAAATTAGCTCTGTGAAACTTTCCAAACCACTGCAGAGGAATTTGGTCCAAGCAGTAGGGGTAAAGGAGTACCCTAGGTGCCCCCCTCCCAGGCCTCCACAGAAAGCCCCTTCTGTTGCTGAAGAGCAACAGGGAAGGGAGAATTTTGGAGATGGATTAACATATGGGAAGGGATTTCATTTGGGATGTTAATTTCTCTGTAAGAACTTAATGATGGGAAAAGGGTATGAGGTTCAGAATAGGGGGATTTTTCTACTGCTGCCCAGGCATATGCTGTCCGTGGTATTTCTTGTGTAGCCCTCAGTTGAACTCGCCGGAAGCCTGGTTATAACTTAAGGTGGGGAAATAGAAGGGAGGGTGAATTTTTGGCATAAGTGTGTAGGACAGCCTTGGGTTAATCGCTTAACACCCTGCTCTAACCTATTCAGAGTCTTCTGGGGGCTGCAGCTTTCTAGTAGGTATTGATGGATAGGCCCGAGCTGGCCAGGGACAGCCTGTAACCATGGGTTGCTGATTGCCCCCAGCGGCAGGTGGCCATGACCCTGCTGGGCAGACCAGGAAGTCCGAGAACAAAACTGGGTGACTGCGGGGAAGGAAGTGCTTCACTCTCCCTGTCCAGTTCCCATGCGAGAACTTCCTCTGAACACTGTCCTCCCAGCTCCTTCCAAAGGAGGTCAGAACCTAAGGTATCAACTGGGCCTTAGTGGACCAGCCTTACTGGACCCCACTGAGGTTTATAGTGGCATCTTGCCCACCCAGGCAGGGCATGAGCCCTGAGTCCTTTGGCCACCTCTCCACTCATCCCTTCTGGTTCCACGTCTTGGGAGGGAAGTGGACCCAGAGCTTCTCCTGGGACATCTCTCTCGCTCCGCAGGCCCTCTTGAGGTGCCGATGCCACATTTACATTTGGGGAAGTGACAAGCCCCTGCTGAAGACCTTGCGTTGATGTTCCATGTGCTCTGGACCAGTTGCTCAGAGCGCTGCACTGGGGGCATGAGGCATCACAGAGCTAGTAATAAAGCAGGGCTCTGATCTCCACTCGGCTCCTGCTCCCTCAGGAAGCCCTCCAAGAAGAGAGGTGTGCCAGGGAGGAGGCAGGCACTCCTGAGTCCTGGGCAGAAGCTGTTTCTGATGGTACCACAGTCTCACCCACAACCTAGAATGATTATTAACATATTAATTAATATTTAAAAACTCATTATGCCTTGATGATGGCTTCCTTAAGCTGCTTTTATATTCATTGCAGCCACCCAGGAGCAATAACCATACTTATGTGGCAAAATGGAGTCATTCTACTTAATTACCGGGGAGGTTTTACAGGCAGTCTTCACAGCCCACAAATAATTAGAGAGTTGATGTGATGTCTTCTTTTTAGATTTTCTTTTAAATTGGATGCTGTGATGGTTAGAAAGTTATACTGAGAGATGAAATCTTCCCATCAATATCCTACTTTCTTTTCCTTGTGCCAGGCCGGAGCATCTGGCCTCCCCAGGCATGGGGGCCCTGGGAGAGCATGTCTTGAGGCTGTGGAGGAGGGAGGGAAGGACTCTAACACCCACCCTGCACCTCAGGGCTGTGCCACCAGACAACCCCACAGGCTGAGGTCCCAGGTCTGGAAACCCTTCTCCATCTCCTCCTCCTGGCAGGGTTCTGCCTCTGAGCCTGGGACTCAGACCCTAGCGCAGTAGTTAACACCAGTCTTCTAGGTAGGCTGTGCCTTCAACAGTCTCGGTCCCCTGGGGTGTAACCCTGCCAGGCTCCAGCCACAGAGTCCCTCCTCCCCGTTAACCTGCAGGCTTCTGCCTGAGCTGCTCTTCCCCAGTGCCCAGCTCTAGAGCGGCCCACGCGGCCACTGCCCACCAGCTTTGCCCCTGCCCGTGGGTCCCGAGACAGCACAAGGCATCTCATGCTCAGTCTGTCAGTATGCTGCAAATGGTGAAGGTGACGGCAGAGATGCCACAGGCCCTCCTTACACCCCTCCTGCCGGAGCAACTCTGGGGGTTTTAGGGTCTTTGTCATCTTGCAGAGGCGCTGAAGGCACAGCATGGCAGGAAAACCGGTGGCATTTGCCTCACCTGCCTCCTTCAGACTTCAGGAGGGTGCTCCTGGGAGCATCAGGCCTCAGATGAGCCAGGAGTGGTGGTACGGCCAGGGCAGAGGGGGCCCAGCAGAGCGTGAGATTGCTGGAGCATTGTGCCTATCGGTGTCTGCAAATAATCACACTTGCAGGCCGTCTCTTCTGGGTCCTGGCCCCAAGGAAGCCTTCAGAGACCAGGATGGAGTCACATGGTGCTGTGAGATGGAATCAGCTTACTGTGCCTTCAAATTTATGGTGAAATGACAGGCAGGGAAATCGGTGAATCCCTCCTGTGATGCTGATAACACCAGAGCTCATCTGTCACTGCGGAGGGATGGCCAGAGCCATTCAGAGCCCAGCCATTCTAAGGGGTCCCCTGTGGCCCTCAGAGCAAGGCAGACAGAGGCCAGCAGCCACCAGGTGGCCAGCACGGTCCTTCTGAATGAATGGAACTGTGGCCCTGGACACATGAGCATGCAGCCGAGTCACAGCCAAGGTTGCAGGGTAGCAGCGGATGTTAAAGGTAAGAGCAGAGTAAGAGGGGGATTGACAGTGAAGTCTGGGGTCAGTCAGGGTAGGTTTGAAGTATGCCTGGATTCAGGTCAAGGGTCGAGTGACACTTCTATAGGAAAGGGGTCAGGATCAGGGAATAGAACTGGCGTTTGGTTTAAGGGGGAAGGTATTTTTCACGGATGGGTACAACGGGGGGTCACATGTGCATCAGACTGTGGGGGTTCCTTATCTGAGAGATACTTGTTTGCTTACCACCCTGTCTGAGGGCCAAGACAGAAGATAGGACCAGGCATGTCAACCTAGGGTCCCCTGCATCTTCCCTCAGGGAATATCCAGGGATTTCCTTCTCTTGTTTCCAGCCTAGTGTTCTGTGCTCTGTCTCTCCTGCCCTCATCACAGAGCTGCCTTCTGTCCCAACTATTTCTGGAGACAAAGGGTGTGGGGGGCTAGTGGCCCAGTCACTTACACTGATGCTGGTGCAGGCAGGGTATTGCCATCTCCGAAGGATAGTGATTCTTGGATTTCCTCTTCTTTCTCCCTCCCTGCACACAGCCATGACCGCCAGCCCACACCTGCCATTTAGCCACAAACCCTGTCCCCAGCTCAAGCAGAAGCTTGGCTCCAGATCTCAGGGAGGGGAACTTTGGGTTCCTGGTTGGCCACACTTAAAGCCACTCCTGCAGGCTCCCAGGGCTTAGGCAAAAGCTGCTCTGTGACAGGTCCCAGATGTGGGCCACTCCTGTCTTTGCCCTCCCCTGCTGACCCACCCCTGTACAGGTGAGGCTCATGCCCTTCCCCCACCTCCCTAATCAGCAGCTAGATCAGGGTGATCCCTCCCTCAAATTGAGATCAAAACTTGTCCCTGCGGCACCTGCGTGGCTCAGTTGGTAGAGAGTGCCACTTCAGCTCAGGCCATGGTCTCATGGTTCCTGAGTTTGAGCCCTATATGGGGTTCTCTGCTGTCAGCTCAGAGCCCACTTCGGGTCCTTCCCCCCCAACCCCTCCCCTGCTCATTCTCTCTCTCTCCCCAAATAAATAAATAAACTTAAAAAACACACACACACACACAAACTTGTCCTGTAGGGGTTGTGTCTCCAAGCTCAACCCACAGCCCTCTGCGAGCAGATCCTTCCTTCCCAAAGGCTATAAGCCATGCCAGGAGTCTTATGGTACACAATAAGGTGTCTGTTGCCAGGAAAGCAGCATGGAGCAGACCCGAGTCCCCACAAGTGAACGGTGAGATGTGAGCTGTAACCCTGAGCTTCTCTAGTGTTTCCGTGTCACTATGGCAGGTGCACAGGCCTGCGGGCCAGCGGAGCCAGGCCTTTCTCCAATCCCATGTCTTAACCCGGGTGTGGGTCTGCCTCTCCACACATATCCCCACTCTGAGCTCTTTCTGTTTTGCTCTTCCATGATTTCTCCAAAAAGCATCTTGTTCTTCCCTCACACTAACTCCCTTGCCTCCTGCCATGGGACTCTGGGCCATGTTCACTCATTGTACATCCTGGGGAAGGGTAGGCATAGGGAGGGTACTGCACAGTCCATGGAGTCCCACAATCCTGGATCTAAATCCTACTCTACCACTTCCCATCTGGATGCCTTTCAGTGAGCCAAGGGATGCTCTAAGCCTTGGTGTCCTCATCTGTAAAATGGGAATCATAATGTGTCCCATCTGGCAGCTCAGTTCTGAGGATTAGGTGAGATAAGGCACTTGAAGTGCAAAGCACATGACAGGTGCTCACCAAATGGCTGGTGCTCTTAGCCTGCATGCTCACAGCGCTGTGGGGTGTATGTTGCCTCAGGGCTGGGCTCTTGGTAGCAGACCCCGAGATGAGGATGTGTGTTCAAGTGGTTTTTTAAGGAGGTGCTCCCAGGAGAAGCCTGTAAGGAGTGGGCAGGGGGAAGGGAAGGGAAAAGCCAAGCTGGTGCTTGGTCAGGGGATGAGGTGGAGAATTTCAAACAATTTCAGTTCCCAGAGGGTAGTGTCAGCCCAATACAGTTCTGCATGAGGAACTCGAGTGAAATACTGCTTCCTAATTGTCCTGAGCAAGGGCAAGGGAGCTGGGCTTTCATATTCCAGCCCCTGCGGTCATTGGCCAATGCCCATTTGATGGTTAATTTTACGTGTTCACTTGACTCAACCAATGGATGTCCTTAAGGCAGGTAAAAATATTACTTCTGGGTGTGTCTATAAGGATGTTTCCAGAAGTAAGTATCTTAATTGGTAGACCAAGTAATAATTGCCCTCATTCTACCTATGTGGGAGAGCATCTTCACATGGGTCGAGGGCCTGAAGAGAACAAAAAGGCAGAGGAAAGGTGCATTTGCTTGCTTGCTTAAGTGGTGACATCCATCTTCTGTAACATGTGGGCCTGATGGCCTTCCCCTGCCACTATGAGGGGCACCAGCTGCCCTCAGCAGCCAGCGACCATCTTGGGAAGAAGGGAGTAGAGTCAAGATGTACTGACAGAGGAGAGAAACGGTCGTGAAAGCTCGATTCTGAAAGACTGAGTATTTATGAAAAAGTCGTTGTGTTAACCTGAAAGACTTTCAAGCTGGAAAAGGCAGAGCTATCTTTAACTGGTTAGCCAAAGGATCTCCCACAACCCCCTCTCAGTCATCTGGGGGCATTCGAGCTTCACAGCAAGGTGAGGTGAATAATAGAAAATAAAGGTCTGTGATTTTGCACATCTGAATGTATAACATTTTGCAGCTTTGTGCTTGCCCAGCTCAATTCTGTCTGGCTTCCCAGCCTGTCCCTTAACGTCCCCAAATAGCTCATGTTCCCTAAAATGCTGCCCCCCATGGAGGAAGGTTCTTCAAGACTCCATGTGCCTGGCCTAGAGCGGTGGCAGCAAGAAAAGTGAGAGCTGGGATAGGGGAACATGAGGGGGCCATTTCTTGTAGCTGGTAAGTCCTTTGTTTTAGAAACAGACAAAGGACAAGATGAGGCATGTCCTCCGGGGCATAGAGCCAGTGCTGACCGAATGGGAGCCTCAGGATGGAAGCAGGGCTCTTCCCACACTGACAGCTGGCCCTCCCTGGTCTTGGACTCTCTCTCAGAGCATCACGCCACCAACTTCCAGGGACCTGTGTCACCCTTGATGACTCTTCCGCCATGCTCTGTGTCCCAGCCCTCTGGCCAACCCCATGCTGGACACTACAGGCCCACCTGCCCCACCCGGCCCTGTCCTCAGGGGCGCCATCTGCTTTCTGCCCTGGGTGTACCATAAGGACTTCCCTGGGAGGGTTCCTATAAGAATGGAGAAACTGGATGTAAGGCACAAAGATCTAACACCTAGGACACAGGTGTCACTCCACACCCAGAAGCTGTGATTAACTGTGACCAACTAAGTACTGTTGAAACATCATTTATCTCCATCCCCACTGCCACTCTTCTAGGCCAGGTCAGTGACCCTTTGCCCCTGCCCATCTGAGTTGTCCTTCTTGTCTCCCTGCCCCAATCTCACTTTCTACCTCCTCGGCTGGAGTAGCCCTGCTGAAGCTCCCTCTCATGGTGAACCCCTCATGTAGAACCTTCAGCCCCTGATCAGAGTCCAAGTTGCCTCAGCCTGGCCCACAGGCCCCTCCTGATCACCCAGGCCTGTCACACACACGTGAGCCCTCCAGGTGGGGACTGTGTCCCTAACTCCCTGGGCTGCCCTCTGTCCATGCTCTCAAACCACAGGCTATGTATGGGTTTTCTGGACCATCTCTCTCACTAGACTGTTAACCCCATGTAGATCAGTATTCTTTCAACATTTCCCCGGCATCCAGCATAGGCCTTGCTCCAATAAGTGCTCAAAACATACTTGTGGAAGGAAGGAAGGGAGAGAGGGAGGGAAGAAGGAAGAGAGAAGAAAGTTTAGGAGCGTCTTCCCTGTGCCAAGCCCTGCGTGCATTATCTTCTGTTTGCATAACAGTTGTCAGCCTTGAATAGGGCTGATACAGACACAGTGGTCTTATGACTAATATTAGCCAGAACATTCTAAGTGATGTGGAGATTAGAAGGTTGGGATTGTCAACAGCTGGAATTTGGACTATATCAGGACAATCATTTTAACTTGGATTCTGCAAGTCATCTTCCGGAAGCTCTGGAGACACCTGGGGTCCCGGGGCTCCAACCTCACCCTTCTCTGAAGCCAAATGTGGTGGAGGGTGGAGGTGGGGCAGAGAGAGGTTTGAAAGGGGACTCTCTGGATGAGCCCTTTTCCTGTGGACCCTGAGCTGATTTGGGGATTGTCATGCCAACCTAGGTCTTTACCAGGCAGCCCAGAGACACATGGGAGATGTGACAAGCCAGATGGTAGGTGAGAGGGATCAGAGGCCTTTAGCCCTAGAGGCATCAGCTGTGGGATCTGACTCCCAGCCAAAGGGGTGTGCAGTAAAGTGGACCTAGGCCTGAGCACGGCTCTCCACACCCGAGAAGGAAACAAAACCTGTGGCAGACACCCAAACCTGTGAGAATAAAATAATGGTTAAGACTCTGGAACCAGACTCTGTAGGGTTGAATTATCAGCTCCAGTCCTTACTAGCTGTGTGACCCTGCACATGTTACTTAACTATCTGTGCTCAGTCTTCTGATCTGTGAACTGGGGCTGATACAGTACAGTACTTACCTCACATGTTGAAAGGATGAAAAGTGTAAAGGCATAAAGCTGTTGCAATAGTGCAGACGCATAGTGTGTGCTACTGAGGGGGCTGCTGTTTTTTTTATGTCTTTCTTGGTCACTTAAGACAGGAAGAAAGGGGACCGGAATGGGCTGCGTGGAAGGAGCGGCCATGGATTGCAGTTTTGAAGGATTAATACAACCTCCTGTGGAGAGGAAGAGCATGGAAGGTCATTCAAAGCTGAGGGCACAGCCCATGTTTGTAACTGGGTTGCCTTTGGAGGAATGGTAAGGGTGTGAGGTGACTGGGGCCCAGACAGGGAGAGGGGTGTGGTGGGAGATGAAAACACATCTCCCAAGGTTGGGAATGTTGGGCTCTCCCCTCTGGTGCTAAGAAGCCACCAGAAGGCTGTTACCAGGGGTAAGGCATGGGCACAACTGTGTTCTGGAATCAATCTGGGGCAGGGGAGAGGATGGGGCCATTGGATTGGGTATTATCAGGTAAGAGGGGGCAGCAGAGAGGCCAGTGATGAAGCTTGGCCCAGCCCTGGTGGGGGCAGGGCCAGAAGTGATCAATGGATGAAGCCCCCTGAGCTGTGATCAGGGCCTGGCCTGACCCTGCAGGGCCTGCCCCAGGGCGTGGCCACTCCTCTGGAGGGCCTCCCTCAAGGGCCTGGGCATTCATCCCTTCCCCGTGGAGTGACAAACCATCTGTTTCCACAATTCCGCTCTCATCACTGCCCCCAGGAAGACCCCTGGCTCAGTCCACTCTGAGGGCTTCCCAGCAGACAGCAGCAGAAACCACAGCACAGGCAGGTTTCTACAGGTTCCCAGAGCTCTGACCGGGCAGGTGCCCAGCGACAGCTCTGATGCCCTCTGAGGTGGGGGCTAAAACCCCTCTTGGCTTTGGTGTGTACCTCCCTCCTCAAGGAAGGGACCCATCTTACTCCTCTCTGACCCACAGTCCCCCTGACCCACCTTACAGAGGGCCACAGACCCTGTGTCCAACAGGAGGAGGCCACCCAGCCCGGACCACAGGGATCTTCCTGTCCCCAAGAGGGTATTCCTGGTGGCTCCTCCTCTGGGCTGGGTTTCACCCAGGTCTTTAGGCTTCAGCCCAGCCATGAAGGACCCATGGGTGTACTGGCCTGTGTGGTGGGAGGCAGCATAGAATGGGAGCTAAGCGTGTAGACGAGGACCTAGGCCACCTGATACCATAGGTATCAGGCCTTGCTGGGCCTCAGTTTCCCCATCTGTAAAATGGGGGTAACAATACTTGGTTCACCCATCATGAGGCCACGAGTGAGTCAGTACCTGCAAAGTTGTGGCACCCAATACCCCTATATAAGTGTTAGCTCATCTTTACTATCACATTTTTGTGCTCTGTAGGCATATGTGTGCCTGACAATGTGTGAGCAATGAACCGGCAGGAGAGAAGAGCATTAGGTGGAAATTGGGCATATCTGAGTAGGGGATGGGAAAAGAGAAGGAGAAGCAAATAGAAAAAGGAAGGATGAATCAGGAAGTCTCATCTCACCCCTCTCAGGACAGGAGAGGGAGAACTTCTGCAGCATCCCTGGCAGATGTGATTTAGCCTCTACCTGCATACTCATAGGGATGGGGAGCTCATTTCCACTCTAGTCTGCTTGGGTTGTTGTTAGACCCTCTGAAGTTAGCAAGTTCGTCCTTATGTGACCTGTACGGCTCAGGCCTTAGTGAAACATTTGAATCTCCGTGGCCCCTGCTCCAGCTCAGGTCTCTGTAGACCTTCATTTCCCAAGTGTTTTGGGTGATTGCCAGAAGCACCTTATATGATTTGTACTCACAGGGGCAGCCAACTGAGCCAGAATTTCGGCCAAGCTTCCACTGTTACTGCCGTTGTCGCCGCCACTACCACCATGTTGGAGCTCATTGCCCCAGGCACTTGCTACCGTCTCTACTGCCAGTCACATGGCAGATGAAGCCTGTGTCTTCAGGGTCTCCCTTTCAAAGTGAGTGGGTGCCTCTCCTCCATGTCATGCCCAGTTGGAGGTCCCACAGCTGGGTAGCTCGGCCTTCAGGGTACAGTCTGTGATGATTGTCTCCCCGAAGAGCACAGCATACGTGTGCTCCCAGGATGGCCAGCCCCTCCAGCCACAGGGCCATACCCCACTTTCCTGCTGGGGAGCTCTGATCTGGCTGGGTTTGTCTGCCACGTCAGCCACTATCCCCCTTTGGATGGGCTGTCACCGGGGCCTGTTCTCTGTTCTCTGTCAGGGCCCCAGAGCCCATATAAAAGGATGGCATGTGGTCTGAATTCAAGCCTTTCCCAGTCTATTTCTCGGCTTTTGTGTAAATCTTGGAGGCAAATGCTTACATAGGGATGGGCCTTAATGTTTCCATCAGGAGTATCAGAGGCAGATCTTGCCCCACAGCCCTGCTCCATTCACTCTCTCTGGCATACAACTCGCTCCCTTGATTTACCTCAGTGGCCCTCGTTCTGCTTTTTGGACTGGTACAAGAGGGAAAATCAAGTCTTAATAATAACAATAATAATTATCAAGTCTCATAGTATGCCAGATCTTTTATATCCATTGGAAGAATGCCTGCTAGGTCTGTGTCCTTGGGCAAGTAATGTAACCTCTCTCTCTCATTTTCCTAATCTGTAAAATGGGGAAATAATGTCTACCTCACAGGCTTGCAGCGCAGGTCAAATGAGTGTGTAGATGTAAAGTGTTTAGAACAGCTATAGTGTTAAGTGTTCCAAAAATGTTAGAGCTCATAATCTAACATTGGTAAGTAAGGCTCTACTTACCATTCCATTTTCCAGACAAGGAAACAGTCTGTGAAGGTCGTATGACTTTCAGAACCCACATTGTTGGTTAAAAGAGGGGTATGGGTCACAGCCAGACCTCAGACTTTAGGACTTGCCCTCCTAATCCCCAAATGCTTCCCCATAGCCCTCTCTGGATACATTCTCCTTGAATCTGGTCGTCCTTAGGCTAAATGCCTCCACTCTTCTGGCTGAGGGCCTCAGGTTGTTCTTGCTCAACGATGTAAGGCAGAAGGTTAGGCTGTAGTCACAAAATCAAGAAGGAAATTAGTGGGTGGGATGTGACTGTGGGCATGTGGAGAGTTGCTCTGGGAGCCCAGGGGCACGAGCAAGGCGGAAGATTTCAGGGAGGCAATGGGAGTGGTATGGGGTTTCTGGGCCGGGGTGGTCCAGAAACTGCCTGTGATGAGCTGGGGGCAGTTGAATGAGGAATTAGAACCCAACAGAGGCAGCCTCCATGCCCTATGGGGTTGCTGTCCTCTGGCGACGTGGCCTTGCTAGATACAGGGGCCCAAGCCCTGTTGGTCCCCAGAAGACCAAAGGCTATGACAGGGTACCTGGCCCTAACTCCTAGGCTGCATATTAATGCCTAAGAGCTTGGGAAAAACCCCTCAAAGGATTACCTGGGGTCTCGCTCTGGGAGCCTCAGTTTCTTTGTAAGACGGCAGCATGTAGCCGGAGGTACTCTGGGAGGACCTGCTCACTGCTAGGGCTCTTTTGATTGTGTTACCACTCAGAGTGGAGCCAGGCTGATGTTGGGAGGTGACCTGGACACAGGAGAGACCCAGGTCCCACCTCTGCTTCAGCCCGGGACCTGCTCCAGAGTTGGGACACTGTTCAGCCTCTCGATGTTTGTCTCCCTGACTGGAAAAAGAGGGAAGAGGTTAACTGATCACACTTGAGGTCTTTCCAACTGATGTCCTGTGAATTTTACTTTGCTCAAGGTCTGAAGAAAGGCTGCACGAAGGAACTGAGGAGGGTTCTCCAGAGGATGGGTTCTCCAGGAGTCCATAGCTATGAACAATATTTATTGAACACCACCTCAGGACAGGCACTGTTGTAGGCATCTAGGTGCATCCTCGATAAGAACAAAGACCTGTGGTAGTTACCCAGCAGGCCAAAGACAGATTTGAGGACCCTGAGGTACACTATACATGGAAGGGAGGGACCTTGTTCTTCAAGTAAACCAAGTTGGAATCCCTTGGTAAATCAAGGGAAGTCCCTTCATTTCTCTCCTGAAAAAAAAAAAAGACCCCAGTTTTTATAAACTGTGTTTGCTTAAAAGGAAGTGATCAGAGACCAGTCTGTTTCCAGGCTGTTGGAGGTGCTCATTTGCATACGGATATGCTATTTATAAACGTGCTTCTTCTATTCATTAAGGCAGGTTCCCCAAGGCCCTCAGCTGCTCAGCAAGGTGCAGGCCGTGAGCGCGTGCACCTTCTGCTGGGAAGGGCCGCCTGCCCTGCCGGCTCCGCATAACCCCATTGGGCAGCGGGAAGGGGGCGGTCTGGCTGGGGGCACCCGGGCCCCAGAGCGGAAAGAAGGGCCATCCCCGCGTTAGGGTGGGGTGGCGAGGTAGGGGGAGGTGATGCGGAGGAGAAGCCTGGCTCCTGGGCTGCGCTCCAGCCCAGTGGGGCGGTGCCCAGGGCTGGGCCCCGGGAAGCTGGAGCCTTCTCTCTCCAACAGTGGCGAATGAGCGTGGCGGGTAACACATCCCGGCCCAGCCCTGCAGCTGCTCCTGCAGAGAAAGTGTGGGCTCCTCCTGGCGGTTGTGCCCTGGACACCCCGGGAGCCTTCCATCAGCCACACCGGGTGATGGTGCTGTGCGCCGATCCAGCCCTCCCTGTGCACCACCCTCCACCCTCCACCCTGTAAGCGCACATCCTTCTAATGGGATTAGGCTTCACACGGGTCAGGGAACAATTTATTATTCTGCTGGCTAGAGCCAAGTTTCCCTTTGAAAAATGGTTACTCCTGGAGTCGGCAATTACTTCAAAATAAATTTACCAAAGACAAAATTGTGCCTCTTGGGTCAGTAAACGACTTGCCTGTTTGGGGCTGAGGAGACAAGGTGTTTATTAAGGACCGCCTTCGTTTTCTGTGCAGGTTTTTCAGTTTGAATAATTGTCCAATTAAATATAATTTGGAAGTCAGTGCTAACCTAGTGCCTGGATTGCAGGAGGAAGAATCACTTGGAGGCGTGCATTAATAAATCCCTCGGAGCCCCATCGCTCCCCAAACCCCTCCTTTGGTTTAATTTTGAGAAATTTTTTTGTCTTCCCATAGCCTATATGCCTGCCGTTTGGAAATGAGCTTCTTTCCCCAAAGAATTCCTAGGCCTCACTTGCTTCCATCTGTCTGTCTGCTTCTCCCCAGTAAGCAGATGCATGGGGTTTCTCCGTGGGGCTCATGAGCTGGGGCGAGGGCTAACAGCCCGTTCTTTGATAAGCCTGCGCACTTGTACGTTATTCTTTCATCCATCTAACACGTACTGGCTTACTCTGGGTCAGTCCCTGAGCTGGAAAAGGAGAAAAACCAGACATTGTTCTGGCCCTCAAAGGTGACTCAGCCCATTAAGAGTGAGGGATGCATAAATGGGCAGGCGTAGTGCAATGTGATTAGTGCTGTGTGCTCCTCCCATGGGGTCCTGGGAGCAGAGGAGACCCCTTACCCACCCTGACCAAAGGAGGCTTACCTGGAAAAGGTAACAGACAAGTGAAGCCTGGAAGACCAAGAGGAGACAGGCCCAGGAGGGGAGAGGGTGCAGGCACCCAGAAGTGGGGGACCATCCAGGCAAATGATCCCAGGTTGTTTGCTGTGGTGAGGTACAGGGGCATTGGGGACTGGGTAGGAGACAAGGCAGGAGAGGGTTGAGGCTGGGGTGTGGTGGTGCCTTATATGGAGTTTATCTGAATTTAAAGGTGATTCAGGGCTGTGACTAGGGTGAGTCCAGCAGGGCCCCTTTGGCACAAGATTTATAGAAGCACTGCTTTTTAAGAATGACTCTGCACTTGCACAACCCTGGGAGTGAGTGCCTTCTTAAATTTTGTGCCTAGTCTGGGCCCTGGGGCAACGCAAGCTTTCCAAGAGGGAGATATAGGAGAAGATTTTTAAAGAAAGATCATTTGCAGCTGTGTGCTGGACCCCAGCCTCCTAGCCCAGAGACACCCAAGGTTTAGGGTCAGGATCAGGGAGACCAGTTAGGAAGTTATTGCAAGCATTCTGGGGAGGGGGAGGACCACACTTCAATTGAGATGAAGGCAGGGAGGATGGGGAGGAGCTGTATCTGGTGTCATGGCTAGGCAGACCAGACAGGTAAGAATCACTGGCCTCACTGGGGGAGTTCATAGCCTAAGGGAGAGAAACAGGCCCCTTGGAGACTGGAGGGATCGCTGTGGGTGGAACTGCCATGTGCATGGCTGGGCGATGAAATCTGGTGGAGACAGATGTGGGGAGGCAGCCATGCTCCTGGCAGCTTAGCTCAGCAAGGAGGCTGGCAGCCCTAAGGGTAGCATATCCACTGGGGCAGGAGGTCTGGGCCAGGCCTGGTGCCAAGGTCAGTGTCAGTGACAGGGTCAGCCTTGGGGCCGAGCTGGTGACCATGATTCTGTTCAGCACATTTAAAATGGGAGAAGGGAAGATCACAGGGTTATGGATCCCAAGTCAGAGACTCCTGGCCACCCTCAGCCCCTCCCCAAACATGAAGAACTGATCAGTAAAGTCTCATTGGGGGCTGAGGTCAGGTTTGGTGGCCTTCTAATCCTCACAGCCTGGGTGCCTACCTGTGTCTCATTTGGGGTCCAAGAACATGGGGGAATGGATTCACGACTTGGGGTGTCTCCCTCACTGCCACGCTCTTACCTGAACCTTCTGGGCCTGGCCCCAAGGTTCTACTCCATCCCAGGCTTATAACCCACCCTCCTGGCCCAAGGCAGCTCAAAGATGAGAACTGACACTAGGTGGGTCTAAGTGCCTCTAGCTGCTGGTTCTGATTTTCCCTAGAATGGGCCAGGCCATTATCAGGCCTACAAAGGGGTCTTCAGGTTCCATGTTGCACGTGGGAAAACTGAGGTCAGGAGATAAAAGAGTCACTCAGGGACACACACCGGGAGAGCCAAACCTAGCTCCAGGGCTCCCGTCTGCCAGCCAGGGTGGTTTACACAGTGTGCCAGCCCACTTGGGCTGCTCTACCAAATACCAAAGACTGAGTGGCTTATAAACTACAGAAATGTATTTCCCCTGGTTCTGGAGACTGGGAGGCCAAGATCAGGGCGCCAGCACGGTAGGGTTCCAGTGAAGGCCCTTTTCCATGTTATAGACCACTGACCTCTCATGGTGCAACGGGGACAGGAGCTCTTGTATAACCACTTCCCAAAGGCCCCATTTCCTAATACCATCACTTTGGGAATTAGGATTTCCATATATGAGTTGGGGGGGGCACAAACATTCAGACCATAATGTAAATATTACACCAACCTACCCAGTCTAAAGGCATAATGAGGGAGGTGGGCAGCAGCCCTGGGGTCCCCACAGGAGGATCCATCCTCTGGGAAGGGCTTATAGAGGGCAGCTGAGGGCCCAGAGGACGTCTCTGGCACTGTCCTGGCCAGCTGGATCTGATGGGGTGAAACACCCTCACACAGGGGGCCTGCCCTATGAATATTTCTGCTGACATGAAATTTAGATTTTAGTGGGGGAGATAAAATAAAGCAAGTAAAACATAGAATATGTCAGTTGTAATAAGTGTTGGGCAGAAAAATAAAATGTGGGAGGGAGCTAGGCGGGGAGAGTGCATTTTAAGTGGGGTGGCCCAAAAAGC
This sequence comes from Cryptoprocta ferox, assembly GCA_028646485.1. Lineage (NCBI taxonomy): Eukaryota > Metazoa > Chordata > Mammalia > Carnivora > Eupleridae > Cryptoprocta > Cryptoprocta ferox. Next base: position 47,046,452 of record CM053575.1, read on the forward strand.
TTCACTGAAAAGCTGACGTTGGAGCAGAGACTTGAAGGAAGTGAGGAAAGGGGACTTGAGGCTGTCTGGGAGAAGAGGTTTCTGGGCATGGGAACAGCACTGCCAAGGCCCTGAGGTAGAAGCATGTTCGGCCTGTTCTGCAAGGAGGTCAGGGCTGGAATGGTGTGACCAAAGTGGCAAGGGCTTGGGGGTGGGAGAAATCACAGAGGATGAGCAGTAGGAGGCACAGAAAATGAGAGAACAGGCTGAGGGCAGAGGTGGGCAAGTTCAAGAGTCCCTGGAGTTGTCCTCCTACCCAGGAAGGGCTGGCTAGGCCCCATCTGCCAGCTCCCCAGGCCCACAGGGCCTCCCATGATGCCCATGAGGAAAGGGCTGGCTCTCAGGAGCTCTGCTGAGGCCTGTGGGAAGGCACCAGGGGTGGGGAGGAGGGGTGCAGCAGCTCCCTGGCATGCTGGGCCTGCCTGGCTGCCACCCCCATTCTTCCTCAGCCCCACCGGCAAGGAAGAATTGGGATTTGTCTGCCCATATTCACAGCTATGGAGGTGATCCAGGTTGAAAGAAAATCAATAAGATGTGTCCATTTATGTGGCACAAAGGAAGAAAGGTCTGCAGACAGAAATAGGCCGGGATTCACACGCAGGTGACTTAATAAGACTTTTCCCCAGTTTGAAGAGGACGGTAATTTAGATTTGCCTTTGAACGTCTCCTTTTTTGTGCCTCAATAACTCTCAGGATCAGCCTGCTTAGGAAGCAAGGGAAAGGAGATTGGCCGCCTTCTTAGAAGACAGGCCCGTTTGGGAAGGCCGCTTGCTCGGAGAAGTTCAAACACCGGCCTTGAGAAAAGATGAAAGTGCCTTGTCAGCACATCCTCGGCCCATTGATCATGATTGAGGCCTGGGCCTGGTGCATTTGGGCTGGAGCAGGACAATGAGAACAAGGCCAGGCTGCCAGGAGACCTCCTCTGAGCCACGGAGGTGTAAGAGATGCTCATTACCAGCATCGGGCTTAGCGGCCAGGTGGGGGCAAGAGGCAGATAAGCCCTGACTGCAGAGTGAAGGCCCCACAGGCCCTCCAGGCTACCACCAAACCTTGGTCCAGGAGGCAGGTCAGCTCCTACCTTGGGCTGTGGCTTCCTGGCTTCTGGCAGGCAGGACTCGGGCCTCTTCTCCTGCCTGAGCTTGGCCCATAGGCAGACTCAGTTCATACCAGGAAGCCTGGAATGCCTGCAGGAAAGGGGGAAGAGCTGAGGCTAGGCTCCTGGGGGCTCTGCCAAGGAGGACACAGCAGCAGTCACCTCCAAGACTGGGCTTTGCCTGCCTAGCAGGCCTGTGGGCAGGGCTGAGCTACCTACTTCGTGCTTCCTTAGTGGGCTCTCCTCACCTGGGCTGTTCACACTTCAGGGATAGTGGGGTCCTGGGATTCTAAGAAGCCGGGTGGGTCACAGCTGCAGAAAGAGGCCTCTGAGCAGGTTTACTTCCCCTCTTCCCAGACCTAGTTCCCTTCTCCCTGTGAAACCCTGTCCTCAATGCCTCCACAGTGCTACGTGCTTCTCCGGGTAGACCTTGCCACACTGTGTGGTTGTTTGTCCCATCCCGACTGCAAGCTCCTCCGGGTAAAGACTGCCCCCATGCACAACATGATGCCTGGCACGGAGCAGGAAAAGGACATATCTGCCACTCTGCATGGCCGACAGGATGACAGGGCAGGGCCAGAAGGGGCCCCAAGTTCAGTGCAGTCCTGACCCACCTAAGGCCATGCATAGGGAGGTCAGCAGCAGACCCAGCGCATGATGCTGGTCTTTAACCCTGGCCCATGGTCTTCTATCTCAGCACCCAGGCCCCCTTAGGATACAGCAAGACTGTGGGAGGGACAGAACCTGGAGTCAGGGGACTTTATCCCAAAGCCTGGTTTGCATTGGCCCCTAGTAAGTCTGTCTTAGTCAGTTTGGGCTACTATCATAGAATACCATAGACTGGGTGTCTTAAAAACAACAAAATATTTCTCACTGTTCTGGAGGCTGGAAGTTCAAGGTCAGGGTGCTAGCATGGTTGACAAGCTGGCATGAAAGAGCCTTCTTTCAGGTTGCAAACTGCCAACTTCTAGCTGTGTCCTCACAATGCAGAGCGCTGAGAGGAAGCTAGCTCTCTCTTCATCCAGAGCCGGGGGACCTGGGCTAGGGATAAGGAAGGGGTACAGGGCCTGTCTGAACTGAGAGTCGGGGTTCGCGCTCCTTCCCAAGCTTCTCTGGCTTCCCCGCGCTTGCACACTGCTCTCTCTACAGGAAGGCTCTGTTCTTTCCTCCACCTGGCAACTTCCTACTAAAGCTCATTGGCACCTAGCTGCTCAGGGAGCCCCCAGAGGGACTTCTCTGATCATCCTGTCAAGTGCTCACACCTTTTACACTGTGATGGACCAGTCCTGCTGCTTGGATCTCCTATTTGGCTAGAAGCATCCCAAGAGCAGACAGAGTCTGGTTCTGGGTCAGGCCTGGAGCAGAGCAGAGGTGTTGGTGAGGACTAGGCAGATGAGATAGAGCTTGGTAGGGGGTGGGTTGGGGGGCAGGGGAGGTGATGCAGAAAAGCCGTGTGTATCAGGGGAGTAGAGGAACACTGAGTCCCTGAAACTTCCATGACCCCTGCACTAACAGTCTTCATGTGTGAGTTCCTCCCTCTAGGGGGCGACACCAAACAGGCTTTGGGCAACCTGGCCAAGGGGAGCAGGAGGGGATAGGTCCTGCCCCCTGGCTTCCTGGGAAGCCCACACAGGAGTCAATAGAGCAATTGGGGGATTTGGCCCTGAAGCCAAGGGAGGCCCAGGAAGGCCTTGCAGGCACTGGAAGAGGCTGCAGAGACTGGGAAAGAGAAGTGCCCTGCCTAGAGATGGGGGCTCCTCATGGCCTAGGAATTTGGAATCTGGAACAAGAGGGTCCCTTGAGAGATGAAAATACCCAAATGACAGGTAAGAGAAGACTAGAGAGGCTTCCTGAACTGATGGGGCAGGCCACAGTGAGGCTAAGCTGGGGGAACTGGTCCAGCAAAGGGAGGGTCAGGCCTGGGAGTGAGAGGAGGCTGCAGCCAAGATGTGGGCAGGTGCCTGGCCTGTCGCCCCACTGAGCTGCCGCAGGACACTTGTCAGCCTCTCTGTACTCCTGCAGGTCTGTCCTGGGAGTAGGGAACATCACTGTGGCCCTCAGGCAGGCAGCCCCGGGGTGTCCCTGGGTCCAGCTGGCTGGCTTCAGCTGCAGCTCAGGAACCGATAGCTAGCGGCATCATCTTTCTCCCTAAGCCTTGGGCTTCTCCTCTGTGCCATCCTTGGGGGCCCCTGCCACTTCCTGCCCAGGCTTTGACGCTTTGTGGAGGGGCTTCAGCATCTCACCAGCAGGGGCAGATCCCCAGAACCCCTCGGGGTGGGCAGATGAAAGGCACTGCCCCTCCTTCCCTAGCCTCCTGGCCAGTCACTTCCCCTCTCCTCTCCTCAGCAGAACTGTAAGAATTATTACTTTTTAAATCCTCATTGGAATGCTAATTTTGATTTTGAGTGTCTGTCATGGGCTCTTTGAAGTTTTTCAGACAAAATAAGTATCTCCTTAACAGAGGGGATTAGCGCCTACTTGTTTAGAATCCTCTGACTGAGAGTGACAACCAATCTCAGAACCTGTGGGCTTTAGGGAAGCTTCAGGAAGAGGGGACACCTCCCTCCCTGGTGGTCAGCTTCCCATAAATGGCTTAATGGGGTTAGAGTTTAACCCCTCAAACAGGGATCAGAGCCCCCAGCTTGAAAGCCAATGAACAGTGAGGCAGATCTTGCTATTTAAATCCAGCAGGACTTGGTTAGAACTCTTTTATTCTCTGGAGTTTAAAGAAAACAAACCCACTTCCCTTGCAGGATGTAGGGCCTACTCCAGCCCACAGGGCCCCCAGCTTCCTCCCCCAAATATGCAGGCCTTCCAGCCACAGGTAATTCACGGCCCAGGCTCAGCTCAGGCTGGGATGCTCCTGGCTTTATGATTCTGTTCAATTCGAGAGTACTAATGGGGCAATTTGTAAAGAAAGAAATATAATGAGTTATCAGAAAGCTCAGCAAGGACTCGACAAACTGGGCACTTCCCATCCATCAAGCATCCCAGCGTGGTTGCAGACCAGCCGGGCCAGAAATCTTGCGGGGGCCCCCAGGGAATCTAGCCTTACTTCTGCCTGGACACGCACAAGCCTCAGTGCTGCTACAGCTACCTTCCCCTTCTCTGGGCCCAGCTGGCTGGGGGCGATGGTGTGTGGTGTGTGGAGGTAAAAGGGGGAATACTTAAGGATTTATTTGCTGAAGCAAATTATCATGCAGGCCAGCTTTAAAAAGAGCACCAAGACCATGTGACAGCCTGTGGAGCCCCGGGTGGCCTGCAACGTTGCCCCAGGGCTCCCACTGCTAACCTGCGCCTGGGAGCTGAGGCTACAGGTTGGTCTGTCATTAAGCCTAAGGTCATGGATGGTTCTGGACAGTGAGTCCATCCAATATGGCACAGAAAGCCAAACTGCACCCAGCCTGGACCTGTGGGTGGGCTGTGGGTCCTCTTCTGCAGAGAACAGGTGAGTCACATGCTGTGTCCATTTGCTGAGATAATAAGCCATGAACTTGAATCACAGACCCCTAGACCCTCCTGCTCTTCTTTCAGATGTGCAAAATGAGGTCCACAGAGGCGAAGGGCCAGAGGACTCACATTAGGCAGCTTTTCACCTGTGTACATGATGGCCTAGGACAGTGTTATGGAGTCGGACTGGGGGCCAGGGGAAGGGTGGGCCCGAGCCATAGTCCTGGAGGCATGGAGTAAGGCATCTGGGCTCCACTCAGCCTGGCCTGCTCACCCTGCATGCCGGGATGCCTGAGTGGCCCTCACCCCTCCCCAGCCACCTACTACCATGGTCTACTTCAGGCCTGGGGACTCTGAAGGACACAGATCTTGGCCAGCTTGGGAAGGAGGGCTGGTCCATGCAGAGGGACCCTCTGCCCCTCTCTCCTATCTCTCATGTATCTGCTGCCTGTGCAGATCTGAAGCCTGTGCTTCAGGAGGCCCTTTCAGAGCTACAGGTGATAGGAAGGCCACATCACCCACAGATGGGACAATCAGAGGTCTGACCACTGTAAGGACTGCTTGCTCCCGAACAGAGTGATATGGTCCAGACTAGTCCTCAGTGAGGTTCTAGGTAGCCTTCTTCTACCCACTCAGATCCTGCCCCTTTTCCTCCTATTTTTGTGGGCCCAGGAAAAGTCAACCTCAGCCTCACAACAGGCAGGTTCCACAGAGAGGGCAACAGTCATCTTTCTCACAAGGATAATAAATAAAAATAACTACCACAGTTAGTGCGTACTGTGTGTCAGGCGTGATTCTGAACACAGTAACTGATTCATTAAACCTTATTAACAGCACTATGATAAAATATTATTGCTATTATTCCCATGTTGCAAATTGGAAAACTGAGGCATGGAGAGGCTAAATAACTTGTTCAAGTTTACCCAGCTACTGAATGACAGAGTAGGAGTTCAAGTACAGCCAACCAGGCTCCAGAGTTAGTGCTCTAGTGACCATCAGTCCCTGAGCCAGCAGAAGCCTAAGACCCACCCTTGGCACCCACCATAAGGCCAGGTTGAATGGCCAGAGGCTGAGATCTCCCTGGGTTATCAGGGATGAGACACAAGAAGAGGGCAGTGGAGGCAGGGCATGGACTCAGGTTTGAGGAGACCCTAAAGAGCACAGAGTTGCTCCAATACATACCTGCCACATGCCAAGTACTGTGCCTGGCACTTCACCCAGAGTATTTGATAAACATCTCCCAGCCACCCTGCAAAGTAGGAATTACTATCTTCATTTAGCTGAGATACTCAGAAAGATTAAGTAATTTATCCATGGTCACATAGCTCACAAAGAGCATACCTGGGTTTCAAACCCAGGTCCATCTGGTTTCCAAGCTGGGTCCCATGGCCACCGCATACGAGAGGCGACTGGGATGGGGATGGAGGCAGAGTGGGCTGGAAGGCAAGAACTGAGAGTGACATACCCAGGGGAGTGTTGCCGGCCATTCTGCACTTCACCAGTGCTGGGCACACCGGGAAGTCACACGTAGAGCCAGAGAGCTTTGGGTCAGACTGGCTCAGGGCCAGGGTGGGGATTCTTGAGAATGCTCACATTGCAGGCTATGAGCACGTGGAAGGCTGCAGGGACTGGCCTCCGCTCCTAAGTCTGTGCTCCAAGCTGCCTCTGGGGCAATGGAACTTGAACTCTTGCTCACCCCAAGCCCCCCAGACTGGACAGGAAAGGGGAGGAGGCCAAAGCCCCTTGCTCTCCTCCCTCCCAGGCTCTCTCACCCCCAGGGGCTCCATCACTGTTTCAGCTTCCCCTGCCCCCCACCCTTGTGTTTCCACACCTCCTGGGTCACCCATCCCTGTCCTGGGCTCCCACATCCTGGGAGCGGAAGGGTTACGGCTTCTGCTGCTGAGTGGAGGCTGCTGTTCCCCAGCGTTAAGCAGCTTTAGTGTCTCCTACCCCAGCCCTGATTTAAAATTCATAAATGCTAATCCTTCATAATTTACGGTTTAAAAGCAGCCCCACTCCCAGGCCCCGTGGCTACAGCTCTGTCAGAGTAATTATGCCGCCAAGCTGAAATTGGACTACTAACTGAGATATTAAACAGGGGGGGAAATCCTCGCGCTGGCAGCCGACCCAATTATTCCAAATAAGCAAACAGATTAGTGAGTAATTTTCCAGTTAAATTTGGTGATTGGTGCCAGAATTGTATGTTAAATATTCAGAAGTAAATAGATTAAAGATGAAATGTGCCCCCCTCCCTTTTTCTGGGCTTAATTTACTGTGTATATTAAAACTTTTTCATGAGGAGAAAAAAAGTAAAAATGATAATTAAAAAAAACAAATAAACCCCTCTGGGCCTCCCCAGTGCAGTTTGGCAGAGGCCAGAGCAGGGCCCAGGCATCTCCTTGACTTCCCAGCCCTCCTGGGCAGGGCAGACCACATCCCCTAAGCCTGAACTCCAGCCCTCCCCAGGGAAGGGGAATGTAGGATCCTGGGCAAGCCCATATGCTGGGCTTGTATATCTCACAAAGAGAAATCCCAAATCTGTTAGTCCTAAAGTCAGACCATGCTGAGAAAACTCAGATAGGAGTGGCAGAGGGAAAGGTGATTCGTGGGCATGTGGGCTCCAGGGGTGCCAGGCTCCTCTAGGCACACGGCACTTTCTGTTCTTAGGTCCCAGTGCCTGGGGCTGGGTCCTGGACCACAGTGATCCACCACCACCATACGTCCCTGCCCTGTCTGTAGTCACTGGTCTGCCATCCTGGAGATGGTGGGGTTGGGGTGGGGGTGGAGGTGGGAGGTTCTGAGCCATGGCACCCTTTTGCCCACAGCACACAGATGGTGCCCACCCTCCACTTCCCCTTAGCCTCCAGTACTCCTTCCTGGCAGCTTGGACCCTCACTTCTTCACCTCCTCCTTCAATTTGTTGCAGCAGCTCAGCCACAGCTATATGTCCAACAGGGAGTCATCTCCCCAAAAAGCAAATGCAGAAATGGAGGCCCAGAGAGGGCAATGGATTGTCCCAAGGCACCCAGAAATTCAGGGATAGAAATGCATCTAGAAGAGGGCTCCTGGGGCGTCTGGGTGGCTTAGTAGGTTGAGCGTTTGGCTTCAGCTCAGGTCATGATCTCGAGGTTCCTGGGTTCGAGCCCTGCACTGGGCTCTGTGATGACAGCTCGGAGCCTAGAGCCTGCTTTGGATTCTGTGTCTCCCTCTCTCTCTGCCCCTCCACCGTTCACACTCTGTCTCTCTCTCTCTCTAAATAAAAATAAGTAAACATTTAAAAAAAATTTTAGAGGAGGGCTCTTTGGTGGCTTAGTCTGGACTCTCTCTGCCGCCCCCTAGAGGACCCAGGCTTCTGGCACAGGCTCACCTGGGCAGGTACAAGGAGCTGCACAGGGATAGGTGGAGAACAGAGAAGGAACCTTTGTCCCAGGCCAGGAGTGAGCTGGCTGGGTCTGTGGAAGGGCGTAGGGTAGAGAGGGAGAAGATCATGGCCCCATCCTGGGACAGCCAAGCAGGGGGAGCTGGAAGAATGTGCCTGAGGAGACGGGTCTGCATGTGGGAGGGGCAGGTAAAGCGTGTAGGCCCTGGGAAGGGAGGGCAGTCTTGGGAGTAGGGCCTTCCTGCCTAGTTCCCCTCACCCCTGCCTCTCAGCCGACCAGTTCCAGGTGTGGGACCAACCCAAGGCACAGCCTCCTCCAGGCAGCCCTCTTTTCATCCCTTTCTCTCAGGGATCCCCTTCCATTGGGTTCCAACTCCCCAGCTGAGACGATAGCTGTGGGAAGCTGGGGAATCCCAGGGGCCATGTCACCTTCTCCAGGGGTCCCTCTTCCCTTGTTCTGTCAGAGGAACCTGTGTGGCCCAAGGGATGCTGAGACGAACCCCCCCCTCCTTGGGGTTGAAGGGAGCGCCTCTTTCTCTCCTTCAGCCTCTTAGAGGCACACACCTGAGGGCAGTGGGGCTGGAGTGTGGCGGGCGTGCAACCACCTCTCCCCAAGACAACATACGGAGACTGTAATCATAGGAAGGCCTGGCCCAAGCCACCGAGATGGCATCCCAGATAAACATAGGACAGGCTGGCAGGTCTCTGGGCTCACGTCCAGCAGAGGAGGATGGTGCACGGACACAGGACATGATTTGTCCCATCCATAGGATCTGCCTGGCTCAGCCTTCTCTGACCCCCCTTAAGCACTACTGGCTCTCAGGGCAAATCAGAACCCCCAAGAATCTTGCACAAAATACATGCAACCCCCCCCACCCTGCCCCCACCATATGGAATTCCCTTAAGAGTTATTAACCAAGCTACCCAATGACATCCCTGCTCCTAAACCAATGATTTACAATTCTTAAAAAGTAACTGAACGCTTTCTTCAAACGAAGTCTTTTGTACAAACAAGCCTATTATGCAAAGCAGATAACAACAGAGCTTGGGTTAAATATCTTCATTTGCCACTCCCTACCCCCCACATTCTGAGTTCTCTCCAGGGGAACACCTAGAATTCCACCAGAGGGCAGCCAACCAGGCACCAGGAAGCTGAGCCTCTAGTTTGTGGTTCCCCGGTACTCCTTCTGGGGGGCCCCCATCAGTGGGTGCAGCGGCTGTTTTCCCCAGGGTGGTCAGGGCCTGGGGACAGAGCCAAGTTCCTCCGGATGTGGCTGAGGACAGCTGCTGTGGCCAGGAGGGCTGGTCCAGCCAGTGGTCAGCTGTGGTCCCACTCTTTTGCAAAAAGTCTACGACCCACTCTTCTGAGAGTTCCCGGAAGGAGGGGCCAGTTAGAACTAGAGAATGAGTGGGTGGGTCCTGGCCCGAGGTCCTTACCTCTCGGTCACCTCTTATGCAGGTAGACTCCCTCCTTCGGGGACATTGTAACAAAGTCCTTACCTCTCAGACCTTCAGGGAAGATGGGAGCAAGGCCCTGGATCATTATCCTCCCATCCTGGGCTCTAACCAGCATCCCGGGGATCCAGGGTGTGCAGACATCTCTAATCCTTAGCTAGACAAGAAAGGGTGGGGGAAGAAAGAAAGACCATTGAAAAGAAAAAACACCAGTTACGGAGCATTTCCTGTGCATGGCCAGCATGGGGAAGTGACCGGGTTACTGAATTGTCAGCCCTCTCACTTTGGGTGCACCCAGGTCTGCCCGACGGCCTCTGTGGACTGAGAGAACAAAGTCCTGACTTCCTTCCACAAGGCCTACCCACCGGAGTCCCGGGCTGTCCCAGCCCTCGAAGGACACCGAGCCACAGCTTGTTTTACACAGACTGTCTTTTTCCTCACCAGGTTGGAGTTGCCGTAGTAACCAGGCCCCCTCAGTCGTGCCCTCTCACTGGTCTGCTCTGGATTTGGTATGATCATTATTTTACGTGAAAAGCTAAAGACGATCTCTTTCCTAACCTCAGGTAATGTGTTACAGTTGTTGCTGTTTTAACTGCTTCAGACTTAAGACTTTGCAAAGTCACCCAACTTTGTTTTCTGTATTAAAACAAAAAAGAACAACCAAATGAATCAGAACACAGTTTATGAATAGAGCTAACAAGTGGCTGCCGGACCAGCTGCAGGGATTCTAGGGCTGCTGATGGGTTTATCTGCTCAGAAGTCCCAGCCCTTTGCTGTATGATTAAGGTGAGCCTGAGTCCCCCCCCCCCCCCGGTGTGTGTGGAAGAGCCTGCGTGGTCACAGGTCTGAGCCACTTGCAAGACCTCTGGGGGACATTTTTCCTACGTTGGGAAACTCTTGCTACAGGGGTAGTTTTGGTTGTCACAGAACCTGCTGCCAGCTCCCGGAACACACAGAGAGGGACACACAAACACGTGCCTCGTACATACACATCATGCATATATATACATACACACCAGGCATCCTCCTTGGCCCATGAGAATCAGGGCTCCACAGTGTGGTGTGCTAGTAAACTGGCCCTCCAGGGGAAAACAGGCCCTAATTTTTAGTGTTTGCCAATTTCCTTGATATAAATACTTCCTCTGTGGCAGATTTTATGTTCCCAGTAGTTTAACAACTGACTTGCAAAATTACTGAATATTTAACAAATTGGCTCTTGCTGACACAACTGAACCATCGTCTCAGGACCATGTGTCTTCCATCCCAGGCCTGGTTGCTGTCAGGGTGACCTGACTGAGGCGGTCTGGGCACATGGAACAAGGGACGGTCTGACCCTGGAGCAGGTGAGTCATTGAGCTCTGAGTGTGTGACAGAAGGACCCCAAGTAGGCCCAGAGGACAAGACTACAGTCAGGCAGGTTGTGGTGCTACGCTGACAAACGACATCACAGCCACCTCAGGAGGCAGTGAGGTCCCTATTTCTGGAGATATAGAAGGAGGGCCAGATGACCTTGCAGCTGGGACACAGAGAGACAGCGGGTCACCTCCTTTCCCTAACTTGGCAAAAGCCCGCACTCCATCCTTTTGTCCTGTGTCACACCACAGAGTAATGAGGGCTTGGGTTGTTTTTGCTCCGCCTTCTGGAACTAGGAAACCCAATTCTCACAGATGGGAGACAGGGCTGCCTGAGCCTGGCCTCACGTGACACTAGGGACCACTCAATATGTTCAGTGGGCTTGGCTGAGAGCCAGGCCCCATCCTCTGTTTTCTGGCTTCTGTTCACGCACCTGGTTGGCCTGATGGGAGGGGAGTGGGCATCCTCGGGCTGGAGCAACCTGGCTCCATCTGCCCTGAGTTCTCTGCAGGGTCCACGCTCCCCAGACGTCACCTTCTGGGATGATCTTCCATTGCCCCAGGAGGTAAGTTCTCATGTGTGTGTGTGCGTGTGTGTTGATAAGTAGAGAAGCATGTGCATGTGTGTGAGGGAAAACAATTTTAAAAAATAGAAAAATAACAACTGTCGTCTTATCGTGTGCTTATTTTAACAAACAAGGCAGAATAGTACCGTGGTTAGGAAGACAGACCCTGGAGCCAGATGACCTGGGTTAGAAGCTTGTTTCTTCCATTTACTGGATGTGTGATGTGGGACAAGTTCTTAATCTCTCTGTGCCTCAGTTTCTTCAACTGCAAAATGGACCCACCTTTCGAAGTGTGCTGAAAACTAGATGAGTTGATGCCCATAAGCCGTGAGGCGGTGTCTGGCTCACAGCAAGTACAATACAAGTGGTGGTTATTATTATTGTTCTTATTGTCCAATAGCCTATTCAATGTCAAACACTCTACTAAGCATCTTTTTTTTTTATTGCACTTAATCCTCACAACCATACCATGAAGTTGGTGTATTACTATCCTCCTTTTACAGATGAGGAGTTTGAAGTTCAGGGAGGTTAAGTAACTTGCCCAAATTCCCAAAAGGAATGAGCAGCAGAGCCAACCATCCAACTCTTAACTCCTAGGGGCACCTTGGTGAAGGTCCTCATAACAACCTAAGCCATGGGCAGGCACAATCATCTTTGTCAACAAACAAATCCACAGAAACTGAGCCATAAGGAACTCCCCTGAAATCTGCAATAAGTAACATCGATACATCTGCCTTTGGATCAGCCCCCATGGTGCCCACACCAGGAAGGTGAAGCCAGAACACATGGAAGGATGGTCAGGGGAAGGTTGCCTTGTGTCATACCCCACGTGCCTCATCTGTCATCCCTGTGCAAACTGAAAAGGCCCTTTGCCACCTGACAACCCATGCAGGGTGTGTTTGGGATATGACCTGTCCCTGTGTGGGGGATGGGCAAGAGACCAGGCCCCACCCCCTCCCCTGCTCCCATGGCGTTGACTGTGGGACACTTCTTGACCCTGGCCGACGAGATCGGGCAGGGATGACTGCTACTTTGCCCTGCCCAAGAAGCCATGGAATGTGTAACTGGCCTTCCCTGGGTCTGTGTCTAGAACCCTGCCAGTTTGGAATAGGGCCCTCCTTTGCCCCTGGAGTGGAGGGAGGCAGCAAGGGGGCCCTACCCAGGGCACTAGGGGTAGGAGCAGTCTGAGAACTCACCCCAGGAGGTTTGGAAGCTGGACTGTGCTCCAGGCTCTTGGCACATGCTCCATTGTCCCCTTGGGCTTCACATACAAAACACAAACTCAAAATTCTAAGAACTTCAAGATGGTAATGATAGAGCATTAAGCCCTAAGCACAGGGCCTTTCTGAATATGGGCTACCACATCTAGGCCACAGCCGTTTGTTCAACAGCTGGGTCCCACAGATCTGCACCCAAATGCCTCCTCTTCACCAGGCCCCTGCTTGGTCATTGCCCCCCTGACTGGTTGGGAGAGCCCCCATCCACCTTCAGGAGAAAGCATTGCTCACTGCCCTCTGTGACAAGCACCAGCTTCCTCCCTGGCTTTGTCTGCCACCTCCTGCCCCCACGCACCATGCCCCAGCTATGCCAATCACACACACACTCGGCTACTCCTTTTTGCCTATCCTCTGCCTGTGCCGACATTTGCTCAGTGCCCTTCCCCGGTGCCACCTGTAAGCTCCTATTCAAATCTTACGAGTTCATCCAGTTGTCACCAGATGTCATGAAGCCTTCCCTGATCTCCAGGAAGAGGAAAGATTTCTTTTCTTTCCTATCACTGTCCTTATTCTGTTATAATCTATTATTATACTTACTATGTTCCCTCATTTGTTCAATATATATTTATTGAGGACCTATTATATTTAGTCACTGCCTGGCTGATACTCTGTTAATCTGACTTTCTCCCTTGAGGGATAACCAGCCCCCAGAGGTCACTGTCTGGGTTCTATTCATCTTTGTATCTTCAGATCCTAGAAGCAACTCATAAATATTTGTTGAGTTAAGGAAGGGAGGGAGGGAGGGGATAGATTGGGGGTGTGTGGAGGAGAGGTGGTGAGACAGTAGCATTCATTCTATGCTGAATCAGGTGGGAGAATAGTTTGGACTCAGTAAGATGAGCTGCAGAGTGAGAACATTCCAGACTTGAGGGGTGGGGTCCATTTTTTTTTTTTTTTTTTTTTTTTTTTTTTACCAACTACTCCCCTATTCCCATCAATGTATCCTCCAAAGCCAACAAAGAACCAGAGGTCCTCTCTCTCCACATTGCTCCCAAAGTTCTTTGGCCTTGGGAAATTATCAGGGATATTTGGTCATATCTTTGAGGGGTGTGTACCTAGTTTCTGATTATAATAGTCCATTCTGTGGTTTTAGAAAACATACCATTATACAAAATACACACATATGTGCCCCATCCACACATACTCACAAAATGGCATGTCACACACATCCATACACACACACCATCCAAATATGCACTCAGGCACACACATGGGGTGGGGCAAGGGATACGGCAGCTCCCATCAGAGTCACCATCGCAGTCACCACCCAGAGTGACCACCCCCTCCTGCTTCTGCTGGGGCCCTACCCATCCTGACCCCACTTGACCACACTCTCTTCCCACTGGGATTCCATGCCCTTGATACCCCCATACCCTGACCCTCCAATCTCACCCCTTGTCTTCATCTGACAGGCTGCCTTAAATTGTTCGGGAAAGGAGCCAGGATAAAAATTTAAATCAGTAGGTAACTATATCCACTCAAGTCTCCTCAATGGTTACCAAAAAAGAATCTTGTTTAAGTCTGCCTCCCCCCTGGTGCCCTGCCTAAGGCATCTTGAACCCCTCCCCTACCTGCAGAGTCTCTGTGGGCCACATGACTGAACATGCTTCTGTGAAGCCTTTTTCTCCCATTTTCTCTAATCCTATAGTCCTCTACTTTCTTCCTACCTCTTGCTGCTCCTCCTCACTCCCTTCTCTCTCCCCTTTGTCCACTAAATGCTGGTGTTCCCAGGGCCTCAACCCAGTCCTCCTTCTCTCACTGAACATACCTCCTGATGGTCCATCTGGTGCTTGGCTTTCTCCCACTGTTGAATTTTACACTGAGGCCCCTGCATCTCTGTCTCCAGCCCTGAGCTGTCTCCTGACCCCCATAACCAGCAGATTCCAGACATCTAACCTTGGGTGTCACATGGTCAAAATGGAGCACATCCCTTTCTTCCCACCCACCCCTCCTGGCCCAGGCTGTCCTTCCTCCTGTACTTAGCATCTCGGTGAATGGCACTATCATCACACACTTACCTGAGAATTCTCCAGAAACCTGGAAACCTGCTAGATCCTCCACTTCTCTCTTTTTTCTCTTCCCTCAAACTCAATAGTCACCAGAGCCTATTAGTTTTACCTCTCTAATACCTCTTGAATCTGGTCCCCCTTCTCCACCACCATCTTTCTCAATTCTTATGTGAATGAATAGAAGTGTTTCCTGTCTGGTTTTCTGGTCTCTACTCCACATCCCTTCATCCTGGAGCAACCTTTCTAAGAAATCAGATCATGTCTTCTAATTGCCTGAAACCATCAGTGGCTCCCCCATTACCTACAAAGTAAAGTGCACATTCCTTACCAGACATCCCAGGCTCCTCACGGTCTTGCCCATGCCCGCTATTTCTTTTTCCTCTGCCTTCTCCACTTCTCCAGCTCTGCCCCCATCACCCCACTCCTCAATTCCCACCCACCCCCCCGCCTGCAACAGGCCACCACTTCATGCCTCTAACGTATTGTGGTCAGATGCAGGTCCAAGGTGTTGACTCTAAGTACCAGTAGATGTGGGATAGGGGAGGGGGGAAGGGCCCGTTGTATACATCATGCATTTGGCAATCATTCAATGAGCCTGTTCTGTTCCAGGTTGGTGAAAGTCCAAGGGCTGTGTGCTGGGGGAGCTCACTGTCCCCTGGGGGACATACAAAGTGATAGGCAAGCACAGAATAAAGAGGAGCAACTGAAGATGTTAAATCAGAGCGTGATGAAATCCTCATATGCTTTAGGTGTGGGGAGTCAAATGCAGTGGAGAAGGCATGAGTGGATTTCGGGAAGCCAATGTGGAGGAACTATAATGGTCTAGGAGAGAAATCGTGGTGCCTGGATGGGAGAGGAGGCAGTGGGAATAGAGGGATGTTCAGAAAGTGGAATGGGTAGAACTTAACAACTAATTAGCTATGGGGTGCAAGAGAAGACTCTAGAATGACTTCAAGGTTTCTGCCTCAGGCAATGAGTGGATGGCGGTACCATTCACAAAGTGAAAAAAGGGCATAGGGAGCAGATGTGGGCCCCAGTCCTCCCCTAGGTCCTTAGATTTTATCATTGTTGTTGTTGTTTTGGTTAACAATGACAAGCACTACTATAGCCAAGCAGATGCTAAGTGAGTTACCTGCTTTATGTGATGGTATTCTCACAATAAACCCCTTGAGGAGACCACTATTATCCCTGTTCTTCAGAAGGTGCTACTGAGGCTCAAGAAATTTCAATAATTTGCTTACACTTACACAGTGGCAAATGAAGGAGCCAGGATGCCAGGCCAGGCCTGGCTGACTCCAAAGGCCAATCTTGTAACCATGGTATTATATCACCTCCCCAGATGGTAACCTTCCTAGGGGTGTGAGGCTCTGTGGGGCTGCCTCCGTTCCTTGCTTCATGTTCAGGGGTGGAGCTTGCTCTTCCTCCCCATGGCTCTGGAGTCCTGTAGTGTGGGGGTTGAGGGGTGGTGGATGGGGGAGGAGAGTAGCAGTGATTGGTGGGGGTAGGGATCCAGAGCTGGGGCAACAACTTGGCCTGTAGGCAGTGGTCTCACTTCTGCTCACACACATCAGAGCCAAGAGCTGTGCCCTCCTGGGCCTTTCTGCCCCTCCATGACCTGCCCTTCCACTTTGAGCTGGACCCCTAGAACAGAGGGGCAAGGTACTTCATGGCGCTTGCAGGGGCTAGGCTGGGGAGCTGGCTTCTGTGAAGTAGCAAAGCGAGGCAGGCAGGGGGCGCCACAGACCCCTCCAGGGTGGTAGACAGGCTTGTGAGGTTGTACCTGATGGGCTCCCCTGAGCAACCAAGCACTGGAAAATCAATATCGTTTTCCACTTTCTGTGCTGGGCGACTCATTTTCATTATGTCTCATGCTTCCTCTGTGCTGCTGGGGACTGAGACGGTTCTCTGGCCATGGTCCCATCCCTAATCTCTGCACAGGCTGACAAGCTTCCTGAACACATGCTCTAGGACCCATGGTCCGTTTCACACTGCCTCGGAACCCGGGGGTCATCCCCAGGCCTGCCACCCTTAGCTACACCCCTGCCCTTCTTACACACACACACACACACACACACACACACACACACACGTCCCACCCTCACTCATCACCCACATTTTTCAGAGAGCGGAATGTATGACCATTGAAGCACTAACACTTAATCATTTTAGCCCTTATGGATGAAAATCTTTCCCAAATGTTTTCAAATCTCCCCTGACGTTAAGAAAAACTGTATATTTATCTTTTTATTAAAATAATAAATATCTGTTATATACAAAGTTTGGCAACTATAGACCATTATGAGGAAAAATTATTTCATTCAGGAGTCATTAATGAAGAAGAAAATGCATACAGGTGTGCACACATATGGGGTCTGGAAGGATTTGCAGGTATGCACCAAGAGGGGGATGTGTTTATCACCCTCAAGCATCGTCTCCTCAGAGAAGAAAGGGACTCTGAGCCACGGTGCTCAGAAGTGCCTCGTCTACAGCAGGTGTAGACTTGTAGAATGAAGCAGCTAATGCGCTTTCGCAAAAGGATACAGCCCCTCCTAGCCTGCCTCCAGGTCATTCCCTTGCTCCAACTCAATAGAGCATCAGGAAGGAAACAAAGAGCTCCGAGTAAAATACGAATCCTGACTCTTATTTTGAAGAGGGTTCCCATGCTCTTAGCCAGTCTATTTTTATCTTCTTTCACAAAGAATTCATAAAGTTTGGCTATCTAGTCCTCATGCTCCAAAGTTGATTTCCTGGCCGCCAAGATCACCAACAATTTGGAACAGTAGGAGGAAGTGAGGGTGCTCTGGACGGACACCCCAAGGGCGACAGCCACCATGCACATCCAGCTGCAGGGTTCAGAAACCACAGGGCTGGGACATTCCGAGCAGGGGCTAACAGCCAGCCTCGGGGTGCATCAATATATTACACTCCCAGCACTAACAGAGACGGGGGGCCATCTCAAGATGGAATCCCATCTAGAGCGCTGTTTTTACAGAGACATCAGAGGCATATGGTATTCGTGTTTTATTCAGTTCTCCCACAGGGCCACCCCCCTAGCCGTCCCTCACACTCTGCTCTACAGGCCCACACGAAGCTATTTTTGAAGACGAGAGAGGAACACACTTGTGCTCCAGTGGTTTAGGATGATCTGGAAAGCACAGAGAGGCCCCTCGACCCTCCACCCGTTATTTAGCTCTTTCCCACCCAACCTCGTCCCCCCACCCCCACCCCCACCCCCGTAAGGTGGATTCTGGTGCACTAGACGCAGATCAACCTCTGCAACAATGATTAATTGACCCTAGCAGTTTAAGAATGCTTATTTGCACACAGTTATGAAGTGTCACAATATGTCTCAAATGCAAGCGGCTTCCATTAGAAGCGGAACGGCAGAGCGGGAAGCGCGAGCAATATTTCCTTAAAAGTTCATCGTAGGCAATGGGGTAGTGTGCGAAGCTAAACAAATCCAGGCAATAATGGAAATGTAGCATGAAATTACTTCTGTAAACAACAACCATTCATTATTTGAACATTTTTCATAAGCGAGCAGGCAGGGAGAGGGGCAGGGGCTGTGGGTGGGAGGGGAGGGGGCTGCAGCAGGCAGGGCCCGTACACCCACTGGAGTATCCGGGCGGAGCTTTCTCTGGGCTCCCAGTGCCCATCTGTCTTCAGAAAAATGCCGAGGCGAGGCTCCATTCTGCCCAGCGCCTGCCGTCAGGTTCCCTTTCTTCATTAAGCGGGATTGGCGCAGGCAGAGGGAATGTATGATTTAAGGAGGAAAGAGAGGCCCACTACTTAATGTTGATTTGGCGGAGTGTATAACCCCGGAGAGAAATGTAAATAGCAGCCTGCAATAACATGACAGCCCACTAATCATATTTACAAACGATATTAAATCTGTCCGCACGCAGGCCTGCCTGCGGATTGGCCCGGCCGTAATTGTCATTGTAACCAGCGCCGGCTTATGGGAGGATTTAACTGCAGTGATATAAGGTGAGTTGCGGGCTTATTATGACTTTATTATTACCCGGTTTATGTTTATTAAAACAATTTGTCATGCAGAGCAGGAATGGAGGAATGGGAGCATTAAATCGTGCCATACTCAACCTGGAGAGATGACTCCAGGGATGAATGGCAGCAGGCCCCCGAGGCTCCACTCTGTCACCTCCGGAGCTAGGACCCATAGGCACCAGCCACCTGGAGCCCTGGACAGGCCAAGGAAGACCACTCTGCCAAAACCTCAGAGCCAGGCAACACATAGCCAGGGTCTTTTCTGTGGTTGTAACTGCCTTTCAAATAGGAGTCAACTCAAGATAGCCACAAGAAGAATGATGGCCAGAGTCATTGCTGGGCTTTTGCAGGAGTGACCACAGGGCCACACTGAAGGTTCCTCTTGCCGGCAGGGACAGAGCCAAGCCTGCCAAGGCCGCACTGAGAGAGCCTGCAGAGAGGCTCAGCACAAAAGGTCTTGGAAGAAGTTTAATAAAAGCAGCTTTATTTTCTCTGGGGGTCCTTATTGGTTATTATCAAATTTATTTCATCCCCAATCTTTGTTCTTTGGCAAGACAGAGAAAAGGGAGGGTAGATGGGTCTGAGAGGAACAGGTCCACACGACTAGTAAATAACACTCCCTTTCCCCAATCCAATTACCCAAGGAAGGGAGGCGTTGGGAGGTGGGAGGAATGAGGTAGTAGCTCCCAGATGTAACTGGGGCTGAAGCCTGGTGTGCAGACATAAAAGTCACAGGCACCAGTTCTTGCTGGCAATCCCAGGAAAGACCCCACATGCCGGGGATGGACCCATGTATACACTAGAGCTGGGCCTGTGAGTGTCACAAAGGCTTCAGAAATGTGACCCTTGGTCAGAGTGACTTGAAGGGGAAAGAGCCAAACAGTGGCAAGGACAGTCCTCATGGACCAGGTGGCTGCATCTTCATGGTCTCCACTAGTCCCTTATAGTGCCTCTGTGTGTATTAAAATTAGGAAAAGGTTCCCCTTCCTCCAGGCAGGGTGGGTCATGCAGGGCCTCTGGTTTGGTAAGTAGAGAACAATCAAGATTCCAATCCTCATTTGCCCCCTTAGCCCTTGTGCACTGAACAACCTACGCAACTGTATGCGATGGCTCTACCAACCCCCTACCAGCAGCCTTGTGGCCTGAAATGCCATATTTAAGCAACTTATTATCTGCCTAATGTCTCCAAAGCCCTTAATGTCCTGGGCAAGGAAGCAAGGAGAGTCTCCAGAGGAGGTGGTGGACAGTGAGAAAGGATGTTCCCATTACCACTATCTGCCAGGATGCCTACAGGTGTTAGGCCTCATGGTAAGTGAGGGCAGACGGAATGGACAAACTGTGCAGACTTCCTTCTAGACTCGTGAGCAGTGCTGCCATGGGATGTGATACAAGGTGCTTCCAGCAAGAGGTGCTCTGGGACATGGTGCCTCCTTTCAGTCTCTGTTCCCCAGGCGCGTGGGATACATGGTTCCCAGGAGTATAGCACAGGTGGCTGCCTTAAGTGCAGAGTGTCTCCAAAAGGGTTACCACATTCCTCTGCTCCCTCCTGTTCCTGTCTGGCCAAAAGAGCCTGCTCAGAGACCCTGAGTCTGGGCCTTAGGACATTGGAAGTGACCTCCTCAACCAGACTTCAGCCTTCATTCTGGGCACCCTCCTGGCAGGTGGGCGTCTGGCCTCTGCTCACACTCCTGTGGCTGGGAGTTCACTCCCTCCTGAGATGCCTTTCTGGCTGTTGGAAACCTTCCCTGGGACACTCCCCCCACCCTCCACAGATGTCATCCACAGATGACTCTGAAAATGAAGCTTATCCCTTGTGTCTCTTGCACCTGCTCTTCTTCTGGCTGTGTAGCAACCCTGTGGTGGGACTTCTGCTCCCCCTCCATCTGAGTCCTGCCCTCTGGTGCTCTGGGGTCCTCCAGAGTCCCTGTTGGAATTTGGGTCCCAGTGGACTGTACCCCCTGCTTGTCCTCTCCTGTAGGCTCAGCCCAGAGCGGGGCAGAGTTGGGCCCTCCCCCACAAAGCCTGGGTCTGGGGGGATGCCTGCTAATTGTGGACCCAGCTCCTCAGCCTAGGGATGCCTATGGGCCTTGAGTTCCCTTTGTCTCACTTAAGAAAGGAGTCACCAAGCAGTGGCTCAGAGGAGGAACAATAAGCCTTTATTGCTGCTGCCCTTCTCCATAAATGCTCAACCTGCTGGCCGGTGGGAGAGGCCGAGCTGGCAAATTAAAAGTCTCTAAACTTTCTTTATGTCTCCTTGGACACTCCAGCGACTTTAACACTGAATAGGCTGGCCTGGCTCAGAGACAAAGAGGCAGGCTGGGGTTAAAGAGGATCTGCCCGTGTGGTCTCTTCCAGGCCAATGGATGATGGTGGGGTGGGATGGGGGTGGGTCTGGGGGCCTCAGAGACCCCAGAAGGCCTCTTGGGGCAGGATCCTGCTTCCTGACAGTCTTCATTGCTGTGGACACTGAATCCCCACCAGCTGTCTGAGATCCACCCTCAAGGAAAGTACAGCCTGGGCCCCAGAGAGTGTTAGCTTCCCACCTACCCCATCCATCCTCACTGTGTCCCGAGGCTGGTATACCCCCAGAAGGGGTTGGTGGGTCAGGTCTGGTTCTGCCACAGGCGAGGCCCTCCACAGCACAGCTCTCACCAAAACCTTTGGCTCAGAGCCTCTGAGCTCTGACACAGGCAGAGAGGCAGCAGGCCCAAGGAAAGAGAGAAACAAGGATAGTCCCTGTTAACACCTGTAGTCCCCACATTATCAATTCTTTACTTTCCAAATTGCCAGTGTTTCCTTCTCCATGCCAGCATGGTGCTGGGTCATGCCAGCTTTCCAGCAATAGCTCCATCATAGGCACAATGGGGGAGCCCCACTGGGCCAACCAATCCATTCTCTTGCAAAGAAGTGCCAAGATTTGCAGGAGAGTGCGGGAGTGTACTGACTTGGAGGAGGTACAAAGGAACCTTTTAGAACACTGGAAATCCAGACCTCAAGCTGGGTGATGCTACATGGGTGTACACATGAATGCTCATGTGAGTCACATGTTTTGCTATATGTAAATTTAAAATTATAGTGATAACAAACATAGGCTCACCCTTCAAGGGCCTCCGTTTTTGTGGGGGGTTTTGAAACTTTTTTTCAAGTATTGTGACTCACAATGTAACGGCCTCAGTTTGGATACCAGCTCTACCACTCCCCAGCTGGATGGCCAATGGGACATTTCACACTAGGTCTGAGGCTCAGTCTCTTCATCTGTAAACAGGGAGACTATCACCTGCCTCTTTCCCACTGGTCCTCAAGCTTCGTGAGAATAGGGGCCATCGAGAATGTTCCCCATTCTGTGTCCTCCCTGGAATCTCCTCAAGGTCTGGTTTAAGAAACTGCCAATATAGGGGCACCTGGGTGGCTCAGCCAGTTGAGTGTCCAACTTCAGCTCAGGTTATGATTTCATGGTTCATGAGTTCGAGCCCCACATCGGGCTTGCTGCTGTTAGTGCAGAGCCCGCTTTGGATCCTCTGTCCCCCTCTCTCTCTGCACCTCTCCCACTCACTCTCTCTCTCAAAAATGAATAAACAGGGGTGCCTGCGTAGCTCAGTCAGTTAGGCCTCCGACTTAGGCTCAGGTCATGATCTCAGAGTCATGGGCTGGAGCCCTGCATTGGGCTCTGTGGTGTCAGCTCAGAGCCTGGAGCCTGCTTTGGATTCTGCATCTCCCTGTCTCTCTGCCCCTACCCTGCTCATGCTCTGTCTCTCTCTGTCTCTCAAAACTAAATAAACATTTTTAAAAAATGAATAAACATTTATTGAAAGAAAGAACGAGAAACTGCCAATATAGTAAGAGCCTCTCTCAGCAAGGGCTCTTGGTTTGAGGGAAGCCATAACTCCCTAGGAAACATCTTACCTTGTTTTACAACATCCCAGTGGCTTTTGGTGAGTCCCTATGTGCCTCTGGTTGATCTTCCATAAGGGACTTGGAGTAGCCTCTCTCTCTCCTGGAAAAAGAGGACAAGAACTAGGGTGCTGAGGCTAAGATGGGGTCTGGACTCTGAAAATTAGGAGTGGGAGTCCTTGGAGGTGTTAGAGCAGCTGGGTTTGGCTTGGAGAGGGGCCAGAGTAGGGTTTGCTCTCCTGGGCAGGAAGGGGAGGACTCTTCTGATAGAAGGCCCAGCGATGTGGTCCTGGCTGGCACTGGCTCTCTGGGAGAGAAGGGAGGCCTGGAGTCTTGGTCAGGGATGGTGGATAGGTGGCCCCCACCCTACCTACTGGATTCCACCACTGTCTTGGGCCCCAGTCAGACTCGATGTTCCAAGTTGTTTTTGGAGGTAGGGTCCTCTCTCTCCATCACTCTATCTGATTGTCTGCTAGGCTAGTTCTTGGCAATTTCTTGCTCTGTTTCTTTAATCCCTGATTCTCCTCAAGCGCAGAGCAAATAGGGAAAAGCTGAAGGCCTGTTGGTGGGGGAAGTGGGGGAGGGGCGAAAAGAGATGAAGGAAGTGCCTCCAGCCCTAGGCATCCAGCCTCCCTATAGGGTGGGGATAGCCAGGACCCCTGAGGGTCCTGAACCAGAGCTGTGAGACCCAGGACTGAGGCTGCCTCTTCCTTGACCTCCTCCAGGACTGGCAGGGTCAGTGTGAGTGGCCTGGGGGCTGAGACCGCTGGGCTGCAGTCATGTTTATAGGCCAAGACCAGCGACCGAGGGCTGCACAGCACCAAAGGCAAAAGCCAGACCACTGAAGAGAAGAGACAGTCAACTCATTCCAGGCCAGTTAACTCCCAGCTCCTGAGCTGGGACTCAGGTAAGACTCAGTTCAGGGCTCAGACACAGTCTAGGCCAGTGTTGAGGGTCACCATGCCCCAGAATGGCAGCTTCCCCACTGGAGGCTGCTTCGTTGGGAGCAGAAGAGGGCTGGGGGTTCCAGTGAACCAGCAGGCCTGGGCTCCCCTCTGTGGCTTGCCGCGCCACCCCCCTTGGGCCTCAGAAGCCCTCCTGCTTCCAGGGATGGCTGGGATGGGCTTAGGCACGGGGAAGGCTCTGGAGAACTGAGTCCACACGGGGTCTGCAACTTCTTAGAAGAAAAACCTATGGAGAAGCTCAAATCATGGCAGTAATTAGGCCACTTATTTTGCAAAAGTCCAAATTAAATGGAAAATTTGGTGCTAATGAAAATGTTTCATTCTCTCCTTTTATTAAATCTAGCCCTGTGCCTTCCAAGAGTTTGGGAATAGCCAGCCCCTGATGGCTTTCTCACAGCCAGTTCATATCCTCCGATTGTAGAGTTGCTGAGACAGAACGCACTCCCAGGGCCTCCAGTTACTGGCTCAATTGAAAAATGTCCTTCATAAGGTAGTGGCATTAAACTACCCTTGGCCACCCTCTCCTCCAGCACCCCCCCCCCCGTCAACCCCCACCACTACCGGCCTTCTGCTTGCCACTGGCTGGGTAGCTGGGAGGTCCCCTAGGGACCCAAGCCCGTGGGGGAGGGGCTGGTGTGCTCCCCTAAAGCTGGGCTTCAGGTCAACTCCCTCTGGAGCCCAGGAACATCTGAGCTCTGCATCTTGTCCCAGGAGCTCTGTGGCCCTACGTCTCCAGGCTGCCTACCTCCTGACAACCGTTCTGGAAAGGGCTGAGGGGCCCAAGCTTGATTGGACCTGTGCTTCCATCCCCCACTTACCAAAGAGGGGCCTCAGGCAACTCCATTTGCCTCTCCGGGCTTCAGTTTCCTCATCTGTAAATTGGGAGACTTGCTAATATCTGCCTTGTAGAACGTTGTAAGGATGAATAGAGAAAAGGCGTTGCAGAGCACCTGATGGGGGGTGGGGGCAGAGCACAACTCTCTGTGGCCTGGTCCCTCCCTGACGTACTCTCTCTGGCTAAGGTTAGGACATGGGTTCCATCACTCCCCTCCCCAGGATTTCCTCTGGAAGGTTTGGCGAGGTGACAAGGGACACCCCCACACCAGGTTAGGTAGCAGGGATGGGCAGCCCACTCTGGTCCTGGCCAGCAGGATGCCTGGGCTCGGGAGCCTGGCTGGCAGGGATGGGGACATGCAAGGGCAAGTGCAGTGGGCAGGACAGTCATCTCACACAGACAGACAAAATGATAGGAGCAAACAAACACTGGCTCAGCCCCATCCCTCCTCAATGGGACTGTCAAGTCCTTGGTAATGGGCCCCATGGAGACCTATAGCTTCAAGCCCAGGCCACACTTAAATCTACATTTCGGTGCAATCCTCAATTAATCTACCCATAAAGGTTTGTCAGAAGCCCAGAACATACCCAGCACCAGGTCAGAGGAAACTGAGGACAGGGACAGAGCAACAACCATCATAAAATAAGGGGCCCCTCCCTTTCAGGCTCTTCATCTTGGTGATGAGCAGCTCAACACACACCCGATACCCAGATGAGAATGTGGCTGTCATCTTGACTCCTCTTACTTTATCTTCTCATCCTTTTCTACTCCATTCTATAGTCTCTGCTTGTTTATCAGCTTCCTGCCTGGCCGCTCCTTGCCCCACCTCCCCACCCCCACCTTATGTGCCTTCCATTCCCGTCTACCATTTCATGCCCCTCACTGGAATTGTTGCAACAGTCCTTCCCCAGTCCCTCCTTCCTACAGGTCCCAGAGGGATCCTTCTAAAATGAACATCTGAACTCATCACCCTCTGCTTCAATCCCTTCTATCACTGTAAAGTTCCCATTAGGTTCGGGATAAAATAAAACTTGGTAGTTTATGCATTCTGTTCCTCCCCCACCTCCCCAGCCTCTTTCTGGCCACATGCCCCTTTATCATACCCTCCACTCCTACCAACAGCTAGCAGTTTCGCAAATGCAAAGCAGTCTTCATACTTGGGGTAGATTCCAGTTGTTTTTGCTCTCTTAGGATTTCTTCTCGCTCTGAGATCAGAGTCCTTCTCGCATGTGAGGAACGAGTTCCATGTGGTTTGAGTAAAGATGGTTGGTGATCTAGGTCTGTGATCTAGGATAATAACACCCTATCCTTTTAGACTCAGTGGTTAATGCAGGAATGTGAACATCACCTAAGCAGGGCCTATTAAGGGTCTTCTCTGGGAATCTTGGTTGGAACTTGAGAAAGAGACTACTTCCTAATGATATTGCTAAGCTGAAACGAAGTGACTTTGGGGCTCTTGAGGACCATCTGATTCACTACATAGAGAAAGCCTATCTGAGAGATGTGGAGATTAAGCTCCTGGATCCAGCCATGCCTGAACTCACTCATCTGGTTTTCAGTTATGTAAATTTAAATTGTGTGTGTGTGCCTAGTTTGAATCTTAACTAAGACAATGGCTGGATTGTTTAACACCTTTGTTTAAACTGTCTGCAATTCTCACCTCCCTTGTCATATTGGAAAATAAAACCACTAATTTCAAGACTCATCTCAAATGTGAACTTCTCTAAGAAGTCTCTCTTCTCTCCAATCTGAAATTGATGGTCCCTCTTCTTTGTGCTCCCATAGCTTACTTCATCCAATGGCATAATTACCCGTTGCACAACCAACCCCATGATCATTTAGATGACAGGATCCATGTGTAATTCACCTCTATATATTCCCTTTGCCCAGCACATGATTAGATACAAGGCAAGACATGCAGATACCAGGCAGAATATAGATTTCATTAATATAAAAATCAAGAACAGGCTAAGAATTGATACTGTTTAGGGATGTACATGTAACAAAACTGTAAGAAAAAAACAATAAAATTATTTTCCTAAAAGTCAGGATGGTGGTTACCCCTGGGAAGCAGAAAGAGAATGCAGATGGAAGGGGCACATAGATTTCAGAGTTTCTGGAAATATACTGTTTTTAAATCTGAGTAATGGTACACAGATGTTTAGTGTATTTCTTAACATTGTGTGTATCACGTGTATACTTCTTTATACATATAGTATAGTTCACAACAACAACAAAAACAAGAATGAGATATTTTTGGATCTAAATTTTGTCATTGTTTTCTAATTTTATTCATCTGGAGTCATAGGACATGTGTCATTAATTATATCAGATTTTTGTATCTGTTAAGATGTCCTTTGTGGCCTATTATATAGTCAATTTTGTTAATATTCCATATGTACTTAAAAATAAAGTGTACTCTTTATTGAAGAGAGGGTTTTCTATATGTACATTAAACAAGTGTTAATTTTGTAGTTTGATCATAGATATTCAATTGTATATGTTCTTACTAATCTTTTGTCTGTTCCTTTAGTTTCTTAAAGAACAGGTTAAAATTTCCCATTACGATTTTAGGTTTGTCAGTTTCTCCTCCATATTGCTAAATAATTTTGCTTAATATTCTCTGTTAATTGTTTCCTCACAATTCTGTCATTTTAAGAGTTATGTTATTAAAAACAATCAGGTTCAGCAACACTATAGGTTTGTATTGAATTGTTTCTCTTGTCAGTAAATATTCACCTTTTTAAAATCTCAAAAAATTTTCTGCCTTAAAATCTCTTTCACTTGCTGTTATATTATTGTTATAATTATATAACATATATAGAATGAAAATACCATAACATTATAATATTATTATACCTCCTTGATTTTAGTTAGTATTTAGATGTTCTCCTTTTACTATCAAGCTTTCTGCATAGTTATGTTTTAGTTATTAGATCTCTTATAAACAACTTAGAACTAGAATTTTAAAATCTCAGAATATCTTGGAATAAGTGGGTTTAATCCATTTAAGTGACTTGTGATTACTGATAAACTTGGACTTTTTTGTACCATCTTATAAAAATTTTGCCATGTTGTTTTTCTTTCCTGCTTTCCACTGGATTTATTGAGTTCTTTTTATTTTCCCCCCTTCTCTTTAGTGGTTTGGATGTTAACACTTTTTTTTTTTAAGTCTAAATGTAATTTGGGGCACCTGGATGGCTCAGTTGGTTAAGTGTCCAACTTCGGCTCAGATCATGATCTTGCGATTCATGAGTTCAAGCCCCGCATCGGACTCTGTGCTGACAGCTCAGAGCCTGGAGCCTGCTTCAGATTCTGTGTCTCCCCCTCTCTCTGACCCTCCCCCACTCACACTCTGTCACTCCCTCTCTTTCAAAAATAAACATTAAAAATTTTTTTTAAAAATAAGTAAAAGTCTAAATGCAATTAATATCTTTATTTGCCTCCTACAATACGAAGACTTTTAAATATTTTAACTCTGATTCCTGCTCCTGTCTTCTTGTTATTGTTATAAAGTACTTTAATTCTACCCTGTTTTTAACTTCTTCTAAAGGTTAGCCTTTATTTTTTGTGGGCAATGCTTACTTAGCTTAACCAAACATGTTTTCTACTGTATTTGCTCATCAATTCTACCTTTTGGTCTTAATTTCCTTCTAAGGTGCAATCTTTACTTAGTTCAGAGAAGATAGTGAGTCGTAAACTTGCTCTGGCTTTTCCTGATGTGGTTTATTTTGTCTTTATTCAGAGTAAATTATACATTGCCAGCCATTTTTCTTTTAGTACTTTGAAGATGTTCTTCCGTTATCTTGTGGAATCAATCTGGCAGCTGAGAAATCTGCTGTGAACCCAACGGTTGTTCTTTTTCAGAGATTCTGCTGCTTTGAGTTCTCTACTTGCTTTTCTCTTTTATTTCCTGTTTTAAAGTCTCCCAATAATGCATCCAGGTGTGGATATTTTTTATTTGTCCTTCTCGGGGCTTAAGGGGTTTATTCAATTCGAGGCCTCACCTCCTTCGTCAGCTATGGAAAATTCTTAGACATTTTCCCTTCTAGCATGCCCTCCACCATTCTTTCTGCTCTCTTCTTTTGGAACTATCAGGAATCTTCAAAGGATCTTATATGTCCTGATTCTCCCTCATGGTGCTTCATTTCCTCATGTAGTTGGTAACTTTTCTGAGCTTACCTTTAGCAGGGGTTTTGTTTCTGTTGGAATCTCTTGTGCCACAGTTGTCAAAATAATCCTTCCAAGCCGTTTCATGGTTCCTTTTGCTGGTCCTCCAGACCCATTTTATTCTCTTAGCTTGTGGATCCTATGCCCTACAGGTAGTATGCACTGGGGACTTCACACCTGCTTCTGTTTCATTCCCAAGTCTTTACCTTCTCCTGGGCTCTTTCCCTCTTTCATCCACTGCCCCAGGCACCCAATATGTTTTCTTGTTGCTTCCTCGGCTTGTGAGTTCAATTTTTCTACTTCCATTTTCATATAGATGGCAGCATGTCCATGCTCCCAGCCATTTACAAGGGACTTAGTTCCATCTCTGTGCTTTTCATGGGCAGAAGCCTAAATCTCCTGTCCCTACTTGGGTGTTAAAACCCTACGACCACCACCATGGGACATTACAGCATCACTATCTGCTTACCACCCTAGCAATAAATACATTCTTTCTCATCCTGAAGATCTCCCTTCCTTCCTTTCTTTCTGTCTTTCTTTCTTTCTCCTGTGATGCTGTATTGAACATCCCTATCCATTTATTAACTTTTGTTTAGAAGTTGAGTTTAACCTCTTAAATATACATACTCTGGGTATCACTACTAATTTTTATAGTCAACACTTAATTGAACTTACCAACATGTTTTTATTATTTCCTGTGGTCATCCATGGTTTCCTGCAACCTATTTCATTGTGTCCACTTTTCTTCTTACTAAGGGGAAATCTTTATTTCAGGGAGGAGCTATAGGAAATATTAGCTTAGTCTTTCATGTCTGTAAGAACTTTGTTTTGCCTGCACTTTTGGATAATAGGTTAGTGGGGCACACATTTCTAGATTTATTGTCTTTTTTTCTTAGCACCTTGAAGGTATTATTTCATTTTGCTGAAGAGAATCCTGCTTTGGATCTAGTTTTATTTTTGTCATAATCTGTTTCCACTTTCTAGTAGCTTTTAAATGATCTCTTTACCCTCAATGTTCTGAAGTTGCACTATGATGTGCCTGGATGTGGATCTATTTTTATTTTTCCAATTCAGTATAATGGGAAGATTTTTAGATCTGAAAACTCACATCCTTCTTCAATTTTGGAAAATTTTTGACAATTATCTTTAAATATTGCTTCTCTACTATTACTTTCATTTCCTTCTTAGATAACCTTAAAAATTTTTTTTAATGTTTGTTTATTTTTGAGAGAGAGAGACAGAGACAGAGCACAAGCAGGCAAGAGGGAGAGAGAGGGAGACAGAGAATCTGAAGCAGGCTCTAGGCTCTGAGCTATCAGCAGAGAGCTCAGTGTGGGGCTTGAACCCATGAACCATGAGATTATGACCTCAGCTGAAGTCAGATGCTCAACCGACTGGGCCACCTAGGCACCTCTCTTAGGTAACTTTCATTAGACCCATGTTGGAGCTCTTCAATCTCACTTCCATGTTTCTCCATTGCTTTTTTTATATATATTCTAACACCACTTTGTGGTGCATTTTGGATGAATTTCTCCTGTTCTAACTTTCATCTCAATTCTCTGGTTCTTTCTTTAACTGTGCCCAGTCTAGGGTTTATTTCATCTATTGAACATTTAATTTCATTGACTCCAACTTTCCTTTTT
>CM053575.1:47076680-47091680 GCA_028646485.1 Cryptoprocta ferox
TAGAGTGAATTTCAATTCAGATTGCTGATCTTTTTTCTGGCAAGACGTCTCTTCATATATCTTGGAATATTAATTCATAGGCTCATTTTAAGTGGGGATTCCTTTTCTCCCTTTCTTTCCCTTTCCCCTCCTCCTCCTTATCTCCCTCTCTCTTCCCTGTTTTTACCCATTCTTATCCCAAAGCAGCTCTTATAACAGCAGTTTGCGGTTCCTTTCCCAGGCCTGGGTCTAGTGGCATGTCCCAAACATAGTCACAGAGTTGGCCAATCAGCTGGCCTTCATTCTTAACCACAAAGCTGCATCCTACCCCTCCTGGCCTTTGGGATCACTTTCATCCCCTTTAACCTACAAGGGTTGAACTGTTGACTGTGTCTCTTGATGCCAGACCCAGAATCCAAGCAAAATGATGGCTTTGGTCCCACTTACCATTTTACATTTCTATCCCATTTCTGGTTTGTGGAGATGTTAATCTTATTTTTGAAACTGCTGATGAACTTTTGGGTTTCTTTTATAAAATTTATAGTCATTGATCCTTGTCTAGGCCAAATTAGGCAATCAAAGTGTGAAGCAACTTCATTCTGAAGCTGACAATCCCTCTGTCTCAATTCATAAAATTGGGACAAAGAAAGTGATGGGCCTAGCTGTGTCACTGGGCCCGGGTTGTGCAGTATGATGGTGGTTCCCTTCGTATTACATGCTTATCTTGTAGAGGAGGTGGTACCAGATACCCCGACTGAGAACCTTACCATGGCCACGTGCAGTAGAAAGAGGTGTTCTCTAAGGCGCAAAAAAAAAAAAAAAAAAAAAAAAAAAGTCTCCAAAGGTGGGAAATGAGATAACGTTCTAAGCAAAACATAATCATGACTACTACAGTCCACACTGGGAGCCCTTCTCAGGGTATGGACCACCTGGAAAGTTTAGACTTACTCTTATATTTTCATTTCAACACTTGGAGTGCCCAGTGGAGGGCTGAGTGCAAGGCAGGACCTCAGCTGGATGGACAGGAGAACATGTTAGTGCAGCATAGAGGAGAGTCCACCCAGGAAAGCCCCCTTCCCCCAAGCTCTTCTCCAAGGACAGCAGAGGCTGAGAAGTGGGGCAGCAGGCTTGGTCAGTGTAGGTAGTTACTTCAGTGAAGACGTTGGTTTTACTTTTCCTTAAGCCCCAGAAGTATGTAATTGAACACAGAGGCCCATGGCTCCAAAATTAAGAGAAGAGGAGCCTGGTACTGAGCTGGCACTTAGATGCCATCTTGCCATCACGGAGGGAATAATCAGTTTAAGCCGTCGTCTGAGTAACCAGCCCAGAGTCATGGGATGTTGGGCAGGTGGTCATCCCAGCAGCAGGTCTGGTGGGAGGACTAGTGGGTTATAGGCCGTGGCTAGCCAAGGCACAGACCCCCGGGTCCCACAGCAGAGCTCCTGGGCTGGGGAGGGGGTGGGGCAAGGTTAGGTGGAGGTGGTGGGTTCCTAGGCAGGGCCACAGGGTCAGGTTCTACCCTGCACCCCCAGGCCCCATTTCGAGGCCTGCTCAGCATTGCCACTGCTGCAGTCACAGTTAATGGCATCTTTCATTTCATTTAGAGCTTGATTTGTTTACAAACTAATAAATATGATTTATAAAATGTGCCCGTGGTTTGCTAATTACTGCACATATGGCGTTTTCATTTTGTAAAACTGGCATTTGCATTCTTTGTAGATTATGACTTTGTGTCCCCAGTGCTAATTAGTCTGATTAGGCAGATAACTTCCCCATTACTAGGCTGAGAGGCCGAAGGCTGCAGCTCTGGGGGCGATGGGGTTGGGGGTATGGCCAGCTTTGCAGGGAGGAAACAGGGAGGTCCCAAGATTTTGCTGAGGACCCTGGAATGTCAAGCAGCCCATGTTGTGTCCTTCTCCAAATCCAATTAAGCACAGTGCATTAGCACAAATTTCTTAATCAGGCCTAATCTTCCCACTGAATGTACAATTTCTGAATTGTCACAGAGCTGGGTCAGCCTGCAGGGAATAGAGAGGCTGGCAGGGCCCTTAGCAGGACAGTGAAGGGGTGGCTGCCAGACTCTTTCCAGTGGCCAGGGAGAAGGACACAGAGTGCTGGGCTTACTGACATCCAAGTCCTTGGCTGACCAAAGGAGATCCTAAGCCACTAAACCAACTTATGAACCTCAGGTGTGTCCTCCAAGTGATTTAGTCCACAGAATACATGCTCAGACTCCAGGAAGACCTTGAAGACAAAGCTTCTGGGTCAGCCTAGAGGAGCAGGTGGGTCAGCCTAGAGGAGCAGGTGGAAGGCTGACCAGCAGGCTCCAGCGCCTTGGGAGAAGGTCACAAGCAAAGACAGCCATATCTGAGGATAAGGTCCCTGAATTTCTCATAAGGTAAAAAGGGGGAAGAAAGAGCCCACTACAAATAATGGAGATTGGATCTCTCGCCAACCTTGGGGAGCTTGGCTGGCACCATAGTTAATCTGTTAGAAAACTTAAGAAGATTGCCATTGCTTGCATCCTGAGTGTCATAGAGGGATTTGTACCATCTTCATTACCCCCAAGGGAGATGACATCCCTAAAGCATTTAGCAGAGGTGTGGCACTCGTCTTTGGAGTGCTTGTGCCAGAGGTAGTTGAATTGTAAACAGTGCTTAGAGAAGGGGCCCCCACTGGTGAATGTGTAGTGGGCAAGTTGCAATGGATGTGCAGTGTAATCAGGGTCTGTGGGCTGCAGGTGAGGCAGACAAAGGCTTTATGGAGACTCTGTGGGCACTCCACAGAGCCCGTCCTGGACCCCATTGCCCTCCCACCAAACATTTAGAAGGAACATGGTCACCCATGGTCCAACCTCCTTCCTCCCCTGGAACCCATGGCTGGGTCTTCCACCTGTCGTGGCTCAGGAGTCCTTCCTCCCCAGCCAAGTAAGTGACATCACTGTGCTACCACAGCTCCCTGCACTTTTCCTGCCACAACACTGAATGCTGGTTTGACATGACTTTTCCTGTCTTCTCCCAGACCCATGAGCAACTGGAAGGTAGAACTGCAGCAGTCTTACTTGCTGCTATAGCCACAGTGTAGCTGAACTGGGTGGACGGAAGGATGGATTCACACATGCGTGGGTTTCTATGGGTTCTGGAAACCATCTCCTCCTGTATAGGCCTTCCTCCCTGCTTGATCCTGGGGCCTGAAGGGGCCCGCACAGGGGAGGGCTGGGGGTGGGGGGGCATAAGGGCAGCAGAATTAACTTGGCCTATTTCTTTGTCTCTTTGGGCAGGATAGGGCAGGAAGCCTCACAGACCCTGCAAGGGAAGAGCTGGGGTCCCAGGATTACCTTCCTCATGCGCCTTCCTCATGGATTCCGGAACCTGGTAAGAGCCTCGGACTTATGCCTGGAAGTCTCAGAAGTTCTAAGGGGAGAGTCCTGACCTTGGAAGATCTGGTCCTGGTTGACCTTCGAAGGGTCACTTCCCTCCTCCCTGTCTGAGCCTCCATTTTCCCCTTTCAACAGTAGGGATCAAATAGTCATCTCCTTCCTTCCTGAACAATGTGATGATTCAACGAAGTAACTGTAGACAGGGAGGGACTGTTGTGTGCATGTGTGTGTGTGTGTGTGTGTTCACGTGAATGTGCGTATACGCATGTCGGGGAGGAAAGTGAGTGCAGATGAGCCCAGGCAAGGCCAGTGTGGTAGCTTTCAGGAGAGTGGCGCTTTGTTCGGTGGTCAGGTTTCCTCAGGACTCCAGATTCTGAGGGGTGGGCCCAAGCCCCCTCCTCATCTCCCAGTTTGACGTGAGGGAGGTACTGTAAGAGGATTGCTTTGTCCCATCCATTTGAATTTCATAACCAGCATCCCGGTGTAGGGATATGATTCTTTCTCTTTCTTCAAAAATCTTAATGCAGTCTGCTTTAAAATTTTTTTGAAGTAATAAAGGGATTTTCACAGGCAACAAATGAGTCTCTGGACAGACTTAATCTGAGGCCAAAAGCCAGAGACAGGGATTTACCTCCCATAACGGCTCCTTTCAAGTGAGACAAAGCGGAAGCCTGACTTCCACTCCTGAAGGGTATCCATAGAGAGGCAGGAAGGAGCGCCCCAGAAACCCCTGCTCTGCGCCTTGAAGCCTTGTTTGTGAGCAAACCCAGGCCAGCAGCTCCATGAACCCCACTTCAACCAACTGCTGGGTGCCACCTTGGTCACAGACTGACTGCCTCAGCCCACATCAGGTGTCTGTACCACATGCCCAAATCTGTTATGATCCTGGCTGCATGGCCACAGCCAAAGCTGGAGAGGGATACTGGGGCAGAAAG
Source organism: Cryptoprocta ferox (assembly GCA_028646485.1). Classification (NCBI taxonomy): domain Eukaryota; kingdom Metazoa; phylum Chordata; class Mammalia; order Carnivora; family Eupleridae; genus Cryptoprocta; species Cryptoprocta ferox. The sequence goes on from CM053575.1 coordinate 47,080,974, forward strand.
CCTTGGGCTGGGCACTGAGGGCAGAGGGCAGAGCGCCAGAAGCCATAAGCACAGCTGAGAACTTCTTCCCAGGCTCCAGACCTGCACATATAACCACCTGGAATGCTCCCCTTGGATGTCCCATAGTGCCTCCAGCTCACTGCATCCACAACTAGACCTGCCCCACTCCTGTGCTCACCATCATCAAGATGGCATCACCTTCTTCCTGACCAGAGCACAGAGCCAGCTGGCATTCTGGAAGAGAGTGGAATAGGGGATAGATGCTCATCCCCAGAGACTCTTCAGCCTCAGAGAGGGGCCAATGGGTGCACTTAACCTGACCAGAAATCAATCCCCAACCCCAGATGGGAACCTTTGCCATAGGAAGTTTCAGGGAATGGGATGAAGAAGGGTCCACAGACAACTGCCAGGAAACCCACCTTTTTTCTGTCCTTCCCATTCTCTTCAAGGCCTTCCCAGTGGGGCAGAAACCAAGTCTTTCCTGATTTGGGTGCACATTACATTGTGCATTCACTTTGGCCTCTGCTTTTTAGATTCTGTCCAATGCACTGGGGTAATAACTCACACTTTCGTACAAGCATCTAATACCAACTGTACTCAGCACACGTACACACCACGTTGTACACAGGTGCTCACATATACCCCTAAACGTGTAGCTGAGCAATTGTATCTCCCTGTGTGCACATGAAGGTAAACTCTCATACACTGGGCTTGGAAGTCCCACTTTGTAGCCCAGGGGTAAAAGGGCATGATGCCGGCCAATAAGTGAACAATACTCCCAAATTTCTAGGTAAAACCTTGAGCTGGAAGGAAAAAGACAAAAGGAAATGATGACACCTCTCTCATGAACTGGGGCCACAGAGGCCTATGTTGACTGCCTGCCTGTGGGTAATGGGCACATGCTCCCCTGGGGTTAGTTCAGAGCTCCTGCCATGGGAAGTAGAAGAACCCCCTGCCCTGAGGTGCCCCGAGGGTATCTTCCGTGTCTCAGGTCACCTCTCTGCCTTTGGGACAGCTATTATATTGTGGGAAAAGGACTCACTAGGTTGGACCTGGGCAGTGTTTCTAAGACCCCTCTTATAGGCTCCATGACCTTGAGCAAGTCAATTCTGCCATCCATAAGATAGGAATAATGGTACCTTCTGTCTATTGCTAGCGACGATAGGAATCCATGACAGTGTAAGTTCTTCAAAGCTGCAAAGCCTTGTATATGTTGAGGTGTTATTAATATGTTCTTCTCCCTCCCAAGCTGGCCTTCCCCGAGGAGATGAGGCAATGTTTGTGAACATGGAGCAAATTCCTAAACTGTGCCCTCCCCCTCTCCTGTATTTCTGCCTTAGATTGTCAAAAATGGTAATCTTCTCTCAGGCCTGAAATTATGAGCCTGCTTTATTGGTCAAAGGCCATAATAATTTGAGCTCTTATTTTATAAACTCATTTCTGCACAGTGATATCCTGATAGGAGCAGGAATAATAAATCACAAACATGTCCCCCAAGATTGCATTGTAAATGTCAAACTAGACAGGAAATTGTAATTAAAGAAAGGAAATTGCTACAAAGAAGCACTTGATTTTAAAATGAGCCAAGCATAGAATTTTCTAAGCATTTAATTATAGTCCAATTTCAACTGACTTGGCTTTTGCAGTCATATTTCTTATTATAACTCTTCTACATAATAACCCAATCTCCCTGCTCACATAGGTCCGGCCCGTCAGAGAGTAAGGACACTGCATAAGTACAGGGATTAGGAACTTTATAGGGATGGTAATCACGACGGAGTCTGGAGTGATGGACACAGGTGTCAGATTTTAAATCAACCATAGTTGAATTTTCAGCCAGCAGGGGAGCGACCTAACACCTGTGAGGAAGCAGATTTGGCCTGACTTCAGCTCAGGGAGAAATCCATTCCAGGCCCTTGCTTCTGTCAGGAGAAGAGGCCCAGGTTTCCACATTCTGGTCCTCATACCCTCAAACATGCATGAAAACAGCCCCCCCACAATCCACCCACCCATGGGTCATGCTTTACCCAGGCTGCACCTCTGACTGGGACAGTGCTACATGCACATCTTGCACCTGGGCCCTGGGGGCTTGGTAAGCATATTCAACCAGATGTTCAGGATCCAGGGGCTCTAAAGGTAGGAGAGCAGAGTGGTTGAGAATGTAGGACGGGCTTCCAGACAAGCCTGGGTTCAAACCCCAATTCTACCACTTACTGTGAGTTGGACTCAGTCACATAACCTCTCCAGCCTCAATTCGCTCATTTGTAGAATGGGCATGAGCATAGTGTCCATCTTGTCTGGGACGTGGTTCACAACCATGTATGGGAGTGATTATAATGGTCATTATGGCCCTGAGTCTGTGCTGTGCCACAGAGGAAGATGGGGACATTGATAGGGCTGTCTGGGTTAATGTGGGCAGCCCAACTAGACGGGGCTAAGCCACTGCAGTTAGCAGTGGATGTGGCAGCAGGAGTGGTGAGCAATGACCAGGGGCACTTTGTTGCCACACCACACGGTAAGGAGTGAGCACACCACACCAGGAAGTCTTTGTTGGCCCAGAAATGATCCCCAAAGTAACCTGCCCACAGAATCTTCTGGTCTCTCCGTAAGTAATTGGTAGGCTACAGGTTCAAGTCCGGGTCTGTGAGCACTGCTGCCCCAGCTGGGATTCCCCCTGCTCTCCTGCAGGCTTAGCTTCTCCCACAGAAGGGGGAAGGAAGACTCAGAACCAGGAGATCCTTCTTTGTGAAGTCTTTCTCTCTCTTCAGACAACGCAGCTAGGTTGTGGGCAGCAGGGGGAGTGAGGTCTGACACGGGGAGAACAGAGCAAGGCCCCAAGAAAGGCCCAAAGACTACTGTCTCAGGGAAAGGTTGCCCAAGAAGGTACTGTGAATGGGGGTCAGCAGGTCTACTAGTCTGGTTGTGCTGATTTTGCATTGCACAAGCTTCAGAGAATGCTATTTATGTAGACCACAATACGAATGCCCCCTCTTCGAATTGTGCAGTGTACAACCTCTGTAACCGAACATGATGAACCTAGTCTCTGGGCTCTAAGCTGTAGCTAGATTGGTAGGATGATGACAGTCAGATTAAAGAGGGGTGCAGAGCAGTTTGAAGATAAGGACCTGAAATGGAGTGAAGCGTCAAAGATCCTTGGATGGGAGCAAAAACCAAGGAGCAAGTTCCTGAGAATTGTGGAGGCCTGTCTGTAAGGAAGGCCAACCTGATGAATCCTCTCCCCTGGGGACCTCTGCTCCATGGGGTTTGCCTCATCCCAATCTCCCAGGCATTAGGGGAACATGGCATCTGACAGAAAGTGCTGCATCGGACACCAGTCTGCCCTCGTCCCTACCTGTAATGAGTCAATGCAGGATTACAGGCACATGGGACAGTGTGTGTGATTGGTGACATAGGACCAGCTTTCTGGGCTGTAACCAACCAGGAGGACTGGCTGTAACTGTAAGAACTGGAGAAGGCTTCGCAGCAGAAGAGCCATCAGAGATGGCCATAGAGCACATCAGAGTTTCATAGACACCCATGGGGAAACCCATTCCAAGGAGATGGGGCAACCTGGGCAAAGGTGCAGAGGTGTGAAGATGCTTTCATTCACTCAAAAAAATATGTATTTCAGCTACCTTGTGCCAGGCACTATTCTGTGCACAAGATATACTTCCATGAACAAAACAGACAAAAATCCTTGCCCTCAGGAAGTATCCATTCCAGTGGAAGAGAAGGACAATAAATAACTATAATAAACAGTGTATAATATGCCAGCAGCCACAAGTGCTACATAGAAAAGTAAAGCAAGGGGGGGGGGAATAGAATGTTGGGGAAGAGTTGCAATTTTCAGTAGAATGCTCAGGGACCTTCTTGGGAAGGTGATTTTTGAGCCCAGGCATGAAAGAGGTGAAGGAGCAAGGCAAGCAGACATACTAAAGAACGTTCTTAGGCAGAAGGAAGAGGCAGTGCAAAGGCCCTGGGGTCTGGCATGTTCAAGGAACAGCCAAGAAGGCACTGTGGAGTGAGGAGAGGGAGGCAGAGGGGGCAGAGAAGTAAGGAGGACCAGGCTACATAGGGCCTTGGAGGGAATTGTAAGGGCTTGAACCTGACAATTCTTTGAGAACAGACTGAAAGGGGTCAAGGGCAGAAGTAGATACTGCCTGGCTTCAAATCTTCGCTTGGCCACCTACTAGTTGTGTAACTTCAGGCAAATTACTTCACTTTTCTGGACCCCAGTTTCTCAAATGTAACCCAGGGATTCATAATAGTGTCAACTTCATAGGATTGTTACAAGGCCCAAAATAGCTTGTCGCGAGTGCTGCACGACTGTTAGCCACCCCATCTTCAAAGAGGGGATGGACAGGTCGGATCTGCATGTCATGAAGCTCACTGGGGCTGGTGTGAGGAGGTGTAATGCGGGGACAGAGCTGAAGGCAGGGAGAGTGGTCCTCTAGCCCAGCAGGCCCCCTGCACCCTTAGGGTCATCTTCTCAAGAACTAGATCACATGCCAGGGACTCAAGGCTGACTCCCGGTGGCCACAAGCCCTTCAATGGGGTGGTGACGTGTCTGCACTTGGGCCTCGGCAAAGGGCTCCCTGGCCAGTATGGCTCCAGGTGTGACTCCTGCACCTGGGCACGGTGTCCTCAATGGCTCCGGCTTTGAGGGGGCATGCCCCTGCCCCCAGACGCCTCTAGCTGGCACAGCCATGACCCATTTGTGAAGAAGGCAGCTGTGGACTCAGGACTCGACCAGCCTTGTCACCCTTTGCTGAGTGAGACCCCAAAGGCTTCTCCTATGAAGCCAGAGCTTCAGGAAAGGACCTCAAACTCCCAGGTGAGATGACACTTTAATAGGGAGCTTGAGGCACACTGGAGGCAGCTGGGCCAACCAGCAGAGGCAGCCAGCCTCGCCTGTCCCAAGACACCCAGAAGCCACTCTTTCTCGCAGAGAGAAAAGGTTCTCCGGCTGTCAGGTTGTGCTGTCACACCAAGGCTCCATCTCACTCTGGCCAAGACACAAGACCATATCCAAATATCTCCTCCTGGGCTCCAAGGTCCCCTACTATCCCCAGCACTGCCTGTGGAGAACTCTGTGGCTTGGCTGTGCCTGACTATTCCTCCCGCCCCAGCAGGCTCACCTCCCTGCCATGCTCACTCCTGTACTCCACCTTCCTAGCCAGCACCTGCACCCTTCCCAGGGAGCAAGCTTACTGAATACCTTCACCCACCTCTGCCTCCCTTATCTCTTTGCTCTAGGAGACACCATGTTTGACTAACTCCATCACTGAGGGCCCCTCAGGGCCAAGCCAGCCTTGGGCTCCAAACCTCAGCCCTGCCTGCCTGAGGCCTGAATCCTGTCAGGATTCCTCTAGGCCATGAGACCTCCAAGAACAGGGACCCCAGCCTTTGCCTTCTCTGTGTCCCCTCACGGTAACTAACACAGTTGGGAGCATGAAGTAGTTACCTGAACCACATTCACAATTGTCCCCCTGAGGCCCCAAGCCCAGACCCAGGGTCTGACAGGGAGGAACCAATCTGGTGGGGGTTTCAGGCAGCAGAAGCTGATGACAGAGGATTCAGAGGGTCCAGGGTCCAGTGGAAGCCCCTCGTGGTGCTTCAGCAAGGAGCTCCAAGCCACGTCTGAGGGAAAAGCAACGTCCATTAAGTCCATTAACTTTAACACTGAAATCAATGTTGCAGCCACCAGAAGTAATTAGCGTAATTCACATTTCAGATCAGGAGATTTTTGAAAACCAAGTTTAATTATGTTGAAAAATGACAACTTCATTTTCCCTCCCAGGATAGGTTCCCCTGATGGTCCCCACATTTTCATTAAAAGGAGGACTGGTCGCAGGTTTTTTGTTTTTTTTTTTTTTAAATGTCATTAAGCAAAAGCAGTACTTTGGCTATTTCAGAGCTAATAAATCAGTTTGGATGCCCACACAGAGTTCAAACAGCTTTGAAAGGTTCCCTTCCTTGTATTAGGACAGAACATTTGGTTTTTGGCCTGAGAGAACCTGGTTGGGGCTCTCAAGCAGTCAGTGTGGCTCTAAGAGATCATCAAACCCATTTTACAGATGAGTAAACAGAGGACCAGCCAAAGGAGGTGACCCACTCAAGGTCACCTTGTCATGCCCCAGACTAGCTGCCAGTAATGCAGAAATGGCCCCTGCCATCAAGGAGAGGGGGAGATGAAGATATGGGCGGTGACAGACCAGCTGGGGAGTCAGGAAAGGTGGAGGTGACATCAGATCTGAATCTTGAAGGCTCTAGGACTTAGCTGGGGAAGAAGAAAAGGCTGCCATTCCAGATCGGGGAGAAGATGACAGCCAAGGCCAGGCAATGGGCAGGAGACTCAGGAGTATATCTGGGCCTGGATAGAAGATGCCCACTCAGGCTCTCATGGGAAATGAGATCTGGACAATGCATCTCACTTCACTGTGGTTTCCCAGAAAGAAAGTCCTCACGTCCATATGAGGATATCAGGTTCCCAATCAATTAAAGATGGCAGCCTAGAAGTCACTCTGTATCCCCCATCCCATTCTACTGATACGCCCTGCCCTGCCCTGCTCCCACCTCCCCCATTTATTGTTCCTGCAACACTCAGCCCCTACCCCAAGCGCTTACCCCATCTCTTTGTCCCCACTCTCAGATCTGTCTCACCCCAACATTTTGGCCTGCTCATCCTTATTTTCAGCCTCCCTCAACCCGAGCCTATGTTGGTAGCCTCTGGCCTCTCTGACAGATGCGTCTGAACCTCCCCCACCCATGACTTGGTCCCATGTGTTTGTTTAAGAGGCTGCCATGGTGCTAATTGCTGTGTTTATTCCTGCTCGCCAAATGCGCTCTGTTTTGCAGGCATTTGCTTGAGTGGCTCTGGATGCCTGGTCTTGCTTGTTTTTCTTTCTGCAGGGAGGGAAAGAGAAGCATCCTTCTCAGCACTGCCTTTCTGGAACCACAGGCCGGAACCGGTCCTAGGGCCTGTCCCCTTGTCTGCCTCCACCCCTCCCCTCCAGGAAGGGGCCCTGGTCTCCCAGTTGGCCTCCTGGGTCAAGAAAGTTTAAGTTTGCTGTAGGGGTGCTGGGGCAGCATCTCCCTCCCTGGAATCATGTCTCTGTTTTCCCAGCAACCCCCACGGCCAGAAAAAGCAAGTGTTAGCTCATTGGTTGTGCAGTCTGGCCTGGCCTGTTCTCTAAGTAAAGGAACAACCTAGATGAGAATGTTGTGCTTCGCTGGATCTCAGAAGATGAGGCAATAAATGTGAGCCATCCCAGCCTCCAGGGATCCCCACGAGGGCTGCTCAGCCAGGCAGGCCCCCCTGCTCCCAGCACCCCCCTTCCTTTGCCAAGCCGCTCCATTGTGTGGGCTTGCAGCCGGGGCTGGGGGGGAAGGGTCGTGCCTGCCAGGGTCTTCTCATCACAGCTCTGTGCTGAAAGACCCCACCCCCTCCCCTGGGCCCCACCAGCCAGGCCAGGGTCAATGGGATTAAAGGCTCAATTCACGCCAGTCAGTTCTCTGGTAACACGATTTCATTAGAGGCAGGCAGGGAGGAGAATGGACGGAAACAGCTGGTGTATAAATTATAAAGTCTACTTTGTACTGAGTGAGCACACCTTTCCCCAGCCACATGACTAATTAATGTGGCGGGGAGTGGACTTGAAGTCAAATTGCCTTTCCCCCTCTCTCCTGGGGCTTGGTTAACAACAGGTCCCCGCAAAGCTGGGGAGAAGGGAAGATTATGCAAAGCTATCATCATATGAAAATAGCGTATTAACATACTGCCTGTGAGCTGTGTCCAATCAGTTCCCTCCCAGTGGCGTGTGTACGAAACAATTAGAATGGCATTTCTACCACGCTTCTTTAATACATTTTGGCATTAATATAATCAAGGAGTGGGGGCCTAGACATCTTGCAGGCACGGTTTTCTGTAACACCCCTGGGATGTTGGAGGGGGGGCGCTGATGGGATCCTAGGGGGCGGGGTGGGGACGCGGCTGCGCTCCCCTAGACCAGAACCTCAGGCGTAGTTCTCCAGAGACGCCCTGAACTCTGCCAGTCACCCACTACCTCTGCCTGCCTGGGAGCAAAGCTGCCTTCCCCTTGGGCAAGGGACCACAGATCACCATGGTTCCTCCACTGGCAACAGCAAGAAGTTTTGGAGTCAGAGAGACCTTTAGAAACGCCAATCACATCTTTCAATCATCTGCCGAAACCCAGTGACTTCCCATCCCGCTTCCAGTAAAATGCAAACTCCTTACCATGGGCAAGACCTAGCCCCTGCCTACCTCTCCAGCTCATCTCTCTGGGTTCACCCACTATAATCTTCCTTCTGTCTCTCTGTCTCTCTGTCTCTCTGTCTCTCTCTCTCTCTCTGTCACACACACACACACACACACACACACACACAAACCTCCCTGCCTGGAGGCCTTTGTACTTGCCATTCTCTGTGCCTACAATGGTTTTACCTCTTGTCCAACAGGTCTCAACTCCTCAGAGAGGCCCACCCCATCCCACTCAAAATCAGCTCCACCCCAGTCACTGTCTGCCTCTTTGTTTGATTTCTGTCATACTTGTCTTGTGTATGGATTTGTTCCTTGCTATTTGCTGCTTCCCACTGAAACATAAGCACCTGAGGGCAAGGACCTCGTCTGGCTTGGTCACTGCTATACTATATTCCCAATACTATAATGGTAACTGACACATAGTAGCAGCTTGGCAAATATTGTTTGGGTGGATGGATGAATGAATGAATGAATGAGTGAATGACTCAAATCCTAGCATCTGGAGGCTCCAGGGGAACCAGTGGACCTGGTGGGAATCCTGGCTTTGCTGCCATCTCCTTATGTGGCCTTGGGCAACCTGACTCCCTGCCTCATTCACCAAGCTTTCATTCAGCACCTGCTCATTGCCCAATTGTGAAGAACTAGGAGAAGCAGGGACCAGATGTGGTTCCTGCCCTGAGGGGCTTGAAGCCTAATTGGGGAAACAAGTCTAGATATGAGCAAAGACCAGCTTTCTCAGTCAGAACTTGAACATAGGGGTGCAGGGGGATGAAAATGTGGGTGTGAAGGGCCTGGGGCCAGTTCTATCACTAATGCTGTTTTGTGACCTCAGGCCAGTCTTCGAACCTCTTTGCATGTCATTTTCCTCATCGGTAAGGCAGATAATAGTCAGCTCGAGCCCTTTTTCAAAGACAGGCAAACTGAGGCCCAGAGTGGGAAAAAGCCTAACTTAGGTTCCCAGGATGAGTTAGTGGCAAAGCCAGGACCTGTGCCCTATCCAGAGTCTGTGCATCTGTGGGATGCGAGACCCTCTGCTCCTCTCTGCCACCAGCCACCTGAATAGTCCCAGCTTCTCTGGGGGTCTACCTGGCACCTGGCTTTTCTCACAGCTCAGAGAAAGAGCTGAGAACCTGAGTATCCTCCTCCTTCCCTCACAACAGGTGGGCACCATGTCTGAGTGAATGCATCTCCAGGCCAGGAGCCCCTTGGGCTCTGCCACGAGACACCTGGAAGATGGCTTGCTGCCACTCCCCAGATTTTTGTATGAACACAGTCTTGTTTTATGGGAAATCAGGCCCTTTCTCCCTTAACCTGCTCTGACACTCCTGGGAGTTGGCCTCAGTGAACTCTGGTGTCCATATTCAATGTAACCAACAAGTGTTTACTGAGTACCTGTCCTACTGGCTGGAGATCCATGGGTGAAAAAAACATAGTTCTTCCTATGTATCTTACACATCATGAGAGAAACAAACACACACACTACTACTACCATATAACATTTGGAAAATAAGTACTATAAATACATATAGCAGGAGGGAGGGCTCATCGATAAAGGTGCCATAAGGGTAGAGACCCAGATGTAGTGATAGATCAAAGAATGAATGCAATTATCGGGGGAGGGCATTCTAGGCAAAGGAAACAGAAAGTCCAGTGGTCCTGAGGTGTGAGGATGTTTGGCATATCTGGGGATAAGCAGTGTGTGAGAACTGAATTATTTAGTAAGAGAGTAGGAGGAAGACAAGGTTGGAAAGGTAGGTAGAGAAGGAAGGAAGTATGGAGCAGATCGTGTGACATCAGAAGCCATTAAGGAATGGCATGATCTGCTGTGTATATTTATTCATTTTTTTAAATTTATTTTTTGAGAGAGCATGAGTGGGGAAGGGCAGGGAGAGGGGGACACAGAGGATCCAAAGCAGACTCTGCACTGACAGTCTGACAGCAGCGAGCTTGATGAGGGGCTCAAACTCACAAACTATGAAATTACGACCCGAAACAAAGTTGGACACTCAACCAACTGAGCCACCAAGGTTATATATATTTTTTAAGGTTACTGGCTGCTATGGGGTAAATGGTTTGTGAGAGGAAAAAGCAGGAACATGGCCAGGAGACTACTGCCTACTGCAATGGTCCAGACAAGGGATGATGGTGCTTTAGGTTAGAGCACCCATAGTAAGTAGCAACTGAATTCTGCAAATATTTTGAAGGTATGACTGACAGGGGTTGCTTTTGAATCAGACATGGGGTTCAAGAGGCTAAGAGAAAATCTCATGGTCCTAAAGGTGAAGGTGAGGCTCCTTCTGGCCTGATGCCTGTGAAACTGGCAAAGTATTTCCTTGGACATTGTCCCTTCCAGCTTTCAACCACCCAAGCATGGCAGGGCCAAGGGTGTTGACTCACCCTTGGCAGACAGAGACTAGGAAGGCTCT
>CM053575.1:47096680-47321753 GCA_028646485.1 Cryptoprocta ferox
TTCACAGGAGATATATGAATGGAATGATGGGTAAGGGGAAGTATTCAGAAGTTGGAGGGAGGGAGGATGCTAAGCAGATGTCCCACTGTTGTCACAATGACCATGAATTCTGACACCCAGCATGGGGCCTGCCCATCTGGGGCACAAGACACAATTGGCTGTAGACAGGGGAACATGAGAGAGGATGTGAGGCTTTTAGTTCAAACTTAACAGGCAGAAGTCTCAGCCCCATCTGCACTCCTTGGCATTGTTTTGCTGGTCTTAACAGGTCTGGGCTTATCCTAGGCCATTTGGTTCTAGGACAGAAGCTTGAAGCTCCTGAGCTTCTGTTAGGATCATCTCTAGGCAAATGGTCAAGGTCAGATTGGGCTAAACTGGACTAGGGTGCTACTCTCTGGGGCACAAGTTTGTGTATTATCCCATGGCTCTAAGAGTTGCTAAGCCAACTATACCCCTAGGCAAGGTATAAGATAGGAGAGTGCCACCTTAGCCAGGGACCATCTGGGGTCCTTTTGAGATGGAGTTTGGGACAAGCAGCCCCCTGACCTATTTGTGTCCACAGGTCTTGGACCACATCTTCAAGTTCAGAGAATCTGACTTATAACTAGCAGAGAGTTGGAGTGGGGGCGAATCCTGCCAGAGGCCATATAATTAGAGCAGCTGGTTGGGCTAAAATGACCAGGGATAGTGTCAGGGTTAATACCTCACACCAGGGAGGTCCTGAAATGTTAGGCGGCCTTCAAGAGAGGCATGCGGCCTCTCCTAATTTCCCTGCCTTTGCCTCCTACTCCATCTGTGCCCTCAGCCAGAAAAGGAGAGGCTTCGGATACTTTTGCATATTCTTTCCCTCATCTCTCCCAGCATCAGGCCCTTATGTCAGGGAACGTCAGGGAACCACCTGAAGTAAGAAAGCAGGGGTACAAGCAAGGCTTAGCCTTGCTCCAGGCCAAGGGCCAGAAATCCCCATCCTGGCCAGCTTCTCAGAAACCAGCAACCTGGAAGATTGGAAACTGGAAGTTGAAAAACCATAGAGACAATTGTATTGATGGGGAATCAGGCTCAGTGTCTTCATTAGGGGGAAAGACTAAGCTGCTATCACAAAGACACCCCAAACTACAATGGCTTAAACAAAACAGAACTTTATTTTTCTCTCTCATAACAGGTGATAAAGAGTCCAGATTGTCAGGGCTGTTCCACAAGGTCACTCAGGGACCCAACTTCCTTCCATTTTGTTTTCCTGCATTCCTTAGCATATTATTCTTTTTGGCATGGTCAAATATGAGTGTCAGAATGTCCATATTCTAGCTCATGGGAATTCAGGAAAACAGAAAATTGACTTTTAAGCAAGAGAGGCAAAAGTAGCTTATATCTCTCCTGCCTACAGATGAGAATAGTAGCCTGTCTACACCTACTTGTAAGGGAAGCTGGGAACCATAGTCTTCACTTAGGCAGCCATGTGCCCCAGACAGAGGGGAGAACCGAAGATGGGGACCCCACCAGTGGTCTGCCACACTCAAGAAGGAAAATTACTTGAGATCTGCAAGAAGTGAAGTCAGAACTAAAATCAAGATCCAGACCTGAGCAGTCACCACCAAGTCTGAGGGGCCCAAGGGCTTCACTGCAGGCTCTGAGGGTTTGAATTGGCAGCCGATCCCTAGGCTACGCACCCCCAGGCTTTGCGTGGCTCATTCTGCCCCGTTGGAGCACACTTAGTGCAGGCCCTGAGTGGTGGCCAGCTGTGACCTCCAGCCCTGACACGACTCAGATATTTCTATGATTCACTACAAAGAGTGGCCTGAGTGCTGGGGCTCAAGGCCTGGCTTGGGGAAGCCCAGGCAGGTCCTGGGTAGCAGTAGCCGTGGAGGATTGTGTGTTTCAGGGGGGACTTTTTTGCCAACTTCCTATCATTAGGGAGCTGGCAGGCCCTCTCAGACAGGTTGGGCACAGGGTGAGGGGGAACTCCTCTGGCCTCTTTTGATCTAGAGGCAGAGGTGGGACAGGAGGGCCCTACTAGAGACTGGGGAGAAGCAGACCAGGAGCACTTCCCCATCAGTGCCACATACCTCAGACCCAGCTTGTAGCATCCAGGACTGCTTCTGAGATGTGTGTGCTGTTGAGACATGTGGTTGTAGCTCCAAGGGGACCACCTGCATGTGGGTGTGTTCACTCTGGTGTGCTTGTTGGGAAACAGTCTGCTATCTGGGAGTGAGTCACCGTGCTCAGCCCCACAGGCCCATCAGTCAGACTCCATGAAGCTCTTGAACCAGCACCAGCCTCAGAATCGCATGGAAACACCCGGCTTCTGAGATCCAGCCCAGGATCGCTCCAGGTGTCCATTCCTCAGTGGACAGGTGATCAGTAGGGCGGGAGAGGGTACAGATGAACCCTAATCATGCAGAATGAGGACTCAGATTGAGATTCTGAAGCCACAGGTCAAACTGGGGTCTGGTTGCTGGAGTGTTTGTTACCCTCAGAGGGACCTGTGGGCTCTGGGAGTTCATTCGGTGAGGGTCTCTGAAGGGTAGGGGGCACAGCAGTAAAGCCATTTGGAGATTGGAAGAGCTCCATCCTCCAGCTGTGCCTCACTCTAACTGACTGGGGAAGACTGCAAGCTCACCAGCACCTCCAAGGGCTTTGTCATAGCCAATCCTCAGGACAAGCTAGTTGGCTAGATAAATAAGAGAGTATAGGGAGATATTTGAGCCAGGCAAATTCACCCAATTGGAGGTAGGGTGGTGGGGTGAGGCCAAGAGCAAGTTCAGAAACTCAGAGTTGAGTTAGATCCTGGAAGCCTTCTTGTCTGATCCGTTTCTCTCCCAAAGCAAGGGGTTGGAGGAGAAGATGCAAACACTTATAGCTTAATAGTTTTTCTTTTATCCCTGTCATACAAATAATTATACAAATAAGTATGTAATTAACTAGATCATTGTGATAAGAGCTATGGAGGAAAAGCACAGAGGGCCGTGCCAGGCTGTAACAGGGAGGTCTAACCTAGTCTTGAGGGGAGAAGCCACCCTGAGAAAGGAAGTGACATTAAATCCCAGACCCAAGAGGTGAGCAAGAGGAGGTCCAAATGAAAAGGAGAGGAAGAACATTCCATGCAGAAGAAACAGTGCATCTGCAGGCCCTGAGGCAGGTGTTAGTTCAGACAATGTCAAGGGCAATCTGCTGCAGTGTGGGAACAAGTGGTGGGTGTCAGTAATGGGAGATGCTTCTGGAAAGCCGGTGCACGCAGAGCCAAGGGACAGGCAGAGAATGGGGCCTTTCTACAGAGAGCAATGGGAAACATTACATGTTTGAGGGTGGGTAGACAAAATCGGATTTGCATTTTTCAAATATCTCCTGGCTGCATCTGGAGTATGAAGGCCGAATTAGTGGGGCTCAGGGTAGATACAGGGAGGCCAATAAGAGGCTCTTGAAACCGTGTGCAAAAGATAATGATCACTTGGACTAGGGCAATAGTGGTGACTATGTGATCGGAGGGAGTGTCTAAAAGTGACTCTGACTTATTTCCAAATATTTTTAAGAGATTAATGAAAAGATTCTAAAAATGTATAATAAAGAAAAGTAATACTTTGCCCTTAATTCCCACCTTCCATATTCACCTGCTAAGGTTACCATACTGACAGCCTGAACAAGGGCAGCCTTGAACATCCTTTCCTTATGTTCTAAACAGAAAAAGATTTTCTTTTAAATGGGTGATATTACTTGCTACTCTGCAACCTACTTTTCTCACTTAACAATGTGTCACAGACACCCTTTGCAAGTCAGTAGCTTTAGCTCCAACTCATGTTTTAACAGCTGCATGATATTCTATATGAAGCTGTAACACCATTTAATCAACCATTGATTGATACTGATATTCAGATAGAGTCATTTTCTGCCACCACAAACAGTGAGAAATTATAGGGTTATCCTTATATACAGGTGATTCCCCCTGTAAGATAATTCCCAGATGGAAGATTTCTGGGTCAAAAGGCACATGCGTTTTTAATTTTAATAGATAGTACCAGGTTACTTGCTCAGCAACAAATGAGATTACCCATTTTCTCAAATTTTTAGCTGACTCAAACATTTTACTCTAAAAATTTTTTGGCAACCTGATGAATTAAGGTAATGAAAACTGATTTTGCTTTAATTTGCAATATTGTTTTCCCAATAATAATGAGGGAATGCACTTTGTTGGCCAATTAGATTTCCTCCTCCCAGAATGGCCTGTTCATACCCTTTTTTCTGTTTTTCTCTTGGGCATTTGTCTTTTTCTTTACAATTTAGAGAAATGCTTTGTATATATAGCATAGTTTCCCTTTTACTGTTAGATATTTTGCAGATATTTTTTCCAGTAAATCATTTGTCTTTTTTCTTGGTTTGTGGTATCTCTTGCCATTGAAGTTTTAAAACTCAAATTAAGTATTTCTTTTTTAAACTTATTTATTTATTTATTTATTGAGAGAGAGAGAGAGAGAGAGAGAGAGAGAGAGAGAAATGGACAGAAGGAGAGAGAGAGGTTCTTAAGCAGGCTCCATGCTCAGTGCAGAGCCTGATGTAGAGGTAAATCCTGTAACCCTTGGGTCATGACCTGAGCTGAAATCAAGAGTTAGACACTCAATGGGCTGAGCCTCCCAGGCGCCCCTCAAGTCAAGTGGTTGTTTTCTTTTGTTACTCTTGAAGGTATCCATCAAATTTATTCATACTATCCAAATCTATTTAATTTTTCTCCTTATATTTCTAATATTTTCATTGTTCCATTTTTATTTAAAAGTATCTAATCCCTATGAAACATAATCTTTGGGGGGTAGGGACCCCTTTCATTTCTTCCAGATAGGTAACTAATTACAGCAGCACCATTTTTAAGACAACTTTGTTGAGATATAATTCCCATACCATAAAATTCACCCGTTGAAAGTGCACAATTGAACACATGTTAGTATACTCACAGATATGTTATTTGCCACAATCAATTTCAGATCATTTTCATCACCATAAAAAAAGGAACCCCAAACCCTCTAGCTGTCACACTTCTAGAACTCCCAGCTCCTGACAACCACTCATCTGCTTTCTGTCTTTATAGACGTGCCTATTCTTGGCGTTTTATATGAATGGAATTATATAATATGTGGACTTTTGTGACTGTCTTGTTTCACTCAGCATAATGTTTTCAAGGTTCATCCACTTTGTGGCATGTATCAGTACTTTATTCCTTTCCATGGCTGAATAATACCCATTTGCCAGTTGATGGACTTTTTTTTTTTCCCCATCTTTTGGCTACTATGAATAATGCTGCCATAAACATTAGTGTACAAATTTTTGTATAGACGTATGTTTTCAATTCTCTTGGCTATATACTCAGAGTGGAATTGATGGGTCATTTGGTGATTCTGTTAACTTTTGCAGAACTATCAAGCTGTTTTCCAAAGTGGCTGCACCATTTCACATTCCCACCTGCAGTGTGTGAGTTCTGATTTCTCTACATCTTCACCAACATTTGTTATTATCTGACTTTCTGATTCTAGCTTCCTAGTGAGTGTGAAGTGCTATCTTACTATGATTTAATATGTATTTCTAATGATGTTGAGCATCCTTACAGATGCTTATTGGCTTATTTGCATATCTTCCTTAGAAAAATGTCTATTTAGATGGTAGTACCATTTATTAATTTTTTTCTCTGATGAGCTGAAATTCAACTTTTATCATATATTAAAGTCCTTTCTGGATTTGGATCTATTATTTATTCACTCTCTGTTGCACTGATCTACTGATCTCTCCCCAGTTTACACCATGCTGCTCAAATCACTGTGGCTTTGTAGTGTGATTTATTACCTAATAACACAAGTTCTCTTCAACTAGGCTTTCTTTTCATATTTTCTTAACTAGCTTCAGATATTTATTTTTCAAATGAACTTCAAATTGAAGTTTTTACAGTTCTAAAAAAACCTTTTTTATTTGGGATTCTAAGAGAAATTGTGTTAAATCTATATATTAATTTTGAAAGGATTCACTTTTTATGAGAATAAGTCTTTGAAACCTGGCTACCTTATTTGTTCAGGTCTTCTTATATGTCCTTCAATATGATTTCATGATTTTCTTCAAAGCACATCTTTAACTTTGGGATGGTTGCTGTTGTTATGATTATTCCTGAGTATTTTATAGTTTTGCCACTGTTGCAAATTATCTTCATTTCTATTTCTAATATGTCATTGCACTTAGAAAAAAACACATATTTCTATTTACCTTATTTTTAGCTCCCTTGCCAATGATCTAATTAACCTAGTAGCTTTGGAACTAAATTTGATTGGATTTTCTCAATATATAATCACATCATTTGTAAACAAACATATTTTTGTCCTCTTTTCAACTGGCTATTTATTCTGATTTGTTCATTTTCTTGTGTTATTGAATTAGTTAGAATTTCCAAAATATGTTGAATAATAATGATAATAATGAGCATCCCATCTTGTGCCTAATTTATGGAAATAGCTGCTCTATATTATTATTTATATATTTACTATTGGATTTTAGTAAACAGTCTTTATCAAACTGAAGTAGTTTTCTTCTATTTCTTTTTTAATATTTGATTAGCAATATTTGCTGAATTTTATCAAGTGATTTTTGGCATCTATTCCTATAATTATATTTTATTCCCTTTATTTGTTGATGTAATGACTTATATTGATAGATTTTCTGATGCCGAATGAGCATCATAATTTTCAGTGTTAAAATAAACTCTCCTTTATACAGGGTATTATGCTTTTGATATTTTCCCCCATATCTAGTTAGCTAACATCTCACATCAGATTTTGCATTTAAACTGCTCCGTGATTTTTTTTTCTTTTTAAATTCAATCTTTAGAAGCTTTGGGAATTAAGAAAATGCTAACTCATAAAATAAACTAGTAAGATTTCTAACTTTTTCTCTTGTCTGGAATAGTTTAAATAACATTAAAAATCATCTGCTTTTAAAGATTATATAAAACTCACTTTCAATATAATCTGTGCCTTGTGATTTTTTTATTTTATTTTTAATTCTGGTAAAATACATGTAACATAAAATTTGTCAGCTCAACCATTTTTAAGTGTGAAGTTCAGCAATGTTAAGCACATTCACATTGTTGTGTAACCAATCTCCAGAACTGTTTTCATCTTGTCAAACTGAAACTCCACCCATTGAGCAAAAACTCCCCATTTCTCCCTCTCCCAGCCCCTGGTAACCACCATTCTATTTTTCTGTCTCTACGAATTTGACTACTCTAGATACCTCATATAAGCAGAATCACGCCATATTTGTATTTTTGTGACTGGCTTTTCTCACTTAGCTTATTGTCCTCATGGCTCATACATGTTGTAACATGTGTCAGAATTTCCGTCCTTTTTAAGACTGAATAATATCTCATTGTGTATATATATACATTTGATCATTCATTCACCCATTGACAGATACCTGAGTTGCTTCTGCCTTTTGGCTATTGTGAATAATTCTGCTCTGAACATGGCTGTACAAATATCTTTTTGAAACCTTGCTTTCAATTCTTTTGGGTATATGCCCAGAAGTGGAATTGCTGGATCATATGGTGTCTTGTGATATTTTAATGGCAGAGTTTTCATTTCTTTTTAAATCTCTTCTGTTTATTGGCCTATTCAGAATTTCAACTTCTACACTCAATTTTATTAATTTTCTACTTTGCCTGGAAATCATCCACTTCCTCTTGGTTCACATTTATTTTCATAGGCTTACACACATTACTATTATAATTCTTTAATCTTTTCTGTACCTGTGATATATCTCTTTTATTTTTTAAGAATTTTAATTTAAATTCCAATTAGCTAACATACAGTGTAATATTAGTTTCAGGTGTACAATATAGTGATTCAGCACTTCCATGCATCACCCGTGCTCACCACAAGTACACTCCTTAATCCCATCACCTAATTTTCCCATCCTCCCACATCCCCCTCTGGTAACCATCAGTTTGTTCTCTATAATTAAGAGTCTGTTTCTTGGTTTGCCTCTCTCTCTTTCTTTCCCCTTTGCTCAGTTGTTTTGTTTCTTAAATTCCACATATGAGTGAAATCATATGGTATTTGTCTTTCTCTGATTTATTTGACTTAGTATAATACACTTAGCTCTACCCACATCATTGCAAATGGCAAGATTTCATTCTTTTTTATGGCTGAATAATATTGTATATTTTTGGTTTTGTTTTTTTTTTCCCAACCAGGTTTGTCTGGAAGGGTTTATCTATTTCATTGGTCGTTTCGAGGAACCAGGTTTGGGTTTTAATTTTTCTTTTAATTATTTTTTTCTATTATTATTTTCTATCTAATTAATTCCTGATTTGGGCTTTATTAATATCCTTCTACATTCTTTTGGCTTAGTTTTTACTGTTTCTGATTTCTTAGATTAAATACCAAGTTCATTTGCTTTAGTCTTTTTTTGTTTGTTTAATATTCAAAGCATTTAAGACTATATTTTTTCCTCTATGGACAGCTGTGTCCCACAAGTTCTGTATGGTACTCTGTGTTCTCCTTTTCATGACTAGATGATTTGCAATTTTAGTTTTGATCTTATTTGTGATCCAGTAGTAATTTTTACAGAGTACGTCTTCATTTCCAAGCAGCTCATGTTTTGGGCTTTGTTTGCTATTAATATTGCTGTTCTTGCTCCCTCCCTGCTTGCATTTGAGAGGTATATCTTTGCCCATTAGCTTTATTTTTACTCTTCTTTGTCACCTTGTTTGGGAATATTTCTTATAAATAGCATTTGCTGCATTTTATTTTTTAACTTACTCAGACAATCTGTTTTTTGATAGAGGAACTCAGTCTCTTCACATTTAGTGTGGTAAATTAATATACTTAGCTTTACTTCTTTTTTTATTCTTTTTTTTTTTTTTTTTTTTTTTTTTTTTTTTACTTTTGCTGGCTTGATGGAAATTCTGGTATTAAGAACTGAGTGGCTGGTTTACAAAAACAAGATGAAGAAAGATTTGGAAGAAATATCAAGAGTTCAATTCAAATTTTAAAATTTAGGACACCTTTGAGACATCCAAGTGGAGATGTCAAGAGGGCCTTTGGAAACACTGGAGCAGAAGTCAAGGGAGAGATCCTGAGTGCAGGTGACACACAAGGACAACCATGGATGGCATCCCACAGGAAGGTGTCCTAAGAAGGCCCAGGACCCACTCCTCAGGAAGGCCAAAAGCTAAAGTTTGGATAAAAGAGGAGAACTGGCAATAACTATAATGAAAGGGAATGTCCACAGGAAAATGTGGAAAACTCAGAGAACATGTTAGTTTATGGAAAAGGTATGCTCAAGAAGGAAGGAATTAAACGCATTATTAACTGTTGAGAGATCAGGTCAAGTGAGGCCTGAAAATAGTCCTTAGTGACATAAAAGTCACTGGTGACCTTGGCAAGCCTTGTGGAGGCTGGAGAAGATTGTGTACAGAGAGCGAGAGAGTGGGAGGTAAGGAAGAAAGACAATAAAAGGGAATGGATAGTAAAGTACCTCAAGAATGATGTGCAATCCAGGGACTTCGTTTGTTTGCTTGTTTTGGATGAGACAACACAGTCTGTTTGCCTGCTGTGGTGAAAGGTCCAGAAGAAAGTGGAGATCGAAGGGGACAGAAAGAGCCAAAAGAATACCTTGACTGGTGGTAGCAAGTGGGCCAGAGCACATGTTGAGGAATAGGGCCCAGGTAGGAGGAAGGCCATATTTGCCACTGCTTCAGGAGAGAAGGTGCATGTGATCAGGTGTCTGTTGCAGATGCTAAAGATGAAAGTAGGAGCATAAACTGGAGGCAGGAAGGGGAGGGCCTTCCTGTCTGATACCTTCTCACATGTCAGTCAGGTAGGAGGTGATGTCATCTGCTGAAACTGGAATGGGACAGGGGGACCAGATGGATGGGGAGATGAGAAGGAAATTAAATAGAAGTTCAGGAGCATAAGAAAGCAAGCATGGCCTCAAGAGGCCCTCTAGGCGGGAGGGGCATTGGAAGCAAAGCCTTTGATTCACCTGATGACCTTGATGTAGTGTCCTTTGGATCTCCTGCTGAGCTCCATTGCCACCAGGCAAAGCTGGCAGTGGGAGCTGCTCTCTTATCATTGTTCTGGCTCCTTCTTGCTCACACAGCCTTTCCCTTCATGCCCATAATGCAGCTAAAACAGGTTAGAACATAAAAGCCATACAAATACCAAGTATCAGGTTTCATACATTTATAATAACTAGCCCCAAATTCGGATCCTCTGATTCTCCTCCTCAGGATCCTCTTTTCCACAAAGTTGTGAGGTCTTCTGGGAATTACTCGTGCAACCCAAGTGCCCTCTAGGCACCGTTAGATTTTGAGTTCTCGATAAAGTCACTTTCTCTCTAACAATTGCAGCATTGGGAGGTGGGGTTGACGGATATGAGGTATAGATGCCTCCCATGTAATTACAGCTGCTGTCTGACGCTCTTACTGTCTTGTCATCCACTCCATTCGTGTGCTACTGCCAAGGCCATGAAGCTGCCGCCCCTAGCTGCTCTTCTCCTTTTTGACCCAGCAGAGAGACACCTCCTGCTTCTAGCAACCAGCTCTTTCAGAGGGGGACCCCATAGCAAGGCTGTGGGCCTGGAATGACTCGGTTCCTCATTTGTACCACGGTGCTCCTCTTCCTGGGATGCTGGTTGGGAGTGGGCCAGGCCCAGCTTAGCACCATACCTGGAACTACAAGGCCCCACCAAACTCCAGGCCCTGCAGTTCAGTCTGGTCCCCTCATGAGGATCTCCTCTCAGAAACCTCATTCTCTCCCCTCCAACATGGCCCCTGTTAGGGACCTCGGTCCTTTATGGTAGGTCTGTCCATGTCCATATCTCAGCTGTGGACTGATTTCAGTGTCTTTCACCAGGGCTAAGGGCCCATATACATTCAGAAGTGGAGCTGGGCTTCTGTTTCAGTATCCCTGACCACTCCATGAAGATTAAGTTCTCTGAACTCTCTTTTCCTCTATGAAAATCAGGAGACTGGTCTTCTAAGAGCTCACTAGATCCTTGGTTCAAGGGAAGGTGGGTGCAGGAGCGGCTGGGTGACCTCTCAGGTTGGCTTCTCAGGGTGTGAACTCCAGCCTGGCAGAGAGTCCCAAGGGCAGGGCCATGCTGGCCCACATGGTGCCTTTCCACAAATTAGAAAAAGGTGCTTTCTCTGGGTGAGTGTGGCCTACAGGCACATGGTTTAGAAAGCAGACATAGGGAAGAATTTCAGTCCCCTCTTGCCCCTTTGGCCAGATGCCCTAGTGTAAAGAACAGCGAGCACTAATGTAGGTAGTGGCCATGCCTAGCTACACAGAGAACTAAACAGTATGATGTTCCAAATATTGGACTTCCAGAAGACGCATGTGCTTGGGTTATGGTCCCATGCCATCTGAAACCCTGGGGAGGGGGTGGGGAGATGATACCCAAGTGTCTTTCTGAGCCACCATACTTGTATCTAAAGTTCAGGAAAACAGAGTTTCTTCCCCTGCCCCTGCAGCTCCCATTTTCTCTAGTGACCTGGTGTCTTGATACCATATCTTCCTTCTGCTCCAGGGGAGAGCTGAAACACTCCCATCAAGGGCTGATCGTATCCCCGGGGGCCTCCAGTAAATAATTCACACACCCCTCAGCAACCCAGCCTTCACACAGAGACACCCTCTCAGAAGAATATAGAGGAGCTGCTGCCTTAGAGGATTTGGAGGAACAGATAAGGGCTTTCTAAGCACAGGGATGCCATGAGAGGGTCATGGGAGCCAGACCCTGCCTGCCGGGTGTGTTCAATGACAGGAAAGCAGTCCAGAGGGTGCAGCAGGTGTGTAAAGACCGTTGCTAGAGATCAATAAATAACAGTTGAAATAGGGGTAGTGATGGTCACAAAGGCTTCTTCAGATCTTGTGAAGGGCCTGAAATGATAAGTAGTTAGGGTTTTGTCATGGGGACATTGGAGAGCCATGGAAGATTTTTGAGAAGGAGTGAGGCAGAGTCAGATCCTGGCAACAGGAAGGTGACTCTAGTAGCTGTACAGGACGGTGAGGGGGAGGATTTGCCAACCCTGGGCGTGGTGTGGTTACACTCAGCGCTGGGGGAGACTGCAAGTAGCAGATTTGGAAGATCATTCTGAAGAGCACCTCTACACACCCCTTTTCTTCACCAAATGGAGTATAATGCAATCATTTCACAAACTTTTCCAGATATTGTGTGGGTCCAAGTGTAGGACAGATGATGGCAGGGAGAATCAGGATAAACCTCCCCTTTTCCTCCTACCGCTACTCAGCCTTCTCTCCACCCCTCAGTCAGAATATGTTTTGATAAGTGGTGGCTTGGGGACAGCATAAGGGTGACAAACTGTGCCCCCCACCACCAATTAAATTTTTTAAAAAGCTGCTCTGGAAGGAGCGAATATTAGTTTCCTGATTTATAAAGCCAAATGGATTAAGCTCATTCATTGCCTGAGGAAACAAAAAGGAAATCTTCAATACCTCTGTGCACATTGAGAACAGGAACAATACTGGTCTTTAGAAAGCAGAAACCTAATTTGGGGGAATCAATTACCCTCTGTGTCCCTGCCTCTGTGGGCTCTTATACCCACTCTCTCTCAATAGAGATTTTCTGGGAGGTAAAATGTGAAGTTGGTCAACCACAGACACACCCTCGGTTCAGCCTTGCACACAGGAGGGAAGAATTAGGCAAAGGGTGGGTGGAGTTGGGTAGGGGTATGCCTCGGTGTCAGGCACCTGTGGAAACAGGGGCAGAGGCAGGGAGGGCTGTGGGATAAAAAGCAGGGATGAAGGGAAGGCTATACTGAGATGCGCCAAGGAGGGGGGGGGGGCGATGGGAACCTGGGGCTTAAAACGGGGCTGGGCTGGGGGGTGGGGGGTGACCAGAGCCCAGCCAGTGCACAAACAGCACCCACCGCTTCCTGATCCTCTCATTTTCTCTTCAGCGTTCTGCACTTACACCCCGTGGGCTTGAGTGTGCAGCGGGCAATGCTGGAGCAGTTATGAAAACAGAAAGGAGATGGGGCGCTCACCACAGTAGCAACGGAGTCACATTCACAAAGTCACCCACAATCTCACAATTCCTGTGCTGGATCTCAACCCCCCCCCCCCCCCGGCTCACAGTCCCCAGACCCAGAGCTACACCCAGCCTTATGCACTCATACAGTCCCTCACCATCACACGCACAGACCCCTCACTCACACCCGCGTGTCCACAGACTCAAACTCCCACCCGGGATCGAAACACATTGCGCCACCCCCAGGCTCGTCTTCGGCTCACACAGCGGCTCATCACCCCGCACAGCCCTCACTCTGGCATGTGGTCACACACACACACACACACACGCACACACACACGCGCACACAGTCGCTCACACGCACACACTCCGGCTGTGCTTTTGTGTTTTGTCAGAATTAATGAGAAAAGTTCCCGTGCCCTGCGGGTAATTAGTGTCCTTGGAGTTAAATAAGCTAATGGCGGGCACCTCTGGCCCAAGCAATTATGTTTGTGTATTGAATAATTGATTCAAAGGGGGGAAGGGCCGCTAATCAGATCTGAGCATAATGAATTGATTTAATTAACAGGGGAACTGAGGGGCCCTGGGAAACGCAGGCTGCACTCTGCTGAGGCGAGCGCGGCCCGCGCGGACGGAGAACGGGCGCGCGGCGGCTGCGGCGGCGGCTCCGGCCCGGCCCGGGCAGCGGCTGCTCGCGCGGCTCCGGCGACCCCGCGGCGGACCGACGCGCCCCCGCCCCGCACCGCGCTCCCTGCCCGCGGGGCCGAGCTGCCGGCGCCGGTCCGCCCGCCCCCGTCCCCGGCCGCCGCTCGCGGGGCGCGGAGCCCGCACGGGGCCGGCGGGATCAGCGCAGGCAGGCGGCCGCGGAGTCCGAGCCGCGCGCCCCTCCGCGTCCTCCGCCCAAGCCGGGCTGGAGCCGCCGCGGGACCCTGGTGTTGGACCAGGAGGACGGTAGGTTCCCGGGGCTGAGGGCGGCGGCGGGCGCTGGGCGGGGACGGCGGCGCGGGCCCTGCGGAGGCCACCCCGCTCGCCTCGCGGAGGCAGCGTTCCCCCCGCGCCGGCCTCGGCCAGCTCGGGCCGCCTGGCCGCTTCCCGGAAGCGCGGCGCTGGGTGTGCGCGCGGGCGAGTGTGCCGGGGTGCCAGGCTCAGCTCCCGGGGTTCCTCGGCGGGGTGGGGAAGTCACCCGGGCCGCCCCGGACCCGCCAGCCCCGCACGCTCCGGCCCGGAACTTTCTCTCTGGGTCTTGCCGCCTCGCAGAAACAGGGAGCGCCTCTGCGACGCGCGCCGCCGGGCTTCCCCCGCAGTGCCCACTGCCCCTAGGTCTCCCAGGCTCCCCGGGCGTCTGCACGTCCCCCCTTCCGCACCCGACTGCGGAACGGCTCCGCCAGGGGGATGCCCAGAGAACCTTCAGTCAAAGCGGCATGGTCCAGGGGTCGCTCAGATCTGGAACTTCATAGCTGCGGGATGGGTGACATTGCTTCGCCCCTGGCAGGGTTCCCCCAGCCAAGCGTGTCGGGAGGTGCCCCGCTGGCTAGGGTAGTAGGGCTCTAGATCCAGAATATCCGGGGCGGATTTATCTTGAAGCTAATGAAGTTTAAGCTTCATAGTCCTTCAGTAGTCATTTTGCGTTAAAAATCTTGTATTCCTTTTCTTAAAGAGCATCCCAGCCCCCAAATTGCATAAGTAAGCTTGGCTCTCAAAAAATCTAGATCCACCCCTGAGTCCTACTCACAGCTTTCCCATCGTAGCTGCCAGTCTGGCGGGAGCACTCACAGCCTCACTGCCCCATGGAATCATCCCCAGGGGGCTAGGGCAGTTCCTCAGTGCCTGGGAGATGAGGCTCTGAAGCATGAGGCAGGGAAATTTGAGGCTGGGAGGCAGCTGCTGGTCTGCAGGGAAGGGTCTGGCTGCCTGGCCTTTCTCTCTGGTCCCACAGTCCCTTGTCCCAGCCTGCCATCTTACCCTATGGTAATCAACTGTTCTGGTTTAAGCACTGAAAGTCCTGCATCCTGGAAACCCCTCAGTCCTGGGACAAACCAAGACACTTGGTCAGCCTGCATCCACAACCTTCTCAGAGCTGTTTACAGGGGGGATTGGCCTTCATTAAGAGGATGGGAGAGACTTGCTTTCTGGTGCGCAAAATTGGCCTAGGCTTACACAAGGCCTAACAAATTATAACTGCAGCTTCCTAGAAGAGCTTCCAGAAACCAGAAGAGGAAAGTTCGTCAACTCTGTACTTCTCCACTCTAACTGGTTGCAAATACCTGTGTTTAGGCTGCTTTTGTGTTCATAGTGGGCAGGGCAGGGCATCTGAACTTGGCCAGCAGGCATCCTGATTGTGCTGCAAAATCTGTAGGGTCACTCTGTCCGGTAAGCTGTGGTGGCCACCGGGAAGGGGCCCTTGTCACTCCGAATACCTCTCTGAGCTTCACCTGTGAGGCCTGCTTGTAACCCCACCTTGGAGACAGCTGCACTGTGTTAGAAGCAGGGCCCTCAGGCTGAGGCACATCTGACAGCCTCCACTGAGTTCTGGAATATCTGGTCTGCCCAGGCCCTCAGGCAGAGAGTCTCCCCCGACACACACACACACACACACACACACACACACACCCACCCACACCTCCCAACCCAGTGCACAAACCCTTCCTTAGGACTTTCCTGCCAGGTGCAGTGACAGGCTGCTAGGACCTGCCCAAAACTTTGAAAGGCAGCCAGTAGCAACCCCTTTCTCCTCACCATAACCTGGGGTCTGATCAACTGGTCTCCCTCTGCTGTCCCCAGAGGCATTTCAAGGACATTCTGGAGCACTCTTGGCAGTGTTGACTTGAGAGTACATGCTCATCGCCTGTGGACTGTGTTGGATGCACACTACCTCCCCCAGGGGATTGGAGGGTTCCACCCTCATGTTGCAGGTGTGGCCCTGGACCTGGAGGCAGCTTGGGTGGGAGTACACCTGGGCACAGGGGTTACCTGCCCACCCAGCAATTCCTGGTGCTCTGAGAGGGTGGCTGGCTGCTGGATGGGTGAGGCTCATGTCTCGCTCTATCAACCCAGCAGGCCCCTTTCTGGCTAGGAGCTCAAGTCACCTAAACCCTCCAAGGCTTGCTGGGTAGCTCTCTAAAGTGGAAGGTCTCTGTGGAGGCCCTTCCTCCAGATCACTGTGGAAGCTCAGTGCTCACAACTGGTTGTGCAGAGAGAGCTGTCTGTGGCCACAAGCAGCCCTTCTCACACAGCACCGATCTCCTGCTGACATAGCCTACCTGCTTCTTCAGCCCATGCCTCAGCACCCCAGGCCTGCTCCCGTCCCCGAGTTGGGGCACAGGGCCCCTGACTCTCCAGAGGGATGCTGGTTGGGTGGCTGCTAATTGGGTACCTTGGAGCCTTGGGGGAGCTGGTGTTGGGACAGAGTCCCCAGCAAAACACATGAACAAGAGAGTGGGGAGAGTGCCTCTGGCTAGTCAAGTCCTGGTTTGTGGGTCAGGGCCAGACCCTGAGAGTGAGGAGAAGCGGCCCTGGAACTTGAGAGTAAAGCCATAGCCTTGCGGGAGCAAATGCCTCCAGGTAGCACAGAGGCATCTACAGCAAGAAGCTAGCCCTTGCCAGACTGTCAGGCCCATTGCTTGTGACACTGTATGGCCCCCAGCTCTGGCCGGGGTGAGGGGTTGCTACTAAATGGGCCAGTGGCAGCAGTGCCAAAGCCTCCCTCAGACCCTCAGGGTATAGCTCTGGCTGAGGTGGCAGGGGGAGAGATCAAGCTCGAGGTTCTGAGGGACAGTGAAGCTGAGCAAAATGATACATTTAACATCAAATATACTCAAGGACTATTAGGATTAAGTATTCAAGATGAAGGAGAAAGTGAAACCCTCTGAGCTGCGGTTGAGGCATCTCATTAGAAGCAGCCTCTCTTCTGTTTTCTCAAAGCCTGACTTCCCTGCCCAGGATGGAGGAAGATGGGCTGCTGCACTGCTCCCCCGTTCCCTGCCCCTGTCAAGCACCCTGCATTGGGCCTCCCAAGGCTTAAGGGGCACAGCCTGACCTCCAGGTCTCATTGATACCCAATAAGTCCCCCCATTGTTGGGGTGCCACAGTTTACAAGGCACATTCACGTGCATTAACTCATCCCCACAGCAACGTGGGATAGCAGAGCATGTCTCTCACTTCACAAACAGGGAAACCGAGGCCCAGATAAAGTGATTTTCTAAGATCCACCATTTGCAATAGGCAGAACTGGGATGAAATCCCAACTGGTGGTCCTTTCCTCCTCCAGGGACGTCAGCTTCCTTCTCCTTGCCTGGTTCTAGTCCTCAAAAGTGTCTGCCAGGGATGAGCCTCTGACACATCTATCAGAAGCCCTCCTTGGGTCAGAAAAAAATCCATTAAGATTTCCATCCCCTCCTGGAACTTGGTACTGTTGAGAGGAAAAAAATAAAAAGCTCTTGGTATTTAAGAGTAGCCTTTCTAGAGTAGGCAGTCTGGACACTAGCAGAGAAGTAGTGTTCAGGAGGAGAGGAGAGGGACACTGTCTTCCTTCCTGCCTCCTGAATTACAGAGGAAGAATTTTCACCTCCTAAATAGCAGGAATCTTTTGTTCACTGCTGTATCACCAGTGCCTTATAATAATACATGCTCAATAAATAGCTGTGGAATGAGAAAAACCTTCAAGGCCATGCTGTGCTTACTCAGAGAGAAGCTGAGACAGGATCCCCCTTCCTATGGAATTAGGATGCCCTTGTTGGTGGGGGAGGGGGGTGCTGGGGTCAGGGTGGTGCTGTAAGACTCAAAGTGGGAGAGTTTGTACCCTGCAGAGGGTTAACTTTGCCAAAAATCCTGGAAGCAACCAGAAGTGTCTGGCTGAGCAGGTAGGAAGGGAGGGCACGAGGTCAGAGAAAGATCTGCCCGGGTCAGAAACCAAGGCTGAGGGGGTGTGAGCGACAGACAAGGGTGGTCCTCCTGACCAATTGTCTGGGATGAGAACCCTGGGTGCTGCGCAGAGCCACGCGCCGAGCTGGGACCAAGCTACCTCCAGGTGGCGCTGCGGAGCCGAGCACCCGCGCGTCTCCACTCCCCATTAACCCAGGAGGGAGGGGGGCCTCGGGAAATGTGTGCATTTATTCAGTAGCAGGAGTGCAAACCTCATACATTGAGGGAGAAAGGCAGCGGGAGACGGCCGCCGAGATTCCCCCATCTCTTTGAATATAATTTTAGATTGAGATTCAGATTAAATCCGAGGGGAAAACACTTTATGAGGCTGAAAGCTGTGTCGTTGCCAGAGCCAGGGTTATGAGCTATCAAATGCAATTACATTAAGACAGATTATACTGGGCAAATTGAGCCATTTAGAAGGTGAGAATCAAAGAAACGGCTCTGATCCTCTCTTCCCTGTTCTCTCTCCCTCTCCTCCCCCTCTTTAAATTGCAGTTCGTAGTTCCTTGCAATTCTGAGGCACAAAAGTAGGTGAGACTGCTTTTGTATCTGCGAAGTGCTTCACTCCTGAATGTAATTCTAGCTGAGTGCAATCTAGGTTAAGAGCCGGACAAGCGGGTAATTAGAGCCCGCTCGCTGCCCGAGGACCGGCCGCCCCGCCGCCGAAGCGCGCCCGGAGTCGGCGCCCTTCTACCGGCCGAGCCGAGCTGCGGCTGGACACGGAGCGCCCGAGATGATGGTGCTGGACAAGGAGGACGGTAGGTGGCGGGCGGGGGGCCGACGCCCCGCACCCCCTGGTCCCCCGCCACGGCGCGCGGGAGCACACGCCGGGACACGGGCGCGCACACACGCCGGGCTGTGCAGGGCTTGCCGGGCGGGCGGCGCGCT
Organism: Cryptoprocta ferox; assembly: GCA_028646485.1. Classification (NCBI taxonomy): domain Eukaryota; kingdom Metazoa; phylum Chordata; class Mammalia; order Carnivora; family Eupleridae; genus Cryptoprocta; species Cryptoprocta ferox. The sequence continues at coordinate 47,115,509 of CM053575.1, forward strand.
GGGGGCCGGGCCAGGGGCGGGGGCGGCCAGGTGGGGCCGGGGAGGGGTGAGTGAGCCCGGGCCGAGGGGGCTGTGCGCCGGCCGCGTGCAGCTCTGCGGGGCCGCGTGCAGGCTCCGGTCCCCTCGGATCTCGGCGCAGTGGGGCTCCGCGCGCGGCGTTCCGTCTTTGCGGCCGCTCCTCTCACCGCAGCCATCTCCCTCGCGCCGGCCGCGTAACCCGAGAGGCCAGAAGCGCCGGGCAAATCAGGGGCTTCGGGAGAATCGGACGCCAGAGCTTGCGGCCAGCGGGCGCGCGGGAAGACCGTGTTTGCCGCGGGGTGCCTGGCGGGCGATGGGAAGGCCGGCTGGACCCTCGGGGAGACAGACGCCTCATGTGCTGGCCCTCTATCTCCCCATCCCCTGAGCAGGCAGGCGGGAGTTTGGCCCAGAGGAAGAAAGTGTCCCGCCACCGGCCAGTAGCACTCGTGCGGGAGCGGCCCGCCACAGTGCCGTGGTCGAGAGCCTCAGTGCGCCCCAGCGGTCAGAACAGAGGGGGCCAGAGTTGCTGGAAGCCTCTAGAAGGTGGTCCCATATACCCCAAAGCCTTCCTGACTGGTAGTGCCCTGCAGTAAGTGTCCTGGTATGTTTAGGAGAGGTTGGGAAACCCAGTCGGCTTGAGGGTAAAACCAAGTGGGTGCCCTGTACCCAACTGCAGCACCCAGTGTCCAAAGAGTAGCAGTTCCCTGGATGGCCCAGCGCACACACACCCACCCCTCCCCCATAGGTGAGGGTTGCCTGGTGTGTTGACATTGTAGGGAGATTAGTATGTAATTGTTGGCACCCCTGCTCTCACCTGACTTCTACTGGTAAGGAACTGAGAAGGTGGCTTTGCTTAGTGTCGGCAGAAATCCTCTTAGATTGACCATGGTGGCCATTCTCTGACCTTCTACTAGTGAGTCTCCACTGGCCTGTGCCTTCTGCCCACCAGGTCAGTGGTGTTGTTGACATGGTCACTTGGTAAAAATTCCAAGTTCAGTGAGTCACACAGCATGTGCCCTTTGCTGCTCCCACATGCTGATGCTCCTAGCCTCCCCATCACCTCTAAGACCTCCATCAGGGAGGGGCATTTAAAGTGTCTGGTCTGGGAGTCGCATGTGGGGGAGCCTTGTGGCCAATAAGCCCATGAAGGCTATTTCTCACCATGTATGTGGTAAAAGAGGAAAGGGGGAGCTAAGTGCTTCTAGCCAAAAGAATGCATTTCCAGGGTCTGGCTGGGATGGATGTGACCTCCATCTCTAGTATGCTCGTATCTTTTCAGGGACCTCTCTCCAGGATCCCCATGTGGGCTGTCATAGGACTAGGTTTCTGCAGATCTATATAGAATGAAAAGAAGGGACAGGGTCAGGTCAGAAGGGAGGAGGCTTTCTGTTGTGAGCTCCTGGGTTCTCTCGGACCAGTCATGCCCATATCTAGCCTTCACTTTCCTTCTTGGTAAAATGAGGGGCTTGCAGAAGCCAGTGCAGAAGGTCCTTCCTTGGTGTCTGGAGGTACTGTCATGATGGAGAGCATGTGTAAATCAGGATATGTCTTCAGCCATGGTTATTTGGCATACTTGGCTCCTCAGGCCCAGGCCGGAAATCGAAAATATCCAGGCCGTATCCTTGGGAGGCCTTAGGGAGATTGGTCTCGTGGGACAAGATGACCTCATCACTGCCACCTAGGTGGTGCCCTATGCAGTCATCCCAGATTTCCTTTGAGCTTTGTGATACTCAAGATTTTCAGATGAGCCCTGAATGGGAATAGATATGTGGAGGTCATTTTAGCCAGTCTCTTGCCTCCAGACTGCAGTGCCCCTCAACTACCTTAGGCATATGTTTCCCCTAGTCTCCACCAGATCTGCAGAGGGGAGCTCACAATGCCCCTCGGTCCCCTTCTCGGTCCAGTCTAGGCAGTGTGGTGCCCACTACAGTTCATACTACTGAGCTCTGGGGGCCCGTAACAGCACAAGGACAGTAGATAGCTGGGGGCCCTGAGGAGCCATTTCATTCTTGTCCTGCCCAGCCCAGAGGTGTCCTCCAAAAGCAATCTTTCTACTCATGAATCTACCCTCCACTCCATATTAGAGTTTGTCCTCCTTCAATTCCAAGAACCCCTGTGGGTGGCACCTTCAGTAGGGGAAGGGAGAAAGACTCTGGATCCGCTCACCTGCCCCTCTGTGCCTGCTGCTTAATTTCTTCCTGGCACTTACCCCTCTCAGCAGGTGGCCATGTGGGCTGGGTGGCAGCATTGGCCCACAGGGCCCCCAAGAAGCATGTCCCTCAGGGATGTAGCACTGCACCCTTTGTCTGGCTGCAGCAGGGACTCGGGGCTCTTATTAACCACCCCCAATGCCTTTTCTCCATCTGACAGCATCTTGTCGGAAGAGGCCGGGGCTCCTCTGGTTGAAGTCAGGTCTGCCAGCTGCCGAGGACCAAAGCTCTTGCTCTGCTGGGCTGCGGGGCTTTCATGTTGCACTTCTGAAAGATAATAAAATATCAATCGCTTTGCCGTAGCAACGGGTTTAAGAGACTTTCTGAAGTATTGAATCGTCAGAAAAAAAAAATTTTTTTTTTGCTTTTAAGCACAGTGCATTATTAATAAAGTAATCCATTAGGTCGAGCAATGAAGGGCCACCACAGAGAGGAAAGATCTGTTTTGCAAATGGTTAAACTTCTGGTTTTAAGATTAATTGCTTTCATTTGGATGCTTGCTCTTGGCCTAGCCATCTCCACTTTACTGGAACTCAGGGCCCAGGCATTCTCAATGCTGTCGGGCCTGCCTGTCAGCAAAGGAAGCCCTGCTCCAACTTTCCCGGAGAAACAGCCCTTCTTTCCCTGGCACCTGTGCCTGAGCTGGCATTAGGCTGTGGGCCTTCCGGAGAGGCTTGCAATCTCAGGAGAGCAAAGGGAGCTACTGCTCTGAGCCCTGAGAGCCAGATTAGCCCTCAGGCCATTGGAGAAGAGACCCTTGAGTAGAGAGGCAGGCAGCCGAGGGCCCAGCAGCCCCAGGAACAGTGAGAGCCTTGGGTTTTGGGGGACTGGGCAGGGGAGGTTGCAGAGGACACCCTCTCGAATGGGTGCTGGAGTGTCCCCGGGTACATGCTGGCGAAGGGCAAGTAAGCTGCCTCTGGCCCAGGTGGAAGACTGGAGTGACCATGGGAAACAGCAGGCATATTGGAGAACTGAACACCAGACATGACCCTTAGAGCATTTTTAATAAGCAAAATTGCCTAAGGAGAGTGGAGCTGGACTGAGGAGGACCAGACAGCGAGTCTTCAATTGTTAATGACCACTAGGAGTGTGGCCTCCACAGTAGACCTGGTTGATCCGCTAGGGCAGTCTCTTGGCTATTCTTGGGTACTGACCAGCTTTTGCTCAGCCATCGGCAAGACCTCCTGGGATAACCCGTCATGCTCTGGGCTGCAAAGAGCCCTTGGGGTCTCTCCCAGCAGAGTGTGGTCAGGACCTTCCTGGCCCCAGAGAAGGAGGCAGGGAGTGGGCCCTGATGCTGTTCCATGCCAGAGACCCCAGCGGGTCAGCAGGAAGTGAGAGCCCAGTGGGACTGGTGCCTGCTGAGGACTGGTAAAGGCCTTGTGAGGCCAGCAGCCTGGGGACCAGATCTGACACTTGCCTGGTGCCTAGAAGAGGAGGGTCTTCATCTGTAGCTACCATACCAGCTCCGGCAGCAGCTACCTCCTTGCTGCTGAAAACAAGCTTCACAAATCTTGAGCAGCATGTCCCGCTGCTTACCCTTCCTGCTCCAATTCAGCCAGGCAGAGAGCCTGTAAAGACAGGTCTCCCTCACCCCCTCCCAGGGCCTTGGGTAAAGAAGCAGGTGCTTCTTTCTGTTCCCTGCTCTTCCATTCATTTGCCCACATGGAGCACTAAGGGGGGGACAGGGAAACAACATAAATTGGTCTGTCGTCCAGAATCCATGTCTCGCTAATGTACCCAGATTAACTCAACTGTAAATTGTCTCCTTGGATGGCAGTGTCTTGCTAAAAGTTTCCCATATGATTCATGATTTGGATTGCTTTTAACGGCTATTGGCTAAGCAAGCCGGTGACTGTACAAGGTGATGCAATTGGCATTAGTGAGGGGAGGCACGGGAGCGTGTAATGCAGTCAATACTGCATTAACTACTGATGCCCAATTACAGGGAGTGGGAGAGAGCCTTTCAGGAGCATTAGGACTAGGGGAAGCTGAGATCACTGGCCGCTGCTCGCCTAAAAGCTTCACCCTTTGCGTGCCGGGGCTTGGCGCTGACGTGGCCACTCACTTGGCCTCTGTGGCTGCAGGAGCTGCCTGTCTCTCTTACCGTCTCTCTCTCCCTTTCGGAACATATCCCGCAAAGATGCTTTTAGCACATGGAAATGCGCATTTTCCTAGAACCTAGGCCTGCCTTTCATCCCTAGAGGATTGATTCCCCACCCCAGCCAGTGTCCCAGAGTCAGACTGGGTGGCTGCCCCACGCACTTCCATTTAAGGAGCCTCCCAGCAGGCCCCATTTGTGAGCAGGACCAAGAAGAGATCTATTTTGGTCTCTCTCCCTTGGAACAGATGAATGATTGCCAGCAAGCATTGGCGGCTGCCCCTCTGTGGTTGTGGGCAGAGGAACATGAAGTTCGGCCTCAGAGCAGTGGGCTGCAGGCACCTGGCTGCCAGAGTTGAGAAGTGGCCATCGCTGGACAGGCCGAACCTTCTCTGAGCAGAAGCCAGAGCTGGGGAGCCTCCCAGGGACATGACCAAAGCCATGTTGGGGTCTCCACCAAATGCAGGCAGAGCTGCCCGTAAATAGCCAGCAGGCCAAGGCTCTTGTTCAGATCCACCACCAGGGATCAGAGGAACTCCTGATCAGGGGTGCTAGGAGATTGGAAGGAGTTAAGGAGGAAGGTAGAGAAAATGGGCATTGGTTCCCCAGTGAGCCAGGTACCACTGGGCTTGCTGCTGCCTCCACCTTTCTGCTAAGCTGTGCAGATCCAACGTGTCCTCTGTGGTTTTGGGTTCCATGCCCACCTGATGCTGAGGTTGCTTTGCCTCCATGCCATTTCATCTCCACAATGAGAACAACCATGTCTAACTGTTGGGGTGTTAATGAGGATTAAATGAGATAGTATCAGTGTATACATTTGATAAACCAGGAAGCCTCACGCCTGTGTAAAGTGTTCTCCACACAACAACAGTATGATCAAATAATCTGGAGCACAATTTGGTGCCTTGTTCACTCATTCTCCCTCTTCCAGTTTACCCATCATGGCCATTGATCACTGCCGTCCAGGAGGTGGGCTGTCTTCACTACTTACCACTGTCCAGATCCCCATGGGAGGTAGCATTGTAGGAAGAAGCCTTCAAGACCACTCTTTGCAAGCCCTTCCACTTATAGGGGGACAGTTGAGGAAAGTGGGCAGGAGAGTTCCCCAGGGTTTTGTAGGGGGCACAGAGCTTTCTGGGTTCTGTGCCTAGCTCCCATGACCTCTGATCCTCACTCCGAGGCACGATGAGGCTGTGTGGTAGAAAACTCTTATTGGGAGAGACATCAGCATCCCAGTTGTGGCCCCAGCCAGCCTACCGACAGCCCACAGGACACGATTCTGTCCTCAGATGGAAGTCCTCCTGGCAGGTGCTGATGGGCACTAACCTGGCCCGGGGCCTTCATGGACTAGAGCACCCCAAAGGAGCCTATGGCATGTACCCCCTCCTGCCCACCCTGTCTACAGTGGAAGGACATGGAGGCATGCAGGACATCCTCCCACCCTCACACTTAACTCTTCATGGCATTGCTAGAGTGAGTTTTTCTGACAGGTCCTATCTCAGGATAGGACCACACAAACGGAGTCAACTCACACTGGCCCACAAGAGCTGATTTGGCACATCTCTTCCCACCTCTGAGTTCAGGGGCACCACGTTGGTAGCTTGAAATTAGCCTTGGTGGGAATATTAACACCGTGGAAATTGGCAAACCCTACAAATAAGGGCTTTTTCTCATAGAGCCAGTTGTTAAGTATTTATCAGCACACACCTGGATTGCATTCATCTGGGGCTCTGGACCCACCTACTTCTGTTCTGCCACTGCCATCCTCCCATCCCACCTAGCATCCTTCTCCTGGTTCTCACTACCCCCAGGAACCCAGCCTCTGCTATCCCGACATGCTGCCTGAGACCTGCTGCCACGCCAGCTGTCTGGTGTAGGTCTAACGTATTCGCTCTGGTTTTGCGTTGCAGGCGGACTCTGGCATTTGCCACCGTATTCTTGTTCATGATATTCCCCTTGCCTGGCATGCCTTTTCCCCTGTAGATGAACTTGCAGGAGGCTACAGGTGGTCAGAGCCTCTTACAGACCATTCCAAGCCATGCTCAGAGTCACACCCACCCTACCTAGCAACAAGCTGGTCTCTTGTTGGACTGTGTTCATTTTGTGTTTTGTCTAAGGCAGGAGTCCACAGTGGCGGACACAACTTGAGGCAAATTAAACGCAGGTGATGTGAGTGAGCAAGTGGGTCTAGGTTGCAGGGGAAGATGCCCCAGAATGCAGGCTGCAGGCCTCCTGGGTCAGAGTGGGTCACTGGCTCCTAATTCCTGCCTCTTCCCAACTGAGCTTTCTTGAGTGGCCTGCTGTCTTCAGGTACAACCTGATTCAGTAGACCTAGTTGCCAAGTCCCAGCTGACTGCTATGTGACTTCAGACAATCTACTGGGCCTCAGTCTTCACATCTCTAGAATGGGAACATTAATGTCCATGTACATACTTGATAAACCAGGAAGCCTCATGCCCCTGGAGCAACATTGCTCTCTGCACAGCTTACAATGTGATCTCTTTGGCTTCAGCTTCTCAGTCTTTAGGAGTCCTATAAACACACTTGCTATTGTTTTACTGAACCATTACTTAAAATTGAGGCATTGTGCTCTGCATGTGTATTAGTTATTGCTGCATAACCAACCACCCCCAAACTCAGAAGTTCAAAACAACAAGTATCCATTTAGCTCTCGAATCTGTAGGTCAGTGATTTAGGCTGGGCTTGGCTGAGCAGTTTCTTGGGTCTCAGCTGGACTTTCTCATGCCTGGCACACGGCTGATCTACTGGACACCAGGGATACAATTCCCACATCATCCAGCAAGCTCTTCCAGCCCGTTTTCGTAGCAGAGACAGGTCAGGAGAGAGAGTGGAAGTTATACAAGGTTTCTTGAGGCCGAGGTTTGGTTCTGGCAGGTTTTCACTTTTGCCACATTCTGTCCGCCAAAATAAATCACAAAGCCAGCCCAAGTTCAGGGGCAGGGCGGGGGGGGGGGGGGCAGATTCTGCTCTTAAAGGAAGGAGGTAGAAAGTCACATTGCAAAGGCTGTGTGTACATACCAGCAGGAGGGGGAGAGAATGGGGCTATTTCTGTACTCAGTCCACCGAAGCATCTCCCACATATGATCTCATATAATACCCTGAACCACCCTAGAAAGAGCTACTCGTATTATCCTCATTTCACAGATGAGAAAACCGCCATCTAAAGAGGCTGTGTAATTGGTCACAGGTCCCCCACTCGCAAGTGCCCCCGTTCAGGCCATCTGACTACAGAGTGTGCTGTCCTTCTCTGTGCTTGGCTGCCTCCCTGTTCCAGCTGGCAGACTTGCAGGTGGGGGAGAAGGACACCCAGGGAGGGTTCAGGGGAGAAGGGGTGGAGCCAGCTGGTGTTCCAGCCGGCCAGGATGCCTGGGGACAAAGTGAGGGAAGCTGGCTGTCTGGGTAGTTTTTCGGGGCTACCATTGGAGGCGGCCAGCCTGGAGGGGAACCACAATGAGGTCAGCACCCCCCCCCCCCAGCCGCCTTCTCCAGCTTTTCCTCTCTGTCCTGCAGGGCCACTGGACCGTTGGAAGGGTGAGAAGCTCCGCGGTTACCAGGGCTGGCTCCAGCCTGGGCATGTATGCAGATGCAGTCAGGCAGGAATCAATTCATTGGTTAGCCCCTCTCCTCAAAACGAGGCGGTAAGTGGGCTGGTGAGAGGCCTGTGTACATTCATAAACCAGCTGATTGAAAAGCAATATTTCAGATAAATACAAGCCAGCGATCTATCAGTGGTTGTAATAAAACCCAGGCTTCAGGCTGTGATTTTATTTTGAAATAATAAGAATTGCTTGATTCTTTTTACTTGAGTTACCATGGTAATTCCGGCGTGGAGCAGTGTTATATTGATTTAGAAAGTGGACAGTAATATTTCTTTTGTGTTATTCTGTTTCTAGGCCTTGATTTCTAATTTCCACTTGGAGATTACTTTTATAAATTTCTTAAGTCCTTCCACTTTTTTTCCTCTCACAGTATAATTTTCCTCTCATACGCCACTATGTTCTGAGCTTATTGGTTTGCTCTTATTTTAAATTAAACTTGCTGGTTTCAAATATTGAAATGACATCTTTGTCTGTGTCTGTACTTTGGTTTAGCAAAATATTACAGTCTGACGCTTTCTGCTTAATAATTTAAGGGAGGCATTCTGTCGGCCCTCACTGGGTGCTGATAACTTATGACTCAACCAGCGCAGGCCTTAAACTCCTGACATTTTAATATTGTGTGGCGGGAGCAGCCGCCCCTCCGCTCTGAGTCTCAGTGGAGAAAAACCTGTGTGGTACCCCAGAAGGGAGTTTTAATAATTCAGCCTTGCCCGTTGGTGTGATGACTTGATGGGGTGGGGGGGAACCTGTTCTTCCCATGTAAGTGGGAGCAGCTCTGGCCTGAGCACCTGCTTTGTCCTGTCTCTCCCTTCCCTGAATCTTTACAAAGTCCAATTCTTGATCCCTGGTGTCTGGGAAGGACTGTGTGGGGCTGCCTATGAGCGCCATCCGAATGCTTGAACTCTCTGTTTCTCAGCTTTCCCATTTGTAAAACAAGGGGAGCTAGCATGGGCTTCGAGTTGGACAGACTGGGTTCAGTTCCTGCCTCTGCCACTTAGTTCTGAATTCTGAATAATAAATTGTAATAGTAATTCTGACTAGTCAAGTGGATGTGATCAAGACTGCCTTTTAGGTCCGTCAAGCCTTCAGTTGGCCAAGCTCCTGATGATTGGTACAGTTCCCTAACCTTCCTTAGGTTTTAGTGAGGAGCAGGGAAGAAAGTGGAAGTGGTTGTGCTTTGAAACACTGACTCTGCTCCAGACATGCATGGGGTTCAGAGCCCTGGGAGGATTGCTCTTTGGAAAGGATTTAGGGCTATGGCTTCATGAGGTGGGTCCCCTCTACCCACTTTCCTGGTCAGCCCAACCGAAAGCAAGGGGGCTCTGTCCTCTGAGCTCCACACAGTACTCCATAGCAAGGACTGGACTCCAAAGGGAAACTCACAGCAACATGGATTATAGGGCTGAGATGGGTCTGCAGGGTCTCCTCTCTCTGGCCTGAGGAGAGGTCCCTGTCCTCACTATGCCAGTGAGGTAGTGTATTAGCTACTTATTGCTGCACAACAAATTATTTCACAATTTACCATCTTAAAACAACACCCATTTTTTAATCTCATAGTTTCCATGGTTCAGGGGTCCAGGTACAGCTTAGCTGGGTCTTCTGCTCAGGGTTTTATTTTTTACAGATGATAATTACGGTGTTGGCTGGGGCTGTGGTCTCATGTCAGGATTCATCTGGGGATTGAGCTTTCCCATTCACTTATTTGGTTGTTGGCAGAATTCAGTGTCTCATGGACTGTTGGACTGGGGGCTCCCATTCTTCACTGACTACGGATCAGAGACCACCCTCATTTCCATGCCACATGGGTCTCTCCGGCATGGCAGCTTGTTTCCTTAAAGCCGTCAAGAGAGAGTGTCTGCTAGCAAGAGGAACTCAACAGTCTTTTATAAGATGTGACACATCTAATCACAGATGTGACATTCCATCACTTTGGCTGTATTTTCTTCCTTGGGAGCAAGTCCCTAGGTCCAGCTCACACTCAAGGAAGTGGGAGGATTACACAAGGGCATGAATATCAGAAAATGGGATCACTGGGGACCATGTTAGAGATCAGCCTACTGTGAGAGGCCAGCCTTTCACAGCACTTCAGGCCTCAGATGTCCAACAGTTTAGCTGCCCCCAGAGAGAAAGGAACATCAGCTCCATCCCCAGGAGGCCCGTTGCCTCTGCCTCACACCAGGGAAAGCCACAGATGTCTCAAAGCCTTTCCTTTAATCTTCACAGCACCCTTGGGAGTCTGGAAGATCAAACACAAGCCCCATTTTGCACAGGAGTAGGTTGTGCTCAGAGAGGGAAAGACACTTGCCTAGGATAGCCCAGCAGGTTGGTATGTGGCAGACTTGAGATGAGAACCAGGCCTCTGCCTGCCATAAGCTTGGGGAAGTAGTGGTAAAGACACTCCTGGGCCTCCCTGGCCCAGGTGGTAAGAGACAATAGCACTGATTGTAAGCACACACAGGGACCAGGGCTAGGGATGGAAACTCTGGATTCCTTGTTTGACAGATGAGGACACTAGGAGCCTACAGAGCAGGTGTCCATTACCTAAGGGCCTCTCTTCTCCTTCAGTGGTGACCTGGGAGGAGGTGAGGGTGGTTCTTCCTGAGCCAGTCCTTCTGTGGCTGTTGGACTGAGGGCCTCAACCTCTCCCTGGCTGCTGCCAGGCCAGGGGGAGCCAGCATCTTTGGGGCAGCCTGGGTAGAGACCACTTGAAGAGTTCTTTACGTGGGAGCAGGACTGAAGGAGGCTCTCTTGTGAGCTGGAGCACAGGGCCGAGCCAGAACTCCTGTGCCCATGGCCTGACTCTGCCCCCAACTCACAGTATGTCTGCGGACTGGCCCCTCCCACCCTCTGGGTCTGTGCTTCACTCTTTACATTGCAGGGGTTGGTGGCTGCCTGATGCCTAGTAGTCCTGTGTATGGAGAGATAACTGTGGGGAATGAGTGTATTGAGGCCAAGGCCAGGAGCAAGAAACTATCCTGACAAGGTTTCTTTGTCTTTCTTTGGTGTCCTGGGGTCAGAGAAGTAGAGATCCCAGGTGAGGACATCTATGGCTTCCGGCCCTCCATACTTGGTCTTGCCACATTTGAATATAGGTGGATGGTCCCATTTCCAGCTATTCCCAGGCAGAGCTGCAACTAAGAGGCAGAGGGGACCCCTGAAGCAAGCCCAGAGCCTGGAGGCCAGTGAACAGAACTCACAGCCTCAGGCCTGAAAAGACCCTGGTTAGTTACCCCCTTTTATGGCAGGAAAACTAAGGCGCCAAGAAGCATCCACTCCCTCTCTCAGCTGAATGTCTCTGAGATGCTTCTGAGTAGAAAAGTCTGAGGCCCACGATGGGATGCCAGGGCTCTCCCCCATCTCTTTGCCTGTCAGTCAGAGGCTGTCTCTTGCAGGCAGCTGCTCTTACTCCAGCCAGAAGCTGTGAGGTGTCTTGGCAGGGGCTAGGGCTCCGGAAGAATAGACGGCAGTGGACAGGACTCCCGCAGTACAGGGTTCTGACCTGGTAGTCAGCCCAAGTACAGTGTCACCTGTCTCTTTGTCCCGTGGTTGTTTTCACACTGCTGTTTGGTCCTCAGGATGCTTTATCAGGTCAGTGCCAAAATATGCCTTACATGTGAGAATAACATTCATTAATATTATTGAAAATGGAAAAATTTAAAAATATCCAGGAAAAATCAAAATTGGTTGGAATAATTAACACAAAGCAAAACTGGCAGCAGTTAAGATTGCACCTGGCAAAATATGTTATTGACTAAAATTTGATGGAGGAATCAGATCTTCCTGACAAAATTTAGATCTGCCAAAGCTGGCTCAGAAAATATTTTTTGGGAGGAGTAATTATCACAAAAGAAATCTCAACCGTGTCAAAAGCTCTAGTTCCTAAGATATAGTGTGAACCAAAAACTGATCATGAACCAAATAGTCACTTAAAATTTAAAAATAATCAATCCCAATAAAAAAATTCCAGTAAGGTTTTTAAAAAAATTTTTGAGTGCTAGGGAAAAAAACAAAAAAAATTCTAGTGAAATAAAAATGGGAAAGGGGGAGAGTCTTGGTTTAACACTAGTGAATAGGAAATTGATCAAGAAATAAAATTGACTTAATGAAGGTCATTAAGAACTGCTTTCTCGATGAAAAACCATTAATGTTAGTATAATTCTTTTTTTTTTAATTTTTTAAAATGTTTGTTATTTATTTTTGAGAGACAAAGAGAGACAGCATGAGCAGGGGAGGGTCAGAGAGAGAGGGAGACACAGAATCCGAAGCAGGCTCCAGGCTCTGAGCTAGCTGTCGGCACAGAGCCCGACACGGGGCTCGAACCCACGAACCGTGAGATCATGACCTGAGCCAAAGCCAGATGCTCAACCGACCAAGCCACCCAGGCACCCCATTGTTAGTATAAAGCTTATCAAAATATATATGTTAGGGGCTAGTTCCTAGTAGTAGATGCTTAGCAAATATTTATTAAGTAAATAGTGAATGAATGAATGAATGAATGAACAAACAAACAAGTAAAGGAGATGGGGAGGAGCAGAGATCACAAGGATTGCCGTGTCCCAGAGAGAGGATAGAGTTACACTTTATTAAGATTATTTGTACTACCCTAGTATGTTTTCTAACACCACCCGGCAGTTCTCCGTTCTCAATGGACACTGACTAGGTGTCCTACAATTTAACTCAGTTCTGACATTCTCTAGCATCAACTCCCACAGGTTAAGGGCTCAGTCTCACAAGACTGTCCCCACTTCAGAGGCCAGTCACAAATCCAGGTTGTCATCTGTACTTCTAGCCGACCTGCTGTAAATCAGAGTTCCTGTGATCCCCTGCTCAGGTTAGAGAATTTGTCAGGGTGGCTCACAGAACTCAGGGAAACACTTTCTTATATTGGCCAGTTTACAGATATAGATGAAGAGGTACATAAGGTGAAGTCTGGGGAAGGGGGGTTCCTGAGCACAGGAGCTTCTGTCCTTGGGGAACTGGGGTGCACTACCCTCCTGGCACATGGATGCATTCGCCAACCTAGAGCTCATCAAGTCTTGTTCAAGAGGTTTTTTGAAGCTTAATCTCCAGCCCCCTCCTTGTCTTTGCTGGAGGTCTGTCAGTACACAGGGCTGAAAGTCACAGCCCTCTAAGTGCTGGGTCTTTCTGGTGACCAGACCCATCCTGAGGCTAGCTAGGGTCCTCACCTTAAGTCACCTCAGTAGCATAAATGCAGGTGGGCTCAGAAGGGGCTCCTCAAGAATAACAAAAGATACTCCTATCACTCAGGAAAATCAAGGGTTTTAGGAGCTCTGAACCGGAGACAAAGACCAAATATATTATTAAACCACAGCTACTCTGGGGAGAATAAATCAGAGGAGATAACAGTAGGGGCAGAAAAGACAGTGCATGATCTAAGGAGGAAGCATTTTTCGTTTTGAGCTTTCCAGGGTTTCTGCTTCCCACCCCTTCAGCATCAGACTGCTCCCTGCTCCTTCCTTCCTTCCTCCCTTCCTTCCTCCCTTCCTTCCTCCCTTCCTCCCTCCCTCCCCCCTTCCCTTCCCTTCCCTTCCTTCCATTTCCTTCTGAGTCTGCAATCTGCACATGTGAGGTGATGGGGTGCAGGTGGGGGTCTGGATGGTAAGAGAGGAGGCAGTTGAAGTCCAGGAAAAGAAGGGTAGAGGGCATTGCTGGAACTGTGGCCTTGGGAACGTGATGGCTCATCTGAGGTCTCCCAGTGATGAAGATCCTGGCTAGAGCCTCTTAGTTGCCAGTAACAGGGCCTGGACTTCCCGAGTTGAGCCCAAGGGAAGGCAGACTAGAGGACCTGGCTGCAAACCTGTCCTTACCTACCTCTGTCCCAGAGGCCTTTGCTTGTCTGCTTGTCTTTGGCCTGAGGCTTCCTCTGATCCTACCCTTGCTCTTCTATTGCTTCCCCATGACTGGACCAAGATCCTGACTTTCCAGGTTCCAAAGGAATGATCTGAAGCCCGTGGGCCTGAGGCAAGCAGGAGCATACCAGGATGGGGAAAGGCAGCCTGTCCAGACCTGCCCAGCCACCCATGGGCCAGATCCTAACCCCTCTGCCTCATGTGATCTGGCTGTAAAGAGTTTTTTGGCCTCCTAGCTCTGGGCCAGTTTTCTTTCTCAGACTGGCTTCCATGTAAGCTGATTCGGAGCTAAGTATGTCTACCTTATCTGTGTCTAACACAGTCTACCCCCCAATCATCTCTAGCTAAGGTAGGCCCAGAGAAGAACATAATTCGTGTCTGAGGGCACCTCCATGTGGCACACATGACATAAGGTCTTGCCTGTGCAGTGAGCTGACTCTCAGGGGCATCTGTGGGTGGCACCGCTCCTGCCTGGCTGCCCAGGTGTGACTCAAACCACCCCCACCCACCCACTCCATCCTGTCTCCGAGCCACACCCTCTCCTCTCCAGGGCCCACAGCCCCAGGAGCACTGCCTTCTCTTCCAGGGTGAAGGCTTTGGACTCCCTCCCCTCAGAGGAGACAAACCCCAAGAGCATCAGCCCAGACATAGGCAGATGTGAAATCTTTCAAATTTTCTGAAAGCAACAGCAGTTGCGTGAGGGTGTGACGGCTTACTGCAGAGGTGGCTTTCTTTTGACTTAGGAGGGAGGTTATAAGCATGGACTTTGGATGCCAGCCCTACTCTGCCTTCCTCTGACAGTGAGACCTCAGACATGTCTTGCTCTTCCACCCGCTGCTGTGCGACCCTGAGCAAAACCACGTATCCTTTCTGAACCTGTCTCCTCACACGTAAATTAGGGCCCACAGCTTCCTCCTTGTCCTTTGCGGAGAACTCAGATGGAAGAAGATGTTTTTGTGTGTTTTGCCAGCTAGGCAGCACTGTGCCCACCTGGGGAGTTGTTAGTGAGAACATGGTGGCTGCATAAGTGAAGGGTACCTGCCACCCCTTCCTTACCCTGAGAGGCCCTGACCCGCAGGGCTTTGGAAGAGAAGTGTGGAGAAGCTAGGGGATAGTTTCCCTAAGGGGCAGCTTCCTGAGACAGCAGCCCTTGATAAAGCCATGGAGACTCATGGAACCAGCCTTGTGCCTAGGAAATGGGCCTATGTCCTCTTGCCCCACGGCACAGTTTCCCTCCTCTAGTGACCAAAGCTATTGTGTCCCCTCCTGGGGGCTCTTCCCACATGTGGGACACTTGGAGGCTGGTCTGTGTGCTCAGATGAGGCCTGAGGTGCCGTAACAACCTTCAACCTAACCTTGGTCATCGCTCCAGACCCTGGGGATCTGAGTGGGAGTTGGGGTCGGGGGGGGGGGGGGGGGGGTTGGCTGGGAGAGTCTGTCACAGTGCAGGCCTGGTGCCCCCTGTTGGCCAGGATGCTTCATCTTTCTGAGTCACCCTCTCAGTTTAGCCACAAAGGGCGCTCTCTCTCCCTCCAGCGGTTTTCCTTTGACCCAGAGGCAGCCTCTGTGGCCTGAATCGAAGCCTGCACACCCCTGTCCCAGCAGGAGAGGGCAGCACTCCGTAACTGAACCTGGGCTGGGGGCCTGGAGGGCCTCACTGTGATCTTGCATTACGCACATACCATAACTTGTGGTACCCAATGTAGGACAGGCTCAAGGGCTGAGAGAGGCACCCTCCCTGATGGGCACACCCAGTTTTGGGGTCGGGCGTAGGCCTCAGAAGATGCAGAAATTCCAACAAAAGACAAAGCATGAATGCAACAGTGGAAGTAACAGGTCAGAGAAGAGTGGTAGATCCAGTAGTGTGTAAATTTCCTAGGAAGCAGGGCTGGAAAAGTGGGTACAGTCAGATTTCTGGATGGGGTGGGCTGGGAAGGGAGGCAAGGGGGCGCTCTGGAGCCCTTTTCCCCCTATGGAGCATTTGACTGCCGATGGGGTGAGCAGGGCCAGACCTCCTTGTGAGGGCTGGCTGCTGGACCTCCCAGGCCTCACCCCCTGACCCTTGGACTTGACTTTTGTCAACCACCTTCTCCTGTTCTCAAAGGCGTATTTGTTTTTGTTGTTATTTGTTTCGTTTTGCTTTGTAACAGCTTTATTGAGATATAATTTGCATGCCACAAAATTAACCTTTTTAAAATGTATAATTCAGTGTTTTTAGTGTATTCACAGTTGTGTAACCATCACCATTACCCAATTCAAGAACATTTCCATCACCCTAAAAAGAAACTCCATACCCATTAGCAATCACTCCCCATTCCCCCCTCCTTGGCAACCACTAATCTACTTTCAGTCTCTGTGGATTTGCCTGTTCTGGACATTTCATATAAATGGAATCATACAGTATGCGGTCTTTGTGGTTGACTTTTTTCATAGCCTGATGTTTTCAAGGCCCATCCGTGCTGTAGTGTGAATCACTACTTCCCTTTTAGGACCAAATAATACTCCACTGTATGTATGTGTGTATATATATATATATCATTTATTTTTCACTCATCAGTGCAAGGACATTTGGATTGTGTTTTCTTTATAGCTATCGTGAATAATGCTGATATGAGCATTCACATACAAATTTTTGTGTGGGCACATGTTTTTACTTTTCTTGGGTGTGTATTTAGAAGTGGAATTGCTAGGTCATGTGGGAACTCTGTGTTTAGGTATATCTGTAATTTCAAATAAGCAGTGCAAGAGAGTTTAGGAGAGAGAGAAATCCTTGGCTGTCTGGGGTTCCGTGCCTGGTCCCTCCTGGGCTCCTAAGGTTTGGAGGAACCTTGGGTAAGTCCTTTCCCCTGCTGGCTTCAGTTTTCTGATCTGCGAAATGGGGTTCTCATGGATCCCTGATCGCCCTGAGAGCTCTTGTTAGTAATTACTGCTTACGCAGCATGTCAAGGATTGCAGGGCACTCAGTGGATTTAGCTGCTTTGGTTCCCTAGCCCTCTGAGATGGGTGTCACACTCCGGTTGTGCTGATAGGGAAGCTGAAACTCAGAGGGCTTAAAGGACCTGACTGAGTTTACATTGTGGGTTGATGGAAGCACCTGACCTTGAAGCTGGACTCATTAGAGTCCAGGTCCCTTGCCTGAACTTCTGCTTCAACTGTGTCTCTGGGTGGGGCAAGGGTCTATACTCTGGAGAGGCATGTCCGAGCTGCCACCAAATTTTAGGTCCCCTCCTGGGAATCCTGAAAATCAGGGCCCAGACGTGGCCGGGTATGGGCTCTGAGGTAGAATGGTGCTATAGGAATAAGGATTCTGCAAAAGTCCACTTTTTAGCTGTGTGTCTTTGGAAAAGTTGCTCCACTTCTGTGAGCTTTAATTTCCCATCCACAAAACCGAAACAATAATTCCTACTCATAGCACTGGAGAATGTGGTAAGATGTTGGATATGAAGGGGCAAGCATGAAGCCAGGAAAACAGAAGGTGTACCTTATACACTTTGCACACAAGTATGGAGTATTGTGGGACCATTGAGAGGTGACTGGGCTGGTCCGGACCAATGTTAGGGAGGACACATCACTTGGGCTGGCCAGGAAGGTGGGAGGTGGGCGGTCCCAGCATTTTCCAGCCTGGGGCTGCCAGAAACCAGGAGGGGCTGCCGGGGGTCTCCTGAAAGATCTCCCATCTCGAGGAAAGTTTGTGGACAGACCCCGCTGGTGCCCGCAATCCTCCCCCTCAGCCCGGCCTGTAGATGCCTGAGAGGGGGCTTGCATGACTGCCTTACTTACCCTGAGTGGTAATAAAACACTTTAAATTTATTGTGACATTTGGATTTAATTAAAAAGTACACACTTAGGGAAGTAGAACATAATGACGAGAGAGGCAGGGTGGCTTTTCCCCTCCTTTCTTCCCCAAACTAATTAGCGTTGTATTTTAAATTGTTTATGTGCCGCTAATCATCGTAATAAATCATTTATACTGAAAAAGACACACTCGGCTGTGCCCGCCGCGCGGGTTCCGCTCGCCAGGCTCTATCGCGAACAAATTGATCTGGAAGTGAATTTATTAACCACTGGGGAAGAAATCATTAGTGCTTTCTCTAAACATTCCCCAGGTACGCTTTATTGCCGCAGTTTATGCTGTAACTAAAAGGAGCATTACCCAGGCCCATGTTGTAATTTCCTTGCAGAGCTGACAGCCCACTCCCAAGCTAGGGGGTGGGGGGGCAGGGGGCCCTTGCCTCCCCTCCCGTATGTGGTCCAGTTGCCCCAGCCCTTTCCCTTTGCTCTTCATTCCAAAAGGGGCTCCCTGTGGGGTCTCCACGGGCCCAAGGCTTTGGCCACCCCTTCTGTGGCCTCTCAGCTGAAGAGTCATTCACAGTCATTCATGTTTATGTCTCCAGAATGTTGCTTAAAGCAGCAGTGGCCTGAGAATTGGAGAACTGAGGAGCCGGGGTTGTGAGGTCACTGGGGCCAGAGTATTGTCATGGACCCGCTCCCCCACCCAGAGATCGGGGGGAAGGCATAAGTAGTGGGTCGATCGTACGCTTAGAGGAACAAATGTGGCTGAGCCGGGACCCAGGCAGCCCCGGGGAGGACCGTCGCTGAGGCCACCAGGAGCATCCTATGACAGCCTGAGCCTCCCAAGGCCTTCCTGCTCTGAGCCCTGGGGCCTTTTCTGGGGTTTGGCTGAGCAGTCTGCCCCCCTCAGCTTCCTGAGGGGTCCTGATTCCCCGTGTGTCCCTGTCCATCTCACCATGCCGGGCCCAGAACGGTACTCAGTACTCCACACATGGTCTGTCAGGTGACAGACCTCATGATTGTCAGCTCTCTGGCAGCAGGCACCAGGCCTTGGATGATGCCGCCTGTGGCAGCCAGCCTGCCCTACTGACTCATACACAGCATCCTTTCTTTTCCTTTGCACTGGGGGGCTTCAGACCACTCTGACTTCCCAGGGCCTGCTCTCCAAGACACTCACAGTCACGGCAAGCTTTCTCCCACCAGGTTTCTGGAAGGGAAATTCAGTCCTGAACCAGGATCTCCCTGGGAGCCCATGCCTGGTGTAAGATACAAATCCTGCCCATCTGATTCCAAAGCTCTTATTCTAAATGGCTTCATTCACTGGTGCCCCATGAGCCTCCTCAACCAGGTTGGGAGGTGAATAGGGATCTGGCCCACACAGGCCTTGTCTTCAGCTTCTCTCATCCATGTCTACAGAGGAGGGTGGGGCAGCCCCCAAGGCCTCACCAGGGAGCTCCAGGCAGCGCCCCAGATAGGCACCCCAGGGGTCATGCTGTGTCAGCAAGGCCTGAAGGGGCTCCTGTCCTGTGGCTCCTGGGTGCGGGGCACTGGAGTCTCCCTCCTAGCTCCCTCGTCCTCCTTTCCCTCATCCAGCCCAGGGGCTAGCAGATAGGTTCTGGATGCTTCGAGAAGGAAGCAGAACCCAGCATCTGGCTAGGCTGAGCTTGCCTGGAGGGTCCCCTCCTTATGTCTGGAGAACACATTTAAAAGTTTGAATTCAAAATTGATTTTGAAGGGCCCTAATCTCTGATCCCCTGGCGCTCACGGTGTGTCTGCAGCTCCTGCCAGACTCTCGTTTTCTGGTTCAGCGCGTTGGTGCTCACGTCCCTGATGCTGTGAAATTGAGACTCGTCTGAGAGTCTGTGCCCTCCTCCTCCTCTGCAGAGATTGCAGGCCCCTTGGGAGCCCTGTTTCATTAGATGGGTGACGTGGGCTTTGCGGGTGCCCAGGGAGCAGCTGAGTTGCTGTCTGGGGAACACAGTTTCCAGACGCTTCCCCGCTGATTTCCCACAGCTGTGCAGCTCCTAGCAGCATACTGTCAAGGGACCTGGGGGCTTGCTCCAGCAGCCCAGGATGGGAGGGGGCTTGGTAGAGGCTACAGATAGAGAAAAGCTTGGGCTTAGGGTTCTTCCGTAGTAACCTTCAGGGCCATTTTCCTCCCACTGGCCTCCAGAGGCTCAGACTCTGCCAGGAGGGAGGAGTGGTCACATCCCTAAGCCAGAGGACCCTCAGGTGGGGAGTAGGGGAGGCTAGGTCTGTGCTGGGGGAGGAAGGGTCCCCAGGCCACAGGCACAAAGGGAAAGATTGAGCTGATGAGGTTTCACAGGTAACTGAGCTTTGGGGCTCTACCTCCACTCCCTGAGGGCTGGGATGGAGCATTTATGTACAAGGGGATGTTCAGAGGGGGACTTCATTCCTCACAGGTCTGTAGGGGTTGAAGAAGAGGATTACTGCTCCTTAATCTAAAGGGTAGAGGGTTTATATTTGCAAAAGAACTGTCATTTCACAGTTGGAGCCCTGGGGTAGGCCTCTCATAATTTCAGACTGAGGATGGCAGGACCTAGAAACTGCCACAGTTAGATCTGCTACCTTAGGCCACATAGGTATAGATGCCCCGAGTATGGCAGCAACAAGCCTGATTAAGGCTCCCATCTCTGGGGAGCCTGCCCTTCTGCATCAGCCCCCTCTGGCCAGAAGGCTCTTACCAGTAATATCTGGCTAGATTCTGCTTAGTCTCTATTCATTAACTGAACTGATGGTTAAAAAGTGATTGCTATGAGGCTCAGTGCTGGAGACACAGTGGTGAACAAGACAGGACTCAAAAAAAAAAAAAATAGGCCTTCATGGGGCTTTCATTCTTATGAGAGAGGCCAATCATTTGTCTTTAGTACAATCACAAAAAAGTAATTACAAATTGTGATTAAAAACTCAGAAGGAAATGACAAGGGAGTCACATAAATAAGGAAATAAGGTAGTCAAGGAAAGCCTCTCTGAGGAGGTGACATTTAAGCCAAAGCCTAAGGATGGGAAGGAGCCAGCCACACACAGAGGCAGAGAAGGGTGTTTTGGGAAGGAGGAAACAGCATGTGCAAAGGCCCTGAGGTAGGAGTAAGATCTGGAAGGAATGTGGCTGGTGCACAGTATGGGAGGAGGAGGAGGCAGGAGCCAGACCACATGAGAATATCATAGACTCGTTGAAGAGGGCGGATGTTATTCTCAGCCCACTGGAAATTACGGAAGGCTTTCAAGCTGAGCAGTGACCTGACCTACTTTATTCTGAAAGGTTTCTATAGCTGTAGTGTGAAGAATGGATTGTAGATAGTAGGCACGAGAGGCTCATCAGGAGCTCTGCTGATGGTGTGTGAAAGATGGTGGTGGCTCTGGAAATGGGAAGAAGAGGCAGAATGGGGAGTGGGAATCAGCAGTGGGGAGGGAGTGAGGATGATGGAGGATCTGAGGGTGACTCCAAGTCTCTGGCCTGAGCATCTGGGTGGATGATAGTGTGGTGAGGGGAGGCCTAGGACAAGAGTACAGGGGCCAGGTCTGGAGGAGGAGATCTAGAGCCCTGTTTTCGACCTATTGCTTTTGAGATATGTATGAGACTTCATAGAAACAGAGAACTGGAAGAGAATGCCTACACTCGTTCTACAGATAACTATGCAAATTAACTGAAGCATCACTGCCCATGACAGACTCCAAAGAGCACACACAGCTTTTGATGTTTCTAAGTCCCCCTCACTGAAGAACGGCAGAAAATTGTGTGTCTCTGGAGAGCAGATTCCATTTGCACCTGCTACAGTGTCTCTCGGTGCATCATCCAGGCCCCTACAAGGTCTACACTGGCCATTGCCAGACACCAGGCTGTGCTGGGTTTGGCTTCTCTCAACAATGAGGGCCCGTGAGATGTGTGTGGAAACTCCTCAGCCCCTTCATCTCCAAACATTCAAAGATCACTGTGGGTTCAGGCTTTAGGACACACCATTCCTAAGAAGGTTTGATCCGCCAGAAACATGCTGCAAAAATGCCTGCTGCTTCTTATGCCTTCATAGGAAATGGCTCCTCTGGGGGTCACTGGGGACCAGAGGCTTGTCCTGCCCCTGCAAGGGGTCTTTAGAGCTTTCTTCTTTTGGCAGGCGCCAGACTGGGTCCAAGCAGAAGTTCACTTTCCCCATTGCTTAGGAAAAAGATGGTTCCATGCTGCCTCTGGCCAGGACACAGAACAGGAAGGGGTGGGGCCAGCAACCTGGGTCTGAAGCTTGCCCTTGGGCAGGTTGTGTGACTTCTCTGACCTCAGAGTCATCATGAGGAGAAGAGTTAATGAATGTAAAGCACTTGGCACATAGTAGGCATCAATAAAGGATATTATTATCATGTTGTTGAACATGACTGTAGCAGCTGCAGGTGCATGGAGACAGCACTGGGCAGTGCTTTCCTTCCACCTTCCTATGGTGGTGGACTGTGGAAACCTGGAGGGACTTCACATTTTAGAGAAGGCAAGCACTGCAGGACCTCCTTTTTTTCTTTTCTTTTCTTTTTTTTTTTTTTATTATTATGAACTCTTTTTGTAAATATTTATTTATTTTGAGAGAGAGCGCGCTCACGTGTGAGCAGGGGGAGAGGCAGAGAGAAAGGAGAGAGAGAGAATCCCAAGCAGGCTCCGCTGTCAGTGCAGAGTCTGTTGCAGGGCTCGAACTCATGAACCACGGGATCATGACTTGAGCTGAAACCAGGAGTCGGACGCTTAACTGACTGAGCCACGTAGGTGCCTGGACCTCCTTTTAATTTCTTATCCTGAGCCCTCAGCCCCTCTAGACCCTCTTCCTGCCCTCTTCCCTCATTCACACACAAGCCCCTGGCTGTTGACTGAGGCTCCCCCCAGTAATGGGGCTCTGGGCTGGAGCCCCCAGCCTTCCTCTCACAGCTCGGCCCAACTCCCTGAGGACATGTGCCATCTCAAGGCTTCCATGTCTCTCTGAAGGCTACAATGCAAACATCTTAGGTCTGCCTCTACATGGTTCTCCTGTGCCCTTTTCATCCTTAGTTTCTGGTCCATGTCTCCCTTCTGGCCCCACCTAGAAGCCCTTACAAGGTTCCACAGCAGCTAGGGCTTCTGCAGGGCCACCAAGTGAGCAGAAATGGCCTATGACACACCAGAGCATGGAGACTGTGCCCTGCCTGGGCCATCATTTCTCCTGTCCTTAACCTGGGCCTTGCTGTAACCATGCTCCTGGCCCCTGGCCCAGCATCATGCTGGCATCTAGGCTGCAGGGGAGAACCCAGATGCTACCCCAGTGAGCTTTCCTCAACCAGGCCGTGCAGAGAAACCATAGGGCATGGGCTGCATGAGAACCTGAACTCTGGAGTCTGGCAGGTGGGGACTTGAGTCCCTGCCCTAAAGCCTTCTGGCTGTGTGACCTTGGGTAAGGACTTGAACCTTCCTAGGCTTCTACTTCCTCATCTGTTGAGTGGGTGTAATCATTTAGTACCTTGGAGTTAATATGAGGATTCACTGAAATAACAGGTGGAGTGAGTGTTGAGGAAATGGAGGGGGGATTTATGAAGAGGTGTCCAAAGTCCTGACTGAGAAGTCTCTTAGTTCTTTTTTTTTTAATGGAGATATAACATCTATGCAGCAAAATGCACAAGTCTCAAATGTTCAGTGCAGTGAGTTTTTACATCTGTGTGCGCCCCTGAAACACCACCCAGATCAAGACGTAGGACATTTGCAGCTCCTCACCAGGCTTCCTCATGCCTCCTGCCAGGCAATAATATACACCGTTTTATTCCAACATTTCTCACCACAGATTCATTCTGCCTGTTTGGGTATTACATACAGATAGAATTATACAGCATGTACCTTTGCCTCTGACTTCTTTCATTCACCATCTGCTGTCTGATTCACCCATGTTGTTATGTATATCAGTGATCCCATCTTTTTCATGGCTGCGTGTTATTCCATTGCGTGACTACACCACAGTGTATCATCCATTTTACTGTCAATGGCCATTTGCGTTGTTTTCATTTTGGGGCTGTTATGAAGAAAACTGCTCTGGGCATCCTTGGACGTCCCCTCTGGTGGACATAGGTCGCCGTTTCTGTTGGACCTATACCTCGGAAGAGAATTGTTGGATCATAAGACATAGATAACTTTTTGTAGCTGATTTTTTAAAGCTGCTGTATCAAATATTGTTATAAATACTTCATGCCTATTATCTCATTTAATCCTCAGAATAATTCTTTAAAGTGGGTGGTCCTTATTTAGCAGGTAGGTAAATTGAGGCAGAGCTGGGAGATGATGAAGCCAGAATTCAAGCTGAGGCCATCTGTCTGCAGGGCCCATAGTCTTCGCGTCTACACAGCCCGCCTCTTCCCCCAGACCCCCTCGAGGGGCAATGCCAGAGTGAAAGGGGCCAGTGCTCTGGTGAGCCTGGCCCAGTGGGGAGGTGGAAGCCACAGGAGCCTGGCTCCTCTCCCTCATCTCGCACAGTGAGCGCGCCACCTGCGAAGGGGCATGCAGAGGGGTGGTAATGACCGTGCTCTAGGTGCTGTAGCCACGCGTTTCAACAGTTGTTCTCGTTGGCTTTTGATTCCAAATGAGTAGGAAATGCTATTAGTTCAGGCCTCGCCTGCCGCATGGCAAGGCCCTGGGATAGAAGTGCAGTGAGACGAGAAATTGTGGAGATAAAACTGGTGTGAAATGGAGGCCTTCTCACAAGGCTGGATGTGTCCATGCGAAATGAAGTTACTTCTGAGAAAACGAGATTTAAAGAGATTCTGCAGAATTAGATTACACTTTCAAATTTCCTTATTAAACAGGATTGATGCCGCGGAGGGGCCGGTGGCTGGCTCCGTGTGGGACCCAACTCTGCAGTTCTAGGCCCAGGTGCGGGCCCATGTGGGCACAGGCACCTTGCAGGTGGCAGGGACCCAGATTCCCAGAGACTGCAGAACCCCCCCCCCACCCCTGCCGCCAGCAGCTGGAGTGGGTGTAAGAAGTGTGGGACTGACTTTCTGGGTTTTCACCACCACTCCCATGGGTCCCTGTGGGCGAAACCCTGGGGCTCTCGCTCTTCCATTTCCTTGGGAAGATGGAGTTGAGAACAGAGCACCAGGCCTTTTACTCATGGGTTTTGCTCAAATCAGAGCTTGATTTTGAGCTCTGATCCATTTTTTGGAAAATGTTTTTTAAAAGGCAATAAACATGCATGTGACTGCTTGTGCATAGGTGTGTATATTTTCATGTGCACACCCATCATGTGTGTGCCCGGATGCATGGATGTGTATTTTCACAAAACTTCCTAAGTATCTGCTGTATGCTAACACCGTGCCGGGTTCTGGACTAAAACTGTTGTGGAGAGAATCCGTAGACACAGTAATGCCTCTCGCGGCCCCAGTGTACATGTGTGTGAGTATGTGTGCATCCACAAGTATTTGTGCACCACTGTGCATGTTGGCAGGCGTGTCCTGCATCTGTGTACCTTCTCTGTAACGCCTCCCTCCTGGGTCTGCCAGCTCCTCAGAGGTTAGCAATGCACAGCCTGGGAACAGAGCAGATGAATCCAGTGCTTGGGCCCAGAAGACAGACTGCCAGGATTCAAATCCCAGCTCTGTCCCATACTAACAGAAAAGGAACCTTTCTTGGGCCTCAATTTTCCCACTGTTCAAGTGGGAATAATGTATCTATCTCATAAGGCAGTTGTGAGCCAAGCACTCAGAAGCTGAGCACTGCTAGCGCAGTCAGCGTTACCTCCCTGCACGTTGCCCTTAGCCCAGGGAAAGCCCGGCTTCCCTCCCAGAGGAGGAGAAAAGGTGGCCATGGTGAGGGAGAAAAGCCCCAGAACTGCCCTGAGTAGCTGTGTTGTGCTCTGGGGACACAGATTCAGAAGCACAACTGAGACACATGCAGAGGTTATGAGAAATGCCAAGGCTACACCTGCCCGCGGTCCCACAGGAGCCCGCCTGAGCTGCTGCAGCAGTCCTTCCCACTTGACGGGGCACCAAAGTAGCCTGTTGGACAGACGGGGCTGCTTCCTTCTACACAGCGCGGCAGTGTCCTTCGGGTAACGCTGGACTCTAGCCAGCGCCTCTGTGATCTTAACCATGGTGGCACATTCAAATCCATTTATTTGCCTCAAAGCAAGTGATCATCGCTATCTGAGGGACCTGAGATGGAGCTGAGAGTAAGGTCATCCCTTCCCGTGTGCCAGATGGAATGACACTAATCGGAGCTAACTTTTGACTGGCGGGTCCAATTAGTCCTCAGCTTCACATAGATTTACTCCCTTATTCCTCATGGCAACTCTATGAAATAGGTACTATTTTCATGTTCATTTTACAAGAAAGAAAACTGAGACACAGAGGAATTAAAGTTACACAAAGGCATCAGACGAACCCAGATTGAAGGATGCTCTATAAAATAACTGGCCTGTTTTCTTCAAAAATGCTAGTATCTTGAAACACAAAGACAGGCTTAGGAAAGTCTTCCAGATTTAAGTGGACTGAACTGGACAAGTGAATACAATGCATGATCCAGAATTTTATTTTGCCGCAAAATATATCATTGAGAAAATGGGTAAAATCTGAATGAGATCTGTAGGTGATAGTGTTACATCGACGATCATTTCCTGGTTTCATTAATCGTATTGTATGAGAATGTCCTTCTTTTAGAAAGTACCCATCAAAGTATTTAGGATTATAAGGCTTCATGTCTGAAGCCAACTCTCAAATGAGTCAGGAAAAATATTATAGGGAGATCTGTAGGGAAGGATAAAGCAAACATGGTAAAATGTCCATATTTAGGGAATCTGCATGAAAGGTATATAGGAATTCTTTCTATTTTGCAACTTCTCTGAAAGTTTGAAATTACGTCAAGATAAAAAGTTAAAGGAGAAAGGAAACAAGTGTCAGAACGGGGGGGGGGGGGGGAGGCGTCGTGGGATGCATATTAATAATACGATCCAGTTCCGGTTTGTCAGTTCCCTCCCCGGATGCCAGACTCTGCTGTGGCTTCATATGTGTGACCTTGTTCTGTCCTCACCATCATCTGTATGGAAAGAGACCTTTATGGCTCCCATTTCACAGCAGCAAGTCAGAAAAATGAGGGATTTGCTCCAGGCCCTCCAGCTACTTGGGACAGTTCTCGGGCTGGAAAGTAGGCTTTCTGAGTTCAAGCTCACTGCCCTGAGCCTCAACCCCACTGCTGACTCTGAGTTTGGGTGGAGAGTGGGATGGGCAGGACCAGGCATTTCTTCCCGGAGGAGAGATGGAGGGAAGGACCTGGGACAGAAGCAGACAAGGTCCATTTGCAGGATGGAGAGGGATGCTCTTCCAGGATTCCACAGGGAGCAGATGCAGAAGGGGCAAGCAGGACGTGCTGGCATGTGGGAGGGAGCCATACATGCCAGGCGTAGTTGCCAGTGGTGTCTATAGGGGCACAGGGCATATATAGCTTGGAGTGACCCAGGTCTGGGCAGAGTGGACATTCTGGGGCAGAGGACTGGCTTTGAAGGAGCTCAGTCTGCTGTCCAACCTGGAGGCATCAGTAGGACTGGGAGCGGTGGGCTTGACAGTTTGGAGAAGTCCATATGCCAGATGTGAAGGACAGCGTGCCCTGGGGTGGGTGGGCAGGGATTGCCGAGGACTGGGGTGTGACCTGGCAGATCACTTGGGGGGTCCCTGTGAAGAGGAGGGCTCCTCTCCTGGCTGGCGGGTGGGTGTGAGAAGAGCCAAATGACCTCTGGCAGTCCCTCCTGGTCACTGGGACTGTCTGGCTTGTCCTCAGATTAAAGAGCTGAGAGTAAGTGTCTGGCAACTGGATGAGTCAGACCAGGAGGCTGCCTCCTTCCACTCTCAGCCTGCCTGGTGTAGAGGCGGGGTAGGGGTTTGGCGGCTTTCCCCTCAGAGGTCATCCCCCCCACACCCTGAGATTGAGGAGGAGCACCTAGGCTCTGGAACTGGTTTATTTGGCTGGGTCCCCTGTGTGTCTGAGCTTGTGCCCGCACGTGCGGGCAGGCTCAACATCATCCATTGTAAAATATCAGTGTTTTCATGGGTGAGTAGTAATTACTGGGTAATGCTTTAAAACCTTTCCTGAAGGAGCGCAAAGCTGTTTTTTTTCTAAAGTCAGGAGTACATTAAAAGGATTACCATGTAGATTTGATTTTTAGATAACACTAAAATGGATCCCAAATGGACTTCAGCAAAGGGATGCTATCTCCTTAATGGAAAGTGCATGGCCCCAGGCTCAGCTCCCAGAGCCAGGCAGGGGAGGGAGGGAAGAGGTGTCTGCCGGGCTGACTGGCGGGCTGGGTGGGGGCTGGGGAGGTTGGGCAGAAGAGAGAACCCTGACCCTCTGGGGAGCATTTCACTTCATTTAGGGAGCAGGAGACCAGAGGTGCCCCTTTTAAACCTCCTTGCCTTTCCAGGAGTGTTTTCAATTCTCCTGAACTAACCCAGTGAGAGCAAATAGTATGGATGCTCCCTGAAGAAGGAAGAGGGGGAGTCAGACTTGTCCCAGGACCTCAGCCTTTCTAGGCAGAAAAGGCTCAAGGTCCCCATATGCCCTGGGACCTCCTTGGCCAGGCTGGCCCTGCAGTTCTGTGTCTCAGTGGACATCAGAAACTGGCAGAAGTCGTATGGCCTCTTTTTTTTTTTTTTAAGGTTTTATTTATTTTTATTTTTGAGAGAGAGCAAGAGGAGGGACAGAGAAAGTAGGGGACAGAGGATCTGAAGCGGGCCCTGCACAGGCAGCAGAGAGAGAGCCCAACACGGAGCTCAGACTCACTAACCGCAAGGTCATGACCCAAGCTGAAGGCAGATAATTAACCGACTGAGCCATCCATGCGCGCCGAATCTGTGTGACTTCTTAAGAGTTCTCTAGGGCCCAGAGAGCAGAGTTCAGTACCCTAGAGCAGGGTTCCCAGGCTTTCTGGAGCACTGCTGAGTGCCAGGCCCAGCCCAAGCACAGGCAGGGGGCAAGGGACCGGGGTGGTGGGGGGGGTGGGCAGCTCGTGGCCTCACTCCTCATGGCTTCCCTAGGTCCTGTAGGTTCAGGGTCCTGCCTGGGAAGGAACTGCCAGCCCGCGCTACACCTCACAGCCCTGCAGGCTCTGGGGCTGGGTGTGCTGGGGCCTGAGTTCGGAAGGCTAGCCTGTCCAGAGGCCATGCCAGAGGGATAATAGAGCAGGACAGATGCTTCTAGTGCTGGGGTCCTTCCTTATTTGGGAAGTGGATCAGGTGTATCCCCTGAGTGTGGATATTCCAGTTACACACATACCCCTCCCTGCTACTGAGAGCACAAGCATAGAGCCCTGGGGGGCTCAGGCCTGCTGCCAGGCCAGGTGAGCAAGCGGCACACCAGCCGTAGTGGAGCTAACTAGAGGCCTGGCCTGAGATTTTCCAAATTGGTGTGTGTGTACAGGTATAGCTGTGCTGGCTGGCTGCTCCCTCCACGGGCTCCCGGGACAGTAGCACCACCCTGGGACCCACCCACCTCCTCACATCCAGCTCTCCCGACCCCTTCCCCATTTGCCCACACCTGATTCCTCCCTGTAGGCCCAACCTTGGAAAAAACACTTCAGAGCCCCCTTAGCTCTCAGGGATGCCTGCTCCCCAACTGGCTTCCACGGCCGCCTCAGAGCTCTGTGACCAGGCTGGACCTGGCCAGAGGAGACACAGGCAGGCCTGAGGACATAGTCATCCTGGACCTCATCACTCTCTCAGACCAATTAACCTTTAGAGCTGCATTAAGGAAATTAGTCAGCAAGCCTCCCAGCTAACAGCCAGGCCCTGCGGGGACTGGAGGAAGGAGGAAGGAGAGAGTCCACTTCAGCCTGGGCTGCCTCTCCCTTGCCCTCACCTGTCCTGCTGCTTCTGGAAGACCCCCTCCCCAAGAGAGGCACAGGAGACAGGGAGGACCCCCAGGGCCAGCTTGATTAGTGGCTCACACTAGACCGTACCTTCAGACCTTCTGTGCCTCGGTTTTCCCACCATTCCTCAGAACATTTGCCTGGAAGAATTCTGAGGGCCCTTCTGTCCTGACATCTGTGGGTTCTGAGACTGAGGCCCCTTGGAGGCTGGTCCTCCTCTGAAGTCAGAGGAAGGGTCATACACCAGGAAGGGGAAAGGAAAAGGGTGCAGCTCAAACTCGGGCCAGGGGCGAGTTTGGAGGGGGTGGGATAGGAGGGATCCCAGGAGGTGGGAGCTGAACCCAGAGCCCTAGAGAGTGCTTGGGTCCTTGGAGAGGATGGGGCCAGGAGAGGGGCAGACTTCAGGGGCTGGTGGGGAGCCAAGGAGGCAGGAAGGTGTGGGCTGTTCCCCTCCACAGTCGACTCCTCCATCCACCTGAGCCTTAGGGAAGGCACCCCCCACCCCCACTGTCTTCATGAGGGGCTCTCAGGCAACTCTGACAGGCACCCCCCACCTGCCCCCAACCTGGCCCTGGGCTCTTGAGACTCCCTGCGTGTCCCTCCGAGCAGTCTTTACTACATTCAAGCCTCAGGGCTCTATACAGATGTGCAGTCTCAGGACAACATCGGTCCCCACCTCCTCCTCAACTGTGGCTCCCTGTGGTCACTCCTTGTGGCCGGAAGGCCAGAGGCTAGGAGCCTGTGCCTCTGTGTCCATGCCTGCACGCTAGGCCTGTATGCGTGGGGTGCATGAGTGCACACACTTGCCTGCTGGGAGGTCTTCCTCTCCTTCCAGGAAACTCCATGCTGAAATTCCTGCCCTCTATTTTTTCTTGTTGAGAAGCACACCTTGGCCCTGGGAGCTTCCCCCACCCCTCCCACCTTGGCTCAGAGATTCTTATCCTGGTGGGAAGAGCAAGGATTCAGAGACTCTGAACCTCCCCTCCCTCAGGGCAGGGCAGGTAGAAAGTTTGAATCTAGCTAGAAGCTTTCCTAAGGAGAGTCCCAACTAGGCCAGGCCCAGCTGCCTCCCTGCAGGCAGCTGCCAGGTGCCCCAGAGCCCCTGCTCCCAGCAGGGAGTGTCAGGGGGCACCCCACTTTCTTCCTAATACCGGTGCAGTACTACACGAATAAACCAAGAGGCTATAGCCTCACGTTTTAGGTTAAAAGGGTCAAAGGCACAAACAATGTGAGGAAGTCTTGAGGTAGCAAAGAGATCTGTGAGTTCTAGTGGACGCAAGCCTATTATGAGATTCAGTTCCTAGGGCCACTGAAAGAGCCAGTCAGATGGTGGCTGCATGAGGAGGGTTTCAGGCCTCCTGTGGAGCAGACCACACAGGAGGCAGTGGCTGGATGGACGGGAGACACAGCTCAGGCAGGCTGGACCTTGGGGCTATGTGTGTGCCCTGCAGCAGAGCAGATGCGGGGCTCCCCAGTGCCACCTGCGGCTTCTGGAAGGATCTTCTCAAGGGCAGGGAAACAGACTGTGTGGTGCAGCTGGAAGGACAGTACCTGGGACCAGGGGAGGAGCTGCTGGGGAAGAAGTGGGGATGCCTGGGAACCCCCAGGAGAAGCAGTGGGCCCCTATTCCCAGAGGGAATGGTCCCGAGGCCTGTGTCCATCTGTCTGTCATCTGTCCATCCACAGGCGTGCCGATGCTCTCCGTCCAGCCCAAAGGGAAGCAGAAGGGCTGTGCGGGCTGCAACCGCAAGATCAAGGACCGCTACCTGCTGAAGGCACTGGACAAGTACTGGCACGAGGACTGTCTCAAGTGTGCCTGCTGTGACTGCCGCCTGGGCGAGGTGGGGTCCACCCTCTACACCAAGGCCAACCTCATCCTGTGCCGACGCGACTATCTGAGGTGGGCCTCCTGTCAGCCCTGGCTGCTCTGCTCAGAAAGCTCCCATCCCCCAGGACCCAGCAGGGCTCTGCCCCTGCCTTCTGACCTAGACCCTGTCTGTGTGCGCTTGTCCCGGACAGTCCTGGCCCAGCCCTGCTCCCCCAGTTGCCCACGGAGCCCTGAAGACAGAGCCGCACATTAACTCCCTGGCCTCCGTGCCCAGTACAGGTCCTAGGCAAGCCTTTGCAACCATTGGGCACTGGAGATAAGTTTCCCTAGGGCACCAGCAGGGCTTGGCCCTGTCTTTGCCAGGTGCTTCTGACGCACCTTGTCCCTGGAATCTGGGAGGGAACACCTCAGAGGGCTCCCTGGTAGGGAAGCCCTAAGTTCCCTGGGTCCTGGATTTGAACTGACTCTGAACCTTCTGCCTTCTAACCTTCTCCAAGCCTTGGTTTGCCCCTCCGGGAATAGATGAAGACTAAAGCTTCAGATCATAGTCCTTGGAGCTCTAACCCACCCTCCCCCACAACCTGGATCCTATTCCCCGGGGCTGTCTCCCCCCTCCCCCCCATTAACCCTCCCTCAGGCCATTTATGACATCAGCAAGGTTGGAAGGAGGCCACAAAGTGGGGGCCTTGGCTGAGACCCAGCATCTACATTTGGCTCCCACGCAGGCTGCTGGGTGGTGGCCGGGCCTTGTGAAGAAGGAAGGCCCATTGCATTAATTAATAGGTCAGGGCAAGGGCTTCGTGGGGTTCCCTCTGTTCAGGTCTGGGCTGTGGTGAGGGGCAGGGTTATCAGCAGAGTCTCCCCTACTTTTGGGAAGAGCCTAAGGTTTTGCTGCTTGCACCTTCTCTTTCTTCTGCCTTCAGCAGTTTTTAAAGTGTAGCAGTAATCCAGGATCAGTGACTCAGTGCTCCTCGATGGGCCAGAGGAAAGGGCTGAGGCCAGGAGGAAGGGTTAAGAAAAGTTATTTCTGGGGACTCCCCCCTCGATGACCTGGAAGGGGCCTCCACATCTGAAGGTTTCAGGCATCCCCTGGGGACTGGACCTCCCAGGTTGAGAGGTGTCACACCAACTTATGAGTCCAGAGGACCTAGAGAAGGGGGTACCACAGTGACGGATGGGCTTGTCAGCAGAGCCAAAGCACCCACGAGCATTCTGAGCCCTGCCCGCTACTGGAGCCTGAAGGTGTTTTTTTCTGGGCTCTGGCAGACACCAAGGAATGACTTTGGGCCAGGTAGGTCAGTGGGCTGGTGTGGGGGTAGGGCTCCCTCGGGCTGCTGAGCTCCAGAGAATGACTTTCCAGAGCCTGCCCCCTCTGCAGCCACTGCTCGATGGAATGGGGGCAGTGAGGCCCCTCCCTTGGCAGGCAGATGTTGTGGCCCAGCCTTTGTCTGCCTTAATCTGAGCCACCAGGCAGCTCAGGCTGATGAATAATAGAGCCAAGCTCATTCGCAGGCGCCTGAGCTTGAGCTGGACAAATCAGGGATTAGAGGGTCTCCTGCCTGCCTCTCAGCGCCCTTGCCTCACTTGGGGCTTGCTCAGCCAGTGTGGAGAGAAGGAGCAAGGAGGAGCCTGGCTGGCTCAAACCATTGGAACACCCGGCCAAAGATTGGCCTGCACTGGGAAGGAAGTGTGCACCCCGCCCCTTGCGCTCTGCAACCAGCCGCTAAGAGGAGGGGGGCCTGCGTGGAAGAGGCGTTGTGCCAGGTGTCCTGGGAACTCTCTTTGGGCGTCAGTCCTATTTTAGAAGCATCTTTGAACAGGATCACCTAGTCCAGCACCCTCATTTTGAAGAAGGATAAACTGAGATCCAGGAAAAGGAAAAAGGGCTTTAGGTAGATCACCCAGTGAGTTGGTAGCAGAAAAAGACCACCACCCCACAGGGTTGTTATCATGATTAAGTGGGTTGATCTTGGGGAGCGCCTCGGTGGCTCAGTTGACTAAGCATCCATCCTACTCTTGATTTCAGCTCAGGCCATGATCTCAGGGTTAGAGACTAGCCTAGGGCTCCATGCCAGTTGTGAAGCTTGCTTAAGATTCTTTCTCCCTCTGCCCCTCCACCCGCTTACATGAGCGCGCTCTCTCTCTCTCTTTAAAAAAAATAGATGAATGAATGAGTTGATCTCGTAAAGCCCTCGAAACAGTGCATAGCACATAGTAAACACACACTGTATAGGTGTTCACTGAATGATCTGTGACTGAGAGTTTCCAGAAGTTTTCACAACAAGCCTGCAAAGGATTATTTCAGTGTCCCTGTTTTACAGTGGAAGTAAGTGAGGCTCGGAGAGACTCATGACTTGCCTGAGGGCAGGCAGACCGCCTCTGAATTCATGCTTGCGTGAATCTGGAGTCCTCGCTCAGCGCCCAGCCCAGTGTTCTTCCAGTGGCCCTGGGTGCTAGCTGAACCCCAGTGGGAGCCAGGGAGGGGGCCTTGTCAGCCCAGCCCCGGGATGGGTGATTTCATCCAACCCCTGAGCCCCTAGACTCCCCTCCCTGGATGGCTGCGCCGATTTCTCTGAAGCCTGATCTCTTAGCAGAATCTAGATGCTGCTGTCTGTGCTCCTTCCCCCGGCCCCCGCCCACCTGCTAAGCGCACAGGAGTAGGAACAGGCGGGGCCCTGGGCAGAGGCAGCTCCCCAGCCCAGCCCCCTGAACCCTCTACACTGCTCCCTCGGCAGGCTTTTTGGCACCACAGGAAACTGCGCTGCCTGCAGCAAGCTCATCCCAGCCTTCGAGATGGTGATGCGGGCCCGGGACAATGTATATCACCTCGACTGCTTCGCTTGTCAGCTGTGCAACCAGAGGTGAGTGCTGGCCTGGTGGCAGACCCAGCACACTCACCAGGCCCCAGCTGATGCCTGCGGGCACAGATCAGGAGGGCTGTGGACGTGGACGGGCAAGTGTGGGTTCTGTTGTGCATATGTTGTAGGTGCATGCTGTCCTGAGCATGCATGTGCATGTGTGTGTTGTGTGTGCCTGGGCCCTGTAGCCAAGTGTGTGCACTCCAGCACTGTGTGTGCATATCTGTAGGGCACAGGTCTGTGTGAGCGTAACGGGTCCTGCATCGACTTCCTGTGTGTGCACCCTGTGCCGTGGACATGTATGTAGTTTTAAATGTCCCTGTACAAGGCAGGCATGTGTGTGTGCCCTGTGTGCAGGCGTGTGCATGATGGAGTATGAACGTGCACACATATTAAATGTGCATGTACAAGGGTTCTGAATGCATGCCCTGTGCCCTTGT
Source organism: Cryptoprocta ferox (assembly GCA_028646485.1). NCBI lineage: Eukaryota > Metazoa > Chordata > Mammalia > Carnivora > Eupleridae > Cryptoprocta > Cryptoprocta ferox. Next base: position 47,150,113 of record CM053575.1, read on the forward strand.
GTATGTGCCATATGTAGTGCGTGTATGTACACTTTAGTGAGAAGGAGTTCCCAGACCTGGAAGGTGAAATCCATTATGGGAACGGCTACTCACTCTTGTGATTCTGATCCCAGCCTGCCTCCTTTCTGGTCTTTGGCCCCTGCACAGTGTCTCTGCCCTGTGGGAGCGAGAACCCTCAGGAGCCCCCATGTCAGGAAGGAGCTAATACAAGTGTTCCCAGAGGATGAGGTCCAGAGCACCTGTAGGGAACACTGAGGGGATAGCTGGGGGCTTGGCCAGACCCTCGGTTAGGAGGACTCGGTGAAGTTGCAGTGCCACCTGGTGGTTGGATTGGGATCTGCTGGGACTGGGCCTATGACCCTGGGGTCCCGCTAAAGACCTAGCCCCCTGGGGGACATCTTTGGGGAAGGGCTAAATCCTCCAGTACTTGAGGGGGTTGTCGGGTGGGGGGGGGCAGCAAATCAAGGCCTTTTTTGGGTGGGAGGGAAGATGGTGGACAGAGCCACCTCCTCCTGGAAGGATGCTCCAGGAAACCTATAGATTCTGTTCAAAAGAAGAGTACTTTTCACTGAGTCATCCTCTTAAGTTGGGAAGGGAACAGAGGGATGGAAAAATCAACCGTGTTACCCCTTTGTCCTTCCCTATTTATACCTCTCTCCTTTCCTGGTCTTTTTCTGTTTCTTTGTCCTTCTCTCTCTTTCTCCCTCTCCGGGACTGGGGTAGGCTATTCCTATACCTTCCCAACAACCCCACCCCTCCACGGAGACCTGACTGTGGCCCAGACTTGTCTGTCTGTCTGTCTGTCCTACACCCAAAACTGCAGGGCCTGGTTAAGGACTGGGCTGACCCAGGGTGATTGACCAGGTTTGCTATGAGACCTTTGGGGATCCCTTCTGGAAAATTCAAGGAGCAAACTCTCCAGGACCTCAGTTCTCATATGCCCACCTCCTGGGCTGGGCTGGGGCCTGTCTGGAGCCCCCACCATCCACTGGGACCCCTCCATGGCCTCTTTCTCCTGCTTGGATTTTCCAGATTTTGTGTGGGAGACAAGTTCTTCCTGAAGAACAACATGATCTTGTGTCAGATGGACTATGAGGAGGGACAGCTCAATGGCACCTTTGAATCCCAGGTTCAGTAATGCCTGGCGCCTGGCCTCCAGGCCCATCTGTCCGTCTGCCTGTCTGCCCGTCTGCCCACCTGCCTGGCCGACCAGCCACTCTCCTGCCGATTAGAACTCCTCCGTCCTCGATGGGAGGGATGGCCCTTCCTCCACCGCCCGTCTGTGTGTGACCCCTCCTGGGGCCAGGCTGGGCCTGTACAGTCTGTCTTCTGTATATAAATGGGAACATTTATTTTATGAGAAATGTAATGCGATTTTATTACTGGCGTGGATTAAACTTATGAATGTTTCCGGGGAGGTTACTGTGCGTTGATCACATGACTGACACAGACCTAGGGTCCCTTTTCCTCTGCTTGGGAGCAGAACAGGGCCCTCCCTTTGACCCCTCCAGAGAGCGGTGTGGAGCAGGGCATGGGGCTCCAGCGCGTGCTGTTGCTGGTAGAAGCTGGAGGGAAGGGGACAACCCCAAGCATCCCACAGCCAGGGGTGGGCTCTCCCCTGGCAGAGTATATACCCTGGTCCCCAACATAAAGAGAAGCAAGATGAAGCCCTCCCTTCCCTGGGTTCCTGTGTTACATCCCTCCACTGAGACCCCCAGCCAGGAACCCAGCCCTGACCTTCCCCACAGTAGGACCCCAAATCCTGAGCCCCCTACCATGGGAATACCATTCTTAAAGCCGTCTTCCCTTCCAGGGTGATGGACAGTGTTTGCTGTCTCCTCCCTGCAGCTTGGGCCTGACCTGGGGTCCGCCTTTCTGCTCTTCTGGGTGAGCGAGAACAATTCTGCTTGCCTGTATTCAGCCCACACAGCCTAGAGGCTTCATTCATTCATTCAGCAAACCTTAATCCACTCTGTCTCAGCCCCATGCTGCAAGCACCAGACACGCGGATGAATCATGGATCGGACACAGTCCGTGCCCTTGAGGAGGAGGGAGAAAGCCAGGAAAACAAATGGAGCACATTGCGGTGAGGACAAACACCGCAGGGAGACCTGGGACAGGTCAGCTACCGTCAGCGGACGAGGGCCACTTTTGACAACTCCGGAGAGTCAGAGACAGACCATCCAGTGGACACCCACAGTCAGACAGATACGTGTGCTGGCAGGGAGGAGACACGGACACACCAGCAGACAGGGTGTAGGCCTAAATAGGCAGGGACAGCCAGCCAGGCAGACACCCAGGGCGGTTTGCATCCACCGGCTGGACCAGGCTTGCCCGGGGCAGCAGGGGATGCTGTCTTGCTCTTGGCCGCAGCCACAGCACCAAGCATAGAGCCTGGGACTGTGAACATGTCACTGAGCGGTATTAAAAATAGGGACTCCTTGGATCCAAAGCCTGCATGGGGAAGGCTGTATGGACAGACCCCCCACCAGCAGGCATTTGCTCCTACTTCTCCAGAGACAGTTTTCACCCTGGCCTCAGACCAGATCCCAGGGCTGATGGAGCCTGCCCACTGCTTCAAGCCCCACCTGCTCCTGGGCCAGGAACCTCACCTCACCCTGGCCCAGGCCTGCTCCTCCACTTTGAGTGAAGTTGGGGATGGTGCCTGGGCCCTTTGGGCACTTGGAAGAGGCCACCTCTCCGTGATGTGGTTTTGTGGCCAGTGGCCCAGCCCATGGGAAGCGATGGCTAGGGCCATGGATCTTGGGGTCCGTAGGGGTCCTCAACTTTGGGGCAACCACCTTCTGTGACTAAGCTACACACATGTGTATGACAGAGGAGAGGGGCAGAGAGCCAGTGAGCCTGGCTGCAGTGGGAATTTTTGTGTGTGGCATGTCTGGTGTGACAAACTGGGGCACTGTGTGGTTGTGCATGGCCACGTGAGATGGTGAATGGATTTGAGTGCGAGAGTTTGAGGGCCGGAATCTGTCACGAGGAATTTCCTCGCTCAGCTTGGAAAAGCAAATCATTTTCCTGGATGTGAGCAGAGACCCAAGCACCAGACCCTCCCCGGGCTCTTCGACCAAGGATAGCTATGCCCCCACCCCAAGGGCCCCAACTCCTAACTTCAGAGTTTACTGCAGATAAAGTTGTAACACAAGTTGATTACATGGTTATCGAGAGATAACGGAGCCACTCGAATGCAGTTTCTGGGCAATTACAATTGTTTCCAACAGAGTCCCCATATTGCAGCCATGAAATAGCATGTCGTTTTGCAGTAATTATGTAATTAGCTCGTCTCACCGCTCTAGGTTGCACAACAATTAATTCGCTCACAATGAGATAGACTTGACATCAGGCAGCCAGCCTTTGAAAGCTCCTGAGAGCAGAGCTGGCCTTCTAGGAGGCCCCCAGCCCTGCTCTGCCCACTGCAGACCTTGCCAGGGGGCTTCTTCAGCTCAACATGCCATGGAACATGCCAGACCCAGCACCATGGCCCCACTTATTGCTGTGTCATTGTCCTCATCTGGGAAATGGAGGATGATCTGTTTCCCAGGGTAGCCATGAGGCCGTGTACCGGGCCTGCATGAGCTGGGGGTCATCATCCTGGACGTCATGAGGAGCTGAGCAAGAGACGTTCACCCCGGAAGTCCCGTAGCAGTCCACAGCTGCCCCCAAAAAGAGGCCACACAGGTCTCGGCTGTGGCAGGTGTTGAACCAATGGGAGGGCAGGGGGGCAGAGAGGAAACCAGGCTCTCCCTATAGCAGGACAACCAGGGCAGGGCCATGGTGACTACTCGGGGCCAGGGAATGTGCACCTGGTGAATGCCACAGGGACTGCCTGACCCAGGAAGTCGGGAGAAACTTGGTTGAGTGTAGGGCATGAATGGCTCCGACCTGGTTCTCCTTGGGGCTGCGGAACCATTGAAGGTTAGGGAAGCAGGGAGACAGGAAGTACTGAACATGAAGAGTTAGAGGCTGCAGCCGCTCGAGCCTCAGCCTGGGCCACGTGGGCTGTGGCAACGTGGACGGGCATTGTACTGTAGCTGGGCAGTCCCCTCTTCCTCCACCCAGCCCATGGGAGCCCATCTTCTCTCCCTGCATTCCTTGATGGCCAGTGTCAGAGATACCCTAACAAGGAGACTGGGACCCATGGAGTATGGCACCTGCTTATGTGCCCACTCCTTGGCCTGAAGCTGGACCACGTAGTCTGTGTTTGGAAAGAAGTTTGATTCCAGTCTTGACACTGCTGCATGGCCGATCGTGAAATCCCACACGGATCCTCTCTTCTCCTGGGCCTGGTCCCAGAAACTGTGCCCCACATCATGAAACACACAGGGTCCAGGGCAGAGCCCATGTGACATTCCTGCCTAGGAAGTCTCACCTCTGCCTGAAGGCAATTGCTGTCTCCCTCAAAGCCATCAGTGATCGTCACAGCCAGCCTCACTACATGTGGCACAGAGTGCTCCCCAGAACCACCCATCTAGGGATGCTGCCACCAAGTGAGGGGACTCAGGAAAGAGGCCTTGTGCAGAAACTATGTTACCTCTACAACTATAGTTTTGCCTAAAAGTCAGTGACTGAAGATGGGCTGATGTGAAGATCAGTTGTCCAGAAAAATAGTTGGTCAAGCCTGGTTTATCATGAGAAGACAATCAGATGAAACACACACACAGCTAAAGAGCGCTAATCAGAATCTCCTGAACAAACCTCATCCCTGCCCCTGGGTCAGACTTTCATCCTGCCTTGTCTCAACTAAGGTGGGCGTTTCTTGCCCCTAGACATGAAGTTGAGGGGTGTCCCAGATCTCTCAGATTCTTGGAACCCACAAAGTAGATTGTTCTTGAGCCCCCTTCTTGTTGATGCCATATTGGTCACCCAGCAGTAACCCCCCAATTTAGCAGAACTCTGTGCTCCTCCTGTGTGCTCCTGCCACCAGGTTGAACTCCCCCTGGGGCCCCCGTGGTTTCCAGCATTCAGCACCTCTTCTTTCTGGTCTGGGTCTTGTGCTCACATATGTTTCATGTCACACTTCTTCCCATCCTGTGGTTTCTCCTTTTCACCACCTATGCTTACTTCATGGAGCAGGGGCCTCCCTTGCTGGGGCTCGCCTCAGGACCCTCCCTCTCCAGGGGCTCAGCCACAGACCCAGGAAGGAGGACACAGTTTCTGCTCAGGGCATCCATCAGGGCGTGGGGCAGAACCGAAAGGTGCTTTACTATGGAACTTCCACTGCAGGAAGAGAAAGAGGTGGGGGGGGGGGTGGGGAGGGCAGGTTTAAGGGAAGAAAGAAACCTGCGGCTCAGACAGAGATTAGCTTTAAAGCCTATTTCCAATGAAGGAAAACAGACGTGGATTCAAATAGTTTGGACTCTCCAACGTGGTTTTTATTCTAGGGTACCATCCTTCCCCTTTATGAAATGTGATTAAAATCCTCTGTGCTGCTGGGTTCCGCCAAACACCAGTTGCTTCCTCTCTAGACCCCCAGGCTGCACACCTACCCAAGGCTTCCAGTGGGTGCTGCCTGGGCCCCTCTTCTCTGAGCTTACATGCTCGGAGCCCAATACAACAGCCCAGTCTCCTGACTATCCCCTTGGCATTGGGTTTTGGACACCTTGTGGCCTCTGCAGGAAAAGTGTGAGCCCCTGAGGGGCTCAGGAGCCCTTTGGCTGCCTGTGGCACAGGACTGGTGTCTCTCTGTTCCTTCGGTGCCCTGCCTTATCTGGGGTACAACTAGATTCCAGAGAGGAACGGGTCCAGGGGCTCCTGCCTGGGGCTTGAGTTACACTCTTACCTCCTGAGTCTGCCCTGTGAGTGGATTGGGGAACGCCACTGGGACCTGTGGTTTCCTACGGTTCTGATTCAAGCAGGTGCAGTTCTGTCTTTCGGAGTCTGGAGGTGCTAAGGGAGAGAGGCAGTTCCCGACCACACCTCTTGTTGTAATAGGTCTCCCTGCAGCACTTGAGTAATATGGGGCTCTCCCCATGGGGAGTCTGAGGGCTCTTCAGAGTGACCCGGGGCCCTCTACTTCTGCCCCCCTCCCTATCTGCCAGCACAGGTTAGGGATCAGAGGGGGCACAGTTACCTGAGATAGAGGAACAGAGAGGGAAACATGAGAGAGTAAGAGAGGGGGAAGGAAGGAAAGAGGGGAGATGGAGAGAGAGAGAGAGAGAGAAAAACATGGGAAGAGATGAGACAGGGCAGGAGAGCAGAGGGAATGGGCAACAGGTCTGGGAAGAATCTAACTGCAAGGGAAGGGTGGAGTGAGGGCAGCTGTGGCCCCAAAGGACAGTGTGGCACAGTGGTGGCAGGTGGCCCAGGAGCCAGATTACATGGGTTCAGACCACAGCTCCTCTGCTTGGCAGCTGCATGGCCTTGAGCTGCTGACTTCACTCTCATGTTATAGATGAGGAGTTTCCTCATCTTTCCAAGGGGGCTGCGGAGAGGAGAGCACCCACCCTCAGCATTGCCCTGAGCATTAGATGAGTCATCACACAGCACCTACTCACAACTGCAGCTGGCTCGTGGTAAACACCAGAACGTGGAGCATTGACTTGATACAACCAGCATCCGGCCTGCCGCTTCTGGGACCTGGAGCCCCCTTGCAGGAGGCCTGGACTCCCCATAGCAGCCTCTTGCCCTGCCCCATGGGCTGCTTCTGAGCATCAGCGCATGCTCCCTGGAAAGGAGTCCCTGGGACTGGTGGGAGGAAACAGCCCGGCAGACAAATGAAGCAGGCTTTCATACATAAAAACATACCCAGCCCCTTTAAGCTGCTCAGTAACTCTGAGGGAGGTGAGAATATTATCATCATCCCCATTTTACAGCTGAAGAAACTGAGGCTCAAAATAAGTAATGACGTACTCTAGTAAATAATAGAACTGGATCTGAACTCAGGCCTGGTCTGACTCCAGATTCCAGTCAGGTAGTTCCCGTGTGAAACTGGCACCGAGAGACAGCCCTGCATAGGGATGGACCTGGGAGTGCACAGGCAGATGGTACCCATGACAGACCCCCTTGACCCCCCACTTAGCTTCTGTTTCTCTCTGTGGCCCACCCCCCTGCTGAGAAGGTGGTCCTTGGGTAAGAGAGGGAGAGATGAGAGAGGAAGAGTAAGTGGCTTGGACACTTCTGTCCCTCCTAGCACATCCTAACTGAGCCTGTTGCTGGGCCAGGTCTATGCGGAGTGCTGGGTGGAATGGGCAGTTCCAGATGATGTCATTGGAGGCAGTGGCTGGGGTTGTATCGGTGAGGCAGGCCCCAATGCATCAGCATTCAGTCAGGAAGCCAGCCTGCTACATGCCAGCCATGGTGCCGGGTGCTGAGGCATGGAAATCCCAGTGGAGAAGACAGACACCATCCTTCTCCGTGTGGGGTTTACAGTCTAGTGGGGGAGACAGACAATGAATAAATAAATAGATCAGTAACAAGCTAAAGATAGTGTGGAGTAGCTGGAGGGAGGCCTGTTTTAGATAGAATGGGAAAGAATGATCTTTTCTTGCCCACCTTTAAAGACCATCTCATCTAATGGGTTTTCTTTGGGGAAATTAAGGCCCAGAGTGATGGACAGGGGCACACTGAAGCCAGCCTAGGTTAGGAGCTTGACCCTCTGGCCCTCAGCCCGGCCCAGAGCCATGTTGCAGGCATCCTGAGCCCTTTATTCCCCCAGGGATTCTGCTCAGGCACACAGTGCATGGAGGAGAGGAAGAGCTGCTCAATCCTGACAGCTGCTCAGTGCTTATCTCCTTTTGTTTTCCGCGTCAATAAGAAACATTATTCCTTAAAATATCAAGAAACTGGGCTTGGGTTCTTGGCTGCCATCACCAGTCTCCCTGCCCCATGATGCCACTAACTTGGAATATGTTGGCTGGATCGTGGTTTCTAGGGATGCTAGCCTGATTACTCTGGACACTTCGAGTTACTGCCCTCCACAGAGGATGCACCAAGGAAGTCATTTCTTAGCAGACTCTGCATGGCCAGTTTTCCGGGGGGAAAAGAGGATTTGTTGTAAAAGCAGGAATTGGCAATGCTCAGAGGGTCACGGGACAATGGGGCTGACATGACTGGTCCTTCTTTCCCTTTCCTCCAGACCTCACTGCCTTCAGCCTGCTGGCCTATTGGCGCGGGGTGGGGGGGGGGGGCGGTACTCCAGGCTTAGGCTCAGCCTCAGGGCTCCTATTGGGCTTTCCTGCTTCCAGGGATCCAGAGAGAAGCCAAGGCAGGTGGGTTTCTCACGACTGTGCAACCCAGGCACGGAGGTGTGGGGGCCCCTGTCTGCTGCCAACAGCACCTCGAGGTGCCCCTGGAGGAAGGGTTGTTTTGTGTGTCCTGTGATACTTCCCTGCTTTACCCTGGGCTTTCATGCAGGGCTGTGGGTTTCCAGAATGTGGCTGATGGTAGAGCCCCTTGCTTCTAGCCTTGGGACATCAAGCCACCATCCACCCCTCACTTCTCACAGTGAAGGAGTGAAGGGAACTTTGCACAAAGTAGGGTCCCACTGGTTCTATGGGACTCAGGAGACCCTGGACCCCTTCTCCAAGTTCCAATGGGCTGGCTTCCCCTCAGCCAGGGACCCTGCTGGCCCAGGCCTGTCCTTCACCCCTTCCCCTGCACCTGCCTGTTTACTCAGGGCTTATTTGGAAGCTAATCCCTGTATTCGTTAAGTGACCTCTCCTCCTGTCCCTCTGCTTTCATTAGAGACATGAAAGCTAATTACCAGCCCCTCTGAGGCTCTACCACAGGCCATTTTAGAGCTGACACAGCCCTTTAAATGATTTAAAAATCCTATTTCCCTGCAGTGAAATGGGCTACTCTTCCCTCCCTATTCAAACTGATTACTGTGCACTTCCCATCTGAGGAGGGACCCTGCTCCTTGTCCTCCTCAGACAGTGGCTCCTCATAGAAGCCTTTTCAGGTTGCTGGGAAGGGAGGAGGTAGAAGTATCTGAGGCTCTTCTCTCTCCAGCCACACATCCCAGTGAGTTCAGGAAAGCTGAGCTTGATGGAGACTGGGCAGGACAGGCTCAGGCTGGAGAGTTGGATGGCAAGAAAGTGTTCAGGAGTAGGGAGAACAACCAGCCCTCAGTGGTGGCCGCCAGCCCCTCTGGGGCCTTAATGTTGAAAAGGTCCCTGCCCAAATCAAAAGCTTGACCATGCATGCCCTGTGGGGACCAGGTCAGGGTCACAGAGCTCTCTGCAACTCTCCATGGTTGGGGAGTTTCTGAGCCTGAACCCTTGGGCTCATGATCGGGTGCACAAAGTGAAAGCGGTGGAAATCACCTCCAAATATTATGCTATGGGCTATGCCTGGAACACAGAAGTTCACCATCTCCTGAAGCAGGTCGATTCTATGAAGGGAGGTCCCTGCTCAGGCCCCTCTGACTCCAGGAAATGATGCCAACAGTGACCATTGTGACCCTTGTCTTCTTCCCCTCTGGCCCCAAACCAAATGGAAAAAAAAAAAAAAGACTCTCTACAAAGTGGTGGTCTTAATTTCAGCATATATATATATAAGCTTCTTTCAAGAATATAATTTTATTTTGCAATTTAGATGTTATATTTATCTTAATCACATGGGGTGTGCCCTAACATTGTTTTCTTTAATTTAGGGCCTCTAACTTGAGCTCCAAACTTCATCTGGCTCTGTTCACTGGGGGCTTTGCCACATAATCTTAGAGGTCACCCCCCTACATTCTGGGAGCCCTGAGTCCCCTCCCAGACTCAAGGGACATGTGGTGGGGGGCTGTTACTACATGCTTTCCCACCCCTCCAGCAGTGAATGCCCACCAATGCTTAGCCCAGAACCAGAACCTGTTAAAGTGAGAATATAAGGGGGGTGGTGAAGTGGCATGATCTGCCCTCTCAGGGACTCCAAGGCCTTTGCAGTGCAAGTCTTAGGCCCTCCTCAGGTCAAGCAGGACTCAGACTACCTTCTGCCACTGGCCTTGTCTCTGGTGGCCCTCACCACCGGCAGCACTTCGAAGCATGAGGCACCATATTGCTCTCCCCTCCCCCTCCTTCCTGCACTCTACCAGTCCTGTTCACCTTCAAGCCCTGCTTGCTTATTTTTTGCGGGGAAATAGACAATGATAAAAACTCCATACAGAGAAAGAGGCACAGATTTGAGTCCTACAACAGATTTAGGTTCCAGGCTTCTGACCCATCTAGGTGGTGACCAGATCCCCATTACACTTCTGGTTGCCTTTATTCCCTAGGGGAATGCTCACATTTCCACCTACCCCCCACTGCTCCTTAGTAGCCCCTTTGTGCAGCAAAATAATGCCCTTGAGCTTGAAGAGGTTTTAGAGGGAGGATATCAAGGGCTCCTTGCTCCCTCTAGACGATCTAAATTCCTGAGGCCATAGGTCTGTACCCTCTGGGAACTTGCCCCTAATGGGGCCAATGACAACTCCCCATAACAGAGAATTGTTCTGCTTATTAAATCCACGTCTCCTCCTTTGCTATATTGTGTCTCACAGTCTCCCTGGGAGTGCATAGGTTAATGCCCCCCACTGTACAGGTGAGGAAATAAAGCACACTGTAATGTAGCTAGGTGGTGCAAAGGAGAGAATTCAAGTCAGCTCTTCTGCATCTGGGGCAGGGTAGCTGCTCTGTGGTATCTCAGGAACACACAACAGCATAAGCAGTACGTGGCAAGAATGAATGGATGAGTATTATGTTGTGAGCCTTCTGAAGAAGGGGTGGCCTATGTGGCACAAAATATCAGAAAGGAACCTGATACTGAGTTGTTTCCTGCAGAAAGAATAGCCAGAGATATGAGGGAGGCCTTACAGGTATAGGGGGAAGTCTGGAACCTCGACTGGTTGAAATGCAAGAAGGGACACTGGAAGTGGAATGGGCTTGGAGTTGAGGTGGAGGATAGGAAATGGGAAGCTGAACAGAAGAGTTTAAGCCTTGACGTGTGACACAAAGAGCTGTTAGAGGTTCTTCAGCAGGACGTGGCACACAAGTCCTCTGTTTTCTAAGTCATGGCCACTTTCAATGTGTCCTCTCCTGCAGGCACATAGAAAACCTCACTGGCCACTACTTATCAAAGCTCCACCTTCGTAAGGAGAGCTACAGCCTACAGTGAAGCTAGAGTACCAAGGAAGAAGGCTTTTGGTGGATCAGGGGGTCCAGGGTCCCTTGGGGTCCAGGGAAGCAGAATTACTTGAGCTGGGCCTCATATTCATCTGGGTGGAGACACAGAGAAGGGACACTTCAGGCTGAGACAAAGCAACTGCCTAGAGGCGGGAGCTCCTCCCCACCTGGGGAGCTCCAGGTGGACCAGATGGCCAGGGGTGCTGCTAGAAGTAGGGGAGGAGGCAACAAGTAAAGGGGTGCAGTTCATGGAGACACTGGATGGTCTCTGTCTTAGGGATTAGGCACATGATCGAGGTTGGGGATGCCCTTTACTGGGGAGAACTCTGAGGCCTGATAGACCAGAAAGGTTCTGCACGTGCCAGAGTGTAGTGCGTGGGGTGACATTTTTTCAATGCCACTTCTGCCAAGGAGTAATAATGCCAATTAAAAGCAGAGATGACCATTCTGTTGGCTAAACATTGAGCATAACATGGCCCAGAGCAGAGCCCTGTGGCTGGCCACTAGGCACATCCTATCAGACTACCATTATTTAGTGATCTTTGGGGGTGGTTCTCCAAACAGCTGAGTAGCACTGCATCAAGCACAGTTTTCCATCGCAGGCACAGATGAAGTTATGAAAGAATTTATCAAAAATCCAGACACCACAAAGCAGCCCTGATAGCCATCTAGTGACCTAAGCAGAAAAAAAGTAACGTTGGTTTAATTCATCTCTCCCTCCCACCTTCCCTCCTTACGTAACTCCTGTTCCTCCTTCTCCCCACCTTTCTATCTCTCCAATGTACGTTGAGTGTGTAATGTAGGGTAAGGCAAGGGAGTTATAAAAGAAATGAAGCAAAGTCCCTGCCCTAAAAAACTCTCACAGAGAGGAGGACAGTCAGGAGCCAGCCTGTGAAGAAGTCATAACTCGGTGTGGTCTGTGTCACGACAGCTTCAGAAAGAAGGGAGAGGTAAGTAACTTGGCCTGGGAGACAGGGAAGCCTCTGGGGAAAGAACACTTGAGCCATCAAACAAGGGAGGATGAGCATAGCAGACAATGGGTAAAGGCCCAGAAGTGGGAGAGAGTGGGGCTTGGGTGAAGGGTGGTGCCTGCACACCGATGCGGTGGCACTGGAGGAGAGCAGCAAGGCCGCAGGGGGTTGGGCTAGGGGTGTCTCCTGCTGGGCTGGGGAGATGGGCCTTTATCTTCCAGGAACAGGGAAATGTCAGAGCTTTGTAAGTGGAACAAGGCATGATCAGATCTGCACTCTTTGAAAGATTGCTCTGGGGTGATATAAAGGGAGAATCAGAGGGAGCAGACACCAGGGTGGGGACACCTGCAGTTTCAATTGCCCAGGTGAGAAATGAGGTTTGCATGACTTGCTCCTCATGATCCCCCGCCGGGCTTTTTTTATTTTTATATCCATTCAAACACATATACTAGAACCATCCTGAGGATGCAGCGGTGAAATGCCCCACCCCGCCATAGCTTCCAAGGTCTGCTTTTTCCCTTTTCAGAAAACCCAGCCTCCCATATACTCTCCAAGGACTTTCACCCTCGATCTGCTTCTAGAGCGTCTTCCAGCACAGAGAATAAAGTGGCCAAAGGAAAAGTGTGCACATTGGGCAAGGAATTTCTTATGAGTTGAGATGGGCTGGGGCCACCTCCTTGATCCCGCATTACCAGGAAAGACATCTGGGCCTCAGTGAGAAATGAATTAAGAAAGGTCCCAATATTTCAATTGCCTCAGATGAGGGCATTTTCTGTGAGCGAAGAGTCCTATGAAAGCAGGGGCAGAAACGGGTCAAACGCTTCCTTAAACACAGTAATTCCAGATCATAATGTTTGGAGAGAAATAAAAATCAGATTACTAGGAAGCATATGCATCCCTCTGGTAAGAATCAGCTTGTTGTGGCAGTGAATTTCTCTTAGGTTTACCCAGGAGGAAGCAACCCAGGAGGGATCAAACCTCAACCAGAGGTTGAGGGTCAAAGCGTGAACATCTTCTCTCTCATATAGACAAGGGAGCATCTCCCTGAGACACCCTCTGTGGTGGACATTTGATTAAGCCCCAACCTCCATTCTGTAGATGATCAGTCTAAGTTGAAAGGGTGCTCTCTACACCTATTTTTTCCTATTATTTGTGCAGGGTAAGTAGGTATCCAAGTTGTCCTGGTCAAACTAAGGACTTATATTTATGATTGGAGGAGAGGTTTTCTGTCTTTCTTTCGGTGTGTGAATAAATAAACAGGTAGCCCTGTTTGCCACTGGTAGCCTCTTTTTTTTATTATTAAATTTTTAACTATTTAGTTTTTTTAATTTTTAAAAAATTTTTAACATTTATTTATTTTTGAGAGACAGATCATGAGCAGGGACGGGCAGAGAGAGAGAGGGACACAGAGCCATCAGCACAGAGCCTGATGCGGGGCTCGATCCCGTGAACTGTGAGATCATGACCTGAGCCGAAGTCGGATGCTCAACTGACTGAGCCACCCAGGTGCCCCAATGTTTATTTAGTTTTGAGAGAGAGAGACAAAGACAGAAATAGAGCATGAGCAGGGCAGGGGCATAGAGAGAAGGAGACACAGAATCTGAAGCAGGTTCCAGGCTCTGAGCTGTCAGCACAGAGCCCCATGCAGGGCTCGAACTCATGAACTGCAAGACCGTGACCTGAGCCGAAGTCAGGTGCTTAACTGACTGAACCACCCAGGCGTCCCACCACTGGAAGCATCTTATGACCACAAGGGAAACCAGGAAGGCAGAATGACACCAAGGAAGGCAGAATGGAGGAATGGGAAATTCCTATGTCCTTGACAGCTTCTTAAGCTGCTGGTGGTTTGTACTTGGGGCCCACTGTTACTTCTGATATTCTTACTCTTCAGGCCCCTTTGAGTCGGGAGTTTCTGTTACTTGCAGCTCAAAGCATCTTTACTAACGCACTCTCCAAAGGACTCCAAAGGTGGGGTCTTGTACCCCACTGGTGTGGTACAAGGGAACTTTTTTGTTGCATAAAATCTCATGCCACTGTCTTCCAGCTTCCCATATGATTTCAGGTGCTTCGTTAAACCCCTCAATAGCAGAATGGCTTATCACCCCGTCCACTGGAGTTAAGTATGTATTAGACCAGGAGAAGGCAAGGCAGAGTAGCACTCAGAGTAGAGGCAGGACCTTCTTCTTTGTCCGCAGATGGGGCACTGGCCCTACAGCTCCCCAGACCTGAGAGTCCAAGGGCCACTTTCCTGATTTTCCTCTCAAGAGAATATCAACAGACTATGCAGTCACCTCACCTGAGGGCCAGAAAGGAGGGCCTTGAACAGCAGGTGAGGGGTGGCTGTTCTCTCTGTAAGCAGCAATATATTCAATCCCATCCAGCCCCGCATTTCATCCCCTCCCTGACCCTGTTGCTTGAGGGGAGGAGCCATGCCCCTGCAGGTAGCAACTGGGAGGTCCACTGTGCATGGGCTGGAGCCCAAAGGAAGCCCAAGGGCAGTGTCCCAGTGGGTCAACTGGCAGACAGGCAGGCAAAAGCTGGAAGCTGTTGTTCTGTTGTTCCCTCAGGCTGAGGAATCAGCTAGGATGGGCTCTTGAAAGCTCCTGCCCTAGCTCCAAGGCATGGCCTGGCTGGAACTAGGAAACCTTCAAAGCTGTTCTCCTTCCCATCCCCGGCCTTGGAAACATGAAAGGGATTCTGATGCCCCATGCTGGTCGCTTTGATAGTCAGCCTTGCCCACTGAAAATACCTTTCCCTGTCAATGCTCTCTGTCTCTCCTCTGTGACTCTTGCCCTGTCTCCTCTTTGTCTCTTCCTTTCTCTTTTCCTACCTTTCAGTCTCTGTCTCCTTTTGACTCGCTCCCTCCCCTCCCCCACTCTCCTTCCCAGGCTCTATGTAGCTAAGATATTTTTTCCTCAGTAAAGTCTGAGTCACCCTGTGTAAGATGGTTGGGCTCAGTGGACAAGTTGCCACAGGGCCTTTGCTGGCCCAAGCCTGAGGCTGCCCTGCCCCCACTCTCCTTTCTTGAAAAGGACATGCATCCTTTGATACGTGGATGCTCACAGGTGGTCCTGCCTACAGAAGTGAGAGCCTCTCTGTGTCATCTGGAAGCCCCCCCCCCCCAGACCCTAGAATATCCCCCCAGCCCATCTGCCTAGAGCCTAAAACCGTCATCATTAGTCAAGCCACTGGGAGTCCCCTTGGAGGGGTATGGTCTGCCATATGCACAAGATTGCGTTTAAGTCTCATGTTTTGTCTTGAAAGTTCACACACATCTTCATAATTCAGTCTTTTTAAAGTATGCCTTTAACAAAATGTAAACAAAAGTGCTCAGATCTTAAGTGCTTAGTCCCATGATTTTTCAAAAGAAGCATACCTGTGTCACCAGAACCCGAAGTAAAGGAATAGCATCAGCACCCTAAGAAGCCCTAGTGCCCCTTCCAGTCACTATTCCTGAAAGACCACCTCTATTCTGCTAGTCTTTAACATATGCTTTTCAAAATATATGTTTTAAATTCCTTTCTATGTCGCGAAGCTGTTGTTTGCAGAAGCCTGTACTTACCCTGTGGCATTCACAAGTCCCAGTATAGCGCAGGGCACTCCGGATGAAGAAGCACAGAGCCTCTTCTTGCCTGTTTTCCGGCAACTTCAGGAAATGAGGACTAGCCTTACTAGTATTGCCACTTAACAGCTAAGAAATTGATGTTCAGAGAGATGTGGTTTGTCCAAGGCCATTGAACCTGAGTGATGGAGTCAGGGATTTGAGACCCCTGCCAGGATTCTGAAGCTCCAGGGGGAAAGAGATTTGCTCCCTGGAGCCTGAGTCGTCCTAATGGACGATTTCCTGTTGAGAGCTTGATAACATCATATTAGAGACATACAGGGGGCAGGGACTCCTAGAATGTGGACATAAGAATGAGGGCAGGATCCCAGGCAACCTGACTAAGGTCACCAGTAGGCCAGTGGGTACCACCTTCAGAATCAGGCTCCTGAGAGGAGGTGACCTAACTATGACCTTTGGCTCCCAGATCCATTACCAAATACTCAATGGCCCTTCCCTAGAGGCAGAGGAGAACAGGAATGGTTCTGCCTCCATTGGGTGGCTGGGTGACCTTGGACAGGTCTCTTTTCTACTCTTATTTACAAAAGAAGAAACTGGAAGAAATTTCCCAAAACAGCCCAATGTGGCTTGCAGCCCCCAGGGGCCCCCAGCAAGGTCTGCTGCCAGTGCTGAGGGTCCTGCCAGGGTCACATTAATAGAACAGGACTCAAATGGTCTAGAAGGGGAGAGCCAGGTCTGTGCAGCCCCACTGACCCCCAGGCTGGAGGCCTCGATCTCACACACCCCTAACACCTTGAGGAAGGCTGAATGCAGCTCTTAGCTCACTGGGGTCAGAGAAGGGGTCCTGAAGCAAATTCTGGGGCTGTAGGAAATCCACTGGGAGAGGATCACACCAAATTTTTCTAAAATTCAGAAAATTGGAGAAGGTAATCTTTCTGGCACCCTTCCAAAACAATGAGTGTGAACCTTGGTGGACAGGAGGTGTTGTGGAAGGGGTTCTTGCCAAGAACCTTATTGTCGACCAGCCCAGATTAACAGAGTGTAGTGTATAATGGGTGGCACGTGACAGACCTACTCTGCTCTCTTCTGGCCAGACCATCTCTGGGCTTCGGACTTCAGGAAGGAGGTTCAGGATGGGAGAGAGAAGAGAGACCATGTAGGACAAGGAGCTCAGTAAAACTGAGCCAGTTTACCCTGTGGGAGAGCAGCCTCGGGGGTGGTTTTCCTGACTGTGGAGCAAAGTGGTCAGAAGCGAGGGCTCAGGTCTGGCAAAGTGGGGTTTGGTGTCTCGTGCTACTGCCCTCACCAGTGACCTTGCTCAGGTTATGTCCTATGTCTGTGCCTCAGAATCCCACCTACCTCACTTGGACTGTAGGAGCACTAAATGAGGTGATGCGTGACAAGTGCCCAGCACTGTGTGTGGCTCATAGTAGGTCAACACGAGATACTATTATGGTTATTACTGTTATTAGCTGAGTGGCTCTCATGGGGAGTGGGAGACTGAGGGTGGGTGTCAGAGAGAGAGGAGCATGCAGACTCTGTAATAAAGATGACCCTTCTCATCATGAAAGCTGCGTCTGTGGCTGTGAGCTTCCCACCCCTAGCAGTGTTCAAACAGAAGCTGAATGACCCCCCTCCCCAACTGTAAGGGCCACATCCAGCTCTTAGCCAGACTTTTGGGGTCCCTTCCACTTTTGCACCTGGCTGGGATGCCCATGACAGTCTGTCAGTCTATCCTTTAGGCTCTTATTCCAGTCCAGAGCAACGGAAGTGGGCAGATGGTCTGCTCAGAAAGGACTTCAGAATTCCTCTTTCTGAGCACAAGCAGCAGGATAGGGACAGGGATGAGGGCAGGAAGAGGTAGCTTAATAAAAAATCCCAATAAAGCTCTGCAGCCCCTGGTGGCCAGGGGCAGGTCCTGGGCATAAGCCTTCCTTAGACCCGCCCACCTGGGGGCCCTGACTAATATTCCTGGAGCCTCTGCCTGCCCCTGGCTTCATTAACAATGCTGAAGGGGCTGAGAGGTCCAAGAGGGCTCCCAAATGCTGCCTGACAATATTGCTGAGCCGCCCACACCAGCCCCACCCCAGTGCATGCACTCCCCCATTCCAGACCCTCTGCTGAGGAATGGGTTTGATTCAATCAGATGTTTGCCTGTGGGACCGTCTGGGTCAATTTATTATGGGCAGATGCCAGCTCCAGGGAGTCAGGCAGCCCTGGCGTGGAATTTGGAGCGAGGACTCATTAAAGAGCAGCTAAGATGTGCAGGGGTGGGGTTCTGTTCCCCCAGAACAAGTGGACCCAAGGTAGGCTCTAGCTAGGGAAGGCTGGCCTGGGGTAGCCACAGGCAGAAACAGAGGCACAGCCCACGGGGGGCACTGCCCTACTGGTCAGAGCTGGCCTTCCTCCCCTATGAGCTCTGGGTGTGACAAGCTCAGGCCTTGTTCCCTCTACCTACCCCCTACTCAAATGCTTTAAGAAGTTGGGACTGACAAAAGCTAAGTCTGGCCAGTTTGAAGACAGCCAGACAAAGGCCTGGTGTGGGACCGCCAAGAGCGCTAGGCCCTCAGCTGCGTACAAAAGGAAGGGAAAGGGAGTGCGGACTTTGCAGTTCAGCTTAAAAAACAAACCTGTGAAACAGAGCCAGGCCCCCTTTCCTCCCCCTCGCTCCAGCATTAGCAGGAGGGGCTGAAAACATTTGTTCAGAGGGGGGGGGTGAAAAACCCTAAGTGCTTCTGCTTCCTTTTTTTTGCCAAATCATGCAGAAGATGCTGGCAGCTGCAAAGATTCAATTATGCACAATGCGAAAAATCATTTACAAAAATAATGGCACTCGAAAAAAATGGCCTCTCCAGAAATGGCGTGGAACAATAAATCCGTTAATTAGCTAATTAATATTCAATTGGGGTCAGTGGGCTTAATAGAACCTTTCTTGGAGACCCAAGAAATCCTAAACTGCTGCGAGGCGCCTGCCCACTGCCATTATCTCGGGCGAGCAGGCCCTTATCGGGCCGCCAGCTGTCCCCGAACAATGCAGGCCCTTATCAGCTGGGGCAGCAGCCCTGGCCGCTCACTCGGGCTCCCTCCACCCAGAGGAACACACAGCCTCTTGGTAATTGATATATGGCGCAGCTTTGTCTGAGGCTGTTTGCTCTGCTGGTATTTAAGGCAGCTTGGGCCCCCTGATTGATTGCCATTGGCCAAGTCTCTGCCATCAATGACAACCTGTCAATGAGGGACCAGCCAATGACAGTGGCTAACAGTCCTGATACCCTGGCCATCTGGGCCAGGCCAGAGGCTCGACACATGGCAACATGACCCATTGGGTTTGGCTTGAGTTTGTGGCCCTCCTCAAGTGGGAGTCCAAGCCCTCATAGACTTGAGTATTTGAGCGGGGGACCAGCATCCCCTGTCCTGCTTTGCTGAGAGGTTGGACCAGACTGCTCTAAGTGTAGTCCATGGTCTTGCAGCATCTATTGGCTGGGAGATGGTTAGAAATTCTTGGGCCTCCCTTAGATCTCCTGAATGTGGCTTTCTGGGGATGGGGTCCAGGAATCTATGTTTCATCAGACTCTTTAGATGACTCAGATGCATGCTGACATTCAAGAAGAAGTTGACAAAATGAAGAGTTCCCACTCCTGGCTGTGTCTTAGAGTCACCTGGGATGGGGGAGAACTCAATATACACATTCCTGGGTCCTACCGTATAGAGTCACTTTTCCCTTATCCACTGAAAGCACTGGAGTGTACAGGTCACCCTGGGAACACTAGGACTGGCCAGCAAACAGCACAGCAGGCCACCATGATCACGGCCTGTTGGGGTCCTGTCCAGTATGGAACAAGGCAGCACACATCCACCAGGGTAGTCAAGCTCTGGCTATACACGATTAGGGCTCCAGAAAACCTGTCAGGAGCCAATTACATTCCATGTGGGAGGAAGGGCCTCCAGGCTAACCCCCAGATATCTGAGACCCATAGCAAAGCTGAAACTCAGTACATCTCTTTAGCATCAGGTGCCATGGGCAGAGAAGGGAAGAGAAGGAAGTGGATAAAGGGAAGAAGATTATGGAAAGGGGATTTATCTATTTTCTCCCTGAGACTCATATCCCAGATTCAAGTGTTGGCTACTTCTGAATGGGTAAGGGTTCCTCAGGGTCCTACATTCCCATCCTTCCCTACCTTCTCTCTTCACCCCACTGGCCCATCCTCTATCACGTACCTGCCCAGGTCTGCCCCATCAGGTAGGGCTCAGTGTTCCATAGCTTGCCTCTTCCCGCCTTCCCCCAACCCAGACCCCCATTTCCAGTGTCACAAGCACTCAGGGAGCAGCTATGGCTCTCTCCACATGTGAAAGAGCAAGCCTGAGTCACAGAGGTTGAGGGCTTTAGTCAGATGTGGACTTGGAGGCAGCCTAGGATGAAAAAGTCAGGAGAGTGTATAGCACTCTTCTCTCAGGTGTTATGTGGAAGTCAGTCAAGCAATAAGAACGAGGAGGCCATGGGTAGGGGCTGAGCATAGCCCAGCTCAGCCTTAATGCCCCTGACCCCACAAAGTTGGGGAGGAATTTGTAGATCACAGAGCTTGGTGATGGGAGTTCAGAGCTGTGTTTCCCAGAGAGCCAAGACCAGGTGCAGGGTGGACTGAGCATCAGCAGGTGACAGGGCCCCAGCCACTATGGGGCAAAGCTGGTCTGAACAGAGGAAAGCTCTAAGCTTAGGAATATGGCATCCATAGGCAGGTAACCCAATGGGGACTTGAACAAGTTAGGATGAAGTGATCAGCCCTGGGGCCTAAGGCAGAGACCAGCTGTGATACTGAGTGAGACCAGAATGACATCTCTTGGGCCACACTGAGGCCACAGGTAGGTTCAGTGGCTGATGAGAGAGGAAAGAAAGAAGCCAAGGAGGCAGCAATTCATTAATCTAAGCAGTTCCTTTGTTTTTAATGTGATTCCACAGCAAGGGCTCAATGTGGTGTTCCTCTGGGGTCATTCCTGTCTTGAGAAACAGGTGCCCTTAGAGCCTTGACCTCTGTGTGGGAAGATTAACAGCTTCCCCAGGCCTCTGGGGAGGCTCAGCTGCACGCTCTGACTGTGTGGGCTGTCACTAGCACTCAGCATGGAAAGGAGCATACCTCATGTTCAGGGTCCCAACTAAATGATCTTTTCATTGGTGCCCTCCCTGGGGCTCTTGGTGCATCAAAAGGCTGTTGAATAATATCAAAGGCAGTTATCCATCATCCAACATTCTGCTAGGTTAAGTAATTGCCCTTGTGATATGTTATCAAGCCCTCATGAGAAAAATAACTTTCCATTTAGTAAGCAAAACATTGACTTGAAAACCCATGGATTAGCCCAAATCCTCATCTACCAAGTTAGCAAGTAACTTCTAAAGCTTCCCAGAATGTCAAAAACAGTCCCTTCCTTCTCCCACATATGTGCATATACATGACTTTTGCCCTCGGAGGGCTCCTGGTCCCTCACTGAGCAAATCTGTTCCTTTGAACAACTTGGGTTTGACTCAGCCTGTCAGATCTTGGGATTGGAGGCCAAAAGTGGACTATGGTCTTGGCTCCATCCCCTTTGGAGAGTGAGCATGTGATCCCAGGTTGGGGGTATTGCCTTGCACAAGATGGTGGCAAGAGCAAGATACCCCCATCCTCCTCTGGCAGATAGAGTCTGTTTAGGCTGTGTTTCAGGAGGCCGCTGGATGCTGGGCCCCCTTGGAGAGGCTCTCATAGCTGGTTGGTGGCAGGAGAGAGACACACTGAGAGACTCAGAGACAGACTTGGGAGAGAGAGACACCAAGAATGCTGGTTGGTTTGTGTAAGTGTGAGAGGGAGCTCTAGTCATTGGTTAAATTATCTGGGACTCTCCTTTGGCTGCCGCAGAGACTTCCTATGTCCATGATGACAGATGCCAGGATGGGAGCCGTGATGGGCTGGGACACTGGAGGTTTTCCTGACCCAAAGTCCCTATTTCGATCTTGCGTCTCCGGTTTCCTGCAAGCCCACAGTGGACTCTTTCTTGAGCAGAGGAAAAGTTGAGCTTGTTCCCAATTCTCTCTGCCCCTTGTCCTTGAAACACCAGACATCAGACCAGTGTCCTCCCTGACTTTATAGGGGAGGGAACTGAGTCTCAGGGTGCGTCCAAGCATACAGTATATACATCAAGTCAGATGCTAGGCTTGAACTCCAGGAACAGCCCTCTGTCCCTCTTCAGTTCTCTGCCTCCTGCCCACCCTTCACTCCCCCCACCTGTCTCCACTGTGGGGGAGTCCAGACCCCACCACCAAAGGAAAGAAAGTTTCTGCTCACCTGAAAACCAGCCATAGGAGCAGGAGGCCCTGAGTGCGCCTGCGGAGTTTGGAGCTCCTTCAACTTCACGACTAATTGCAGAGAGGCAGTGGGCGGGCTCTTGGCAAGCGATTAGCTGTCCCACTGCATGAATAATTTGCATAGAAAATGCTTTATTTTGGCAATCTATTAAAGGGCCCACAGTGCTGTGGCTTATCTCAGCCTCACAGCAAGGAGAAGGCTTGGCTATCTCGTTAAGTTCTGTTGATGCATAACAATTTGAAATGGGCACAAGCTAGTATGACATTTAAAGATGCCTTCACTTAATTATATTACACAAACATGGGGTTGTTTATCCTTGGGAATAAAGTCTTTTTGAAGTCAAAGTTGGCATGTGCATAAAGGAAGGCATTTTAGCTGATTTTTCAAGAGGAGGCCTCCTCACTTCAAACTTGGGGGGTTGCATTTCCCTAGGGCCTCATAACACAGAGGGTTCTATGGCTGAGATGCAGACTTTGAGATTGGTTCTCTAGTTCTTCTTCTCTGGGGGTGGCCTACAGTTTGGCACTTAATACAAAATCGTGGAAAGAAAAGCTTATTAGAGCAAGGAAAAGAGACTCACTGTGTGACCTTCGGCAAGCCCCTCCCAGTCTCTGAGCCTCCTCCGCTGCCTCACGTGCAACATGTGGGGTGGGGCTTTCCTGCTCTAAGGCAATGACTGGCAAACCACAGTTTATTTTTGCTTTCTCTTTGCCTCTCATCTTGTTGACTCTGTAAATAAAAAGACAGCCTCTTTGTTAAGAGCCAAAGGGAATTCAGGGTCCCCATCATGCTCTTTCTAAGGACTGGAAACATGCTAGGAAAGAGAGATTGGGGAAAACTAGGAAGAAGCTTGCAGCTGTAGAGGTATTGGGTATGTTTTTGCTCTGCCAAGCCAGAGGCCCTGGGAGACTACAAAGCTAGCAGCCTTGCCTCACTTCCTTGAGAAGCAAGAACTGGGCCCTGGCTGGAGGGAATGAAAGGAAAAGCCCTAGTGGCATTGAGAAAAATCTGCAAAGCCCTGAGAAGCCTGCTTTGCCCACAAGGTGCTCATGGAAAATCTTGTGGATACTGGCTATCTCTTCACCTCTGAGCATTAGAGCAGAGACCAGTGCTGGCTGTGGGAGGAGCTCTGGACATAAGGTTAGGTGGGCTGGTTTCTGGCAGGGTAGAGCCTTTGATGTTTCCAGTGACAGCACTGCCTGAATAAGTCTTTCAAGAGAAAAAGACCCAGAGGAAGGAGGGCTTGTCCAGGGCCCTGGCTTCCAGGATCTATGTTCCTCCTGGAGTTAAGCTTTCTGGAAAGCAGACTTGCATCTGCCCTCCACTCCCCTTCTTGCCCCCTAGGACTGAAGACGGAACTCTCCAAAGCTCACAGACAGCATGCTCCTGCTCTGCCTCTTCCTGGCACTTAAAAAAATAGATTCGTGATTAATGGACACATTATCTGTGATTAAGTATAGACAATTCCCATTCCATTATGACTTCCTAGAAACATAACTCTCTGTTAAAATAATGGAGAGAGTATTAATTAGCATTAATAGTTAACCTTATATTTAACTGATGCATGCCACTTTGAATAAAACCTAAAGAAATGTCACCTCCCAGACACAATTAGGTACTCTTTGGCTAGTCATGAACTGTTGGTGGTCACTGCCTGCTCTAACACGATTGTCCCCCAGTCTTGAGTAAAATAATCCACTGAGTATGTAAATCTTGAGTCAGAACCTTCCTGGTGGTTGCTAGAAAGAACTTCATCTTCAAATACTAGCGTGGGACTAATCATCAAGGTGAGAGAACTCACTCTCTGTTAGGCTTGTGTCATCTGGAGAATAAGAAGCAAAGTTACCGCTCATTAAGCAGTTGTTCTGAATGAGACCCTGTGCTAAGCACTTGTTTGGGCCGAACTACATGAAATAGGGCTTTTGTAGTTCAAAAACAGCCAACTGGTGGCAACTTCATACAGTGCAACTTAATACCTCACTTAATCCCTACCATGCCCTTACCTTTGTTATTACTCTTTCCATATTACACATTAGGAAAATGAGGCACAAAGAAATTAAATAACTTATCCAAATTAACAGAGCAAGTAAGTGGGGCCAGGTGCCATGAGCTTTGACTCCATACGCATCTAGCTTTGACATTTTACCTCTTACGAACATGCTCCCATAAGTATTTCACATGTTTCGATCAATGGACACGTTTAAACTGAAACTGGTACATACAGTGTGCTCCATTAATGTTTATTAAATGAATTGATAAATAAAGGATAGATTGTGGGGTGCCCGAGGCCCCGGTATCAGAATGGTATATAGGAACGGGCTGGATACTACTGAACCATGGGGCATTTGGCCAAGGATTCGCACATTCGCTTCTCCCAATCTGACCCCCCACATCAGGTTCTTTTCCAGAGTCAAGTAGGAGTCCAGACATGGCTAGAAAGGTGGTGTGGGCAGGGGGAGCTGGACAAGGAACTACAGGGCTGTCAAGGCAGAGCCCTAGGACAGGGGGTCATTTGGAGAAGTGGAGGAAAGAAGAGGGTAAACAGAACCGTCCTGCCTTGAGCCACCGTAATTAGGCTAAGCAGAGCCTCCCTAGGTCTGGATCCCCCTCCAGACCACTGCGAACAGGCTATAAAATGTCCACTAACATCAGAGAATCCTTGTGTCATATCCCTCACTTCCTGAGCACTTGGAGTCCTTTCTTTCTGACCTACAGGTCTATTCTCTGGGCTTGAGTCAAATCTTCCCCCTCACAGCCACCTAACCCTCAGCTTTTCTTAACATGGCCCTGTGACAGTGCCCAGGAGACTGAGGCTGGGCATAATTAATGGCCAGCTGTGGAGCAAAGGCAAGGCATGTGAGCACTGGTGCAGCAGATCCACAGGACACCCCGTGGTTCCATGCAGGGTATGAATCCATGGGTTGTACTTAATTTATAGATTTATCAGTTTTTGGCCAAATGTAACTAAGAAATTGAAAACTGTAAAATGACACATAGATGCACAATACTTATAGCTTTCCTATTGAATAGATTCCAATAACAAGAAATGGATGTAGTTAGCATAATTGTTGCTTTCGATTTTGCATTGAGTAGTATTTCTGAAAGTGATTGATTAATAGATGCTGATGCCACACATTGCCCTTCCTTTTGGTAGCAGCCACACTGCACACAGTGATGGTTATAGGAGTCTGTGGTGACAGGAGCCACTTGGTGAGGTTGGAGATTCAGATTCCAGGCTTTCTACTTGAGTCCCAGAGGGATGGGTGGATGGGTGCAAAAGGATAAACAGCTAATCCCTGGGGAAATGGCAGGTGCTGGAAAGCCTCACCTTCCTTGGGCCTAAAACCTCCAGATCTTGGTCACTACTAAGGATCTTCTGAAGAAAGAAAAGCAGTTTCATTCAGTGATGTACTAAGCATCTTTATAGTGCCCTTATTGAGTCCTGGGGGACGACAGAGAAGAACCACCCACATGTTTTTGCCCTCAGAGAGCTTTCATACCTTGCCTGGCCAAGACATCTTGTATGCCACACTCAGTATCATTACCATCATAGTCCTAACCCCATGCACTATGTTTTATGATCTGTAAAGCTCTTTCAATTCATTAGCTCAATTAATTTTGCAATGACCCTATAAGGGCAGAGATAATTGTTCCCAGGGGAAACTGAGGCCCCAAGAGTAGTGACCTTTCCAAGCTCACTCAACATGTCAGTGATGATGAAGGAACCAAACACCAGTGTTTAATGTTGAGTCCAGACTTCTCCCACAAAAACACACTACCTCCTGGAATGAGGTGATGGGAGAGGAGAACTCTGCTCTGCCAGGATTGACCTGGCGTGGTATGAATAGGTTGGAACTCATCAGGCCTTCAGGACTCACACACAGAACATAAGTTTTCATAAAGTCAGTGTGCAAACAGCCTCATCTGAATAGAAGGGAGCAACAAATGAACAAATCATCTTCCAGACATGCCTCCACCTGTATGGGTGTCCCGAGTCGTTTATCATTCATTCAACAAATATTAACTGAGATCCTACTGTGTGTAAGATTGTCCTGCAGGATACCCTGGATGTGGAAGACAACCTGTTACAATCCCCAGATTCTGTCCTCTCTTTCTCCTGCCCTTAGTCCGGCTGTCAAAATCCAGAGAGGGAAGACGGAGCTTTGGTACCATGGACAGCTCAGTGCATGTGTCAGTGAGAGGAACTGACCAGGAAGGAGGGAGGAAGGCCATACACACCACCTTTCTCAGAACAGCCTCATTGCCTGATCTCACCCTATACCTCCCTGACATTTAAGACCATCGATACACCCACCCCTTTGGTGTATGACACCCAAAGACCACGAAAGATGATCTGGATGTTCCAAGGCTACTCAGAGAAACAACCCAGACCCACTCTTCCTTTCTCCTTCCTCATCTGCTTTTCTTTGTGACAACAGTCTTCTCTGACTGTGCTTTTGCTTCATAACCCAGACTCTGATCTTGCCGCTATCTTTCTAGGCTTCCAGTCTGTTCTGAGTGTTTCTAGTGCATGAACTTTGATTTTTTCTAAAATGGGGTCTGATTTAGTTTGTTTCTGTCTTGCCTTGGTTAGGAGCTCCCACATTGTACCCGGATCCCCATGTCAGCCATGTGGCTGCGTTCCCTCTATGTTAAACCTAAACAGACAATCAGGGTGGGCATGTCTTCAAAGTGGCTCACTAGGAGAGGAAGGAAAAGCTGGAGTTTGAGAACCAGCTAGAGCTAACTGACAGAGAGAGGTTGCAATTGGTAACTGATAGAGAAGTTCATCAAAGGAGTTTCTCTATGAAGCTTCTTATTCCTTATTCTGATATGAGTACAGTGGAGGAAGGTTTGAGGAGAGGGAATCAATTCTGCAATAATTTCTTTGGAAAACAGGAGACAGATACTGGGGACTGACAGAGGGATAGATGGGCAGTGCTGAGGGCTCAGCCGAAAGGAGCCCATTGTGTGTATGGTTCTGGTCTTTATGTTTGGGTAACTGTCCCCAGTAGTACTCAGCTCCGTGCATGCAGAGAAGATTAGGATAAGGAGTTTACTAACCAGGACAGTGGGAAAACAGAGGTCAATGGAGTTGAGTGTGTCGACAAGACAGTGCTCTCTAGCCCTGCAAAATCCTCCACTGAGTATTCCAGAAGCTGTCACTTTGGTTCCCATACGCACACTGCCATCTGCTGGGAGGATGGAAGAATGACCCAGAGGCTGCCTGCATTTGAGCCCAAGCCAGAATCCTGTCCTAGGAAAGCCCCTCTCTTCTGCTAGTCCCAGCCAGTCGGTCCTCACCCTCCCTCCCTGACTCCCTGCCTGCTTCCTCTGGCCTCCCAACCCCTCTCTCACACCCCATCAAGGTACTGAACCCTCTCTGGCTTGAGTTCCTCTTCCCCAACTCCCCATTTGATGGAGTTGCTCCATGAGGACAGATTTTGTCCCCCAGGCACAGAGCAGGGACCTTGGGGCATGTGGCCTCTCAGGCAGGAGATGCTACCTGTCCCCTCCATCATTCTGGACTAGGCCAGGCAGGAAAGAGGCAGCCGTGGGGGCTGACTTGTCATAAGTCTTTAAGGGAGGTTACATGGCTGTAACCTCCATGCTGCTTCTGGTCTGCCCGAGGGCTGTCAGCCCAGAAAACCAGGTCTGTTCCAGAGCTAGCTGCACTGAAACTGCACTGCAGAAAACGCCCCCCTTGTGATCTCTGGGAGAAAGGTAGGGGAAGTCAGAGCCACCTAGAAGACCACCAGAGAGAGAAGACCCTCTGAGACCTCCCATCAGAATCCCCACTTCATGGATGAGAAAACTGAGGCCCAGAAATATGGTGCACCACACTGCTCCTCCTGATAAGAGGGACTATTAAAGCACATTCCTAAGGAACTCAGAGGACATGTAGTCTAATCCTTTCACTTATAGATGGGGACACCAAGGCCTGAGGGGTAGCAGAAGAAAGGGATGCTGACCTGCTCCACATTGCAATGCTAGTTAGTATCTGTCCTGTGCTTTCTCTGTGCACCAAACTGCCCCAGTTTAAAGAGGGCAGCCCTTAATGGAGGATCTGCCTGAACACAGGAGGGCTCTGGGGGAGGGGATGGGCAGGGAGGCCGGCCAGCCTTCTGGTGAGGAAGAATGCTGAGGCAGCAGCCACTGGCTGCCCTGTCCCGCTGTGATGTTCCCACCATTTCCTTTGCTGCTCAGACAAGGCCAAGGTAGGAGGCTTATTTATTCCTGCGCTTTTATTTATTCATCTTTTATTCATTCACATCCTGTCAGTGTATATTGTTTACATTATAAATCATATGTATTCCCACACTCCCTCTTAAGGAAAAGGCCCAAGAATACAGATTGTTGCAAAGCTGTGAAAATGGTTGCGGCAGCAGCATTACATCTCCTTCCCCCTCGGGCCTCCCAATGGGGTTGCGGAAGCCCTCATTATGGCAAGGTGAGGGCTGAGACCACCTGGAACTCCCCAGGTGCATGCACCATGTACTTCTGACTCTCAACAGAGGGGGCATAAGAAGGAAGAGGAATGAGAGAAGGTGGGAGTCTGCAGGGAAACCTAAGGATGGCATATTCCCCACACCCCCTTCCTGAGCTGGCCAGGCAGGGCTGAGCTTGAGCACCAGCTGCCTGAAGCCATCTGAAGGGAGTGAGCCGAATCCAAGCTACTCCCGAGCAAAGCCATAAGCCACCAGAGAGATGACTGCAAATGCCAAGACCAAAGGAGGAGAAGCAGATCTATGAAGGAGAGTTGGAAACAAGAACTGGTAACCTGGTAGGGTGTGGCATTCAAGCAGAAGCTGGTCAGGAGCAAATGCAGTAGGCTTCCAAGGGGGCCAGGCAGGCAATCACAGTTTGCGTTTACAGACTGCCCTGAGTGAGTGGGAGGGCCTGGAGTTCTGGCCAGACTGGGATTGGAAGAACTGGACTGAGCAGATGTATCCTGCAGCTGCAAGACTGAACAAATGGCAACTGGTACATATGTCTCTGTGCAGGGGGAAAAATCATTATTTTAATTGTATATCGAAACCTTTGGATATGTCTAAAGCTATACTCAGAGGAAGAGTCATAGACTTAAATACATTGTTGGGCAAGGTAAGTAACTAATAGCTAGCACAACAGGCAAACCCCCAAATTGCAGGGGCTTAGCACAGTAAAGGTTAGTTCTTGTTCATGCTACATGCCTGTTTCAATCAGTCACTTAGGCATGCAAGCTGATAGAGAATCTTCTGCCTTGTAGCTGGATCATCTGGAACACATAGCCTACAAGACTGTGGTAAAGCAGAAGAAAGAGGAGGAAGAAAATATACTGGCTCATAACTATTTCAATCCAGACAAAATATATACCAGTTTCTTCTCAGAATGCATTGGCTAGGACTAGTTGCATAGCTGATCCCAAATTCAAAGAGACACTGTGATATGCAGGGGGAGATTACATATGTATCCAGTGAGCACTGTCTCAGGCACATTAAACATTAAACAAGGAACAATTAAAATCTGTGACTAAAGCATCCAGCTAAAGAAAAAAATAACAAAATCATCCTAAGAACAATTGTAAGAAGAAATTAATAATAAAATAGAAATTCATTCATTGATAACAATTTATTAACTGTCCAATTGATGAAAAGACCAACACAGATGAATTACTAGTTAATCAGATTTAAAAAAAAAAAACAGGAAAGAAGCACAAGTAGACAAAACAGGGAAATAACCGCAAATATGTAGAAAATTAAAATAATGATAATTTTATAATTTCACAACCCTATGCTTATGTATTTTACAAACTCTATGAAAATGTTATTACCAAAACTGACTAAAGAGTGTTAATAATCATGGAATATATTGAAAAAAATTTTTAATGATTTTCTTGTATATATACACACACATACACACAGAGCTTCACAAGTGAATTCATTTGAATCTCTGAGGAACACATAATTCTGGAGTTGAACTGTTCCAGTGCATAAAAAGGAAAGGAGATCTCCAAGTTATTTGTTACAAAGCTGGTAAAATATGGATGGCAAAACGGGACAAGGCAAAACAACTACTACAGATTAATCTCATTTTGAATAACAAAACAAAAGTCTTCAATAAAATATTAGCAAATAAAACTTAGCAGCATATTTGTAGATATTAAGTAATTACCAAGTAAAGCTAGGGTTTGGGAGCAACCAGATCTCAGGACACAGACAGGTCACAGGAGCTGAAATGACTGAGATACTCAGTCTGACACGGAAGAAGAGCTGGGTAGATGAGTTGGGTGGAAAAATGATGCAACACACAATTATTCCTCTACTTCTAAACTCCTAGCCAGAGGCAAAGTGGTATAGAGGCAGAGCCTAAATGGGGGTCGTGAGATCATAATAAAGAGAACCCATGACTTTAGGATCCCTACTGTGAGCCTTCTGGATCTCTGGAAAGCTGAAAACAGATGGAAAACAGGCACCTAGGGCAGGGGAAATAATATTGCTGAGAGTCTGTTTGCCACTACTTACTTGAGTATAAGCTGTTAACTGTCTTAACTCTCTCTTTCTCTCTCCTCTCCCTACACTATTCTTCAACAACCCACTCAGTTGTAAGATGAGATAGAACAAGCTGGAAGTCACATAGGATATTAGGCAGGGGGTGGGGAACATAAAAAAAAATAAACAAAAAAGCAGATGAAGGACATGCATTTCAAGAGGAATTGAGCAAACAAAGGAAGGATGCAGACGAATCATTTTCCGTAGCCTTCGTAAAATTATAGATTACATGATCTCTCTTTCTAAAGAAAAGTACAGAGAAAAGATGCAAAGGTATAGTGAAGAGTTTATAGGATAGTAAATAATAACTAAAGTGGCAAAAGTCAAGAGAATAAATAGAAGCAAAAAGAAACAAGAGAAATGGGGGCACCTGGGTGGCTCAGTGGGTTAAGACTCTTAATTTCAATTCAGGTCATGATCTCAAGATTATGGTATTGAGCCCAGAGTGGGGTCTGTGCTGAGCACAGAGCCTGCTTAAGATTCTCTCTCCCTCTCTGCTCCTCTTCAGTTCACATTCTCTCTGACAGACAGACAGAAAGAAAGAAAGAAAGAAAAGAAGAGAAAAGAAAAGAAAGAGAGAAACACAGATATACAGAGCGACCTCACATTAGAAGCAACAAATAACAGGAGGAAAAAAAATGAATGAAAATACAGCCAGAGTCCTTGTGATCAAAATTTTAGGAAATCACACTAGATAAAATGGAACAAAAATAAGAATGAAAACATGATTATGAAGAAGTTGATAGATAAGGAAGACTAAAGAAATCCACTATATATAATTAGTGTTTCTTAAGATGAAAACATCCCCCCCAAAATTAAAAATACTTACTTCTCTATCCTTCACACATTTTTCTCCACCCCTCCCCCCAGGTCTATCTGTATATATGCTCAGAGACTTCTAAAATACTGTTCATCAAGAATTATAGATGTTTCTTTCCCGGTGGTAGAGTTTCGGAGTGAATATTAACTTTCTTCTTTGTATCCTGTATTGTACCTCATAGTAAGCATGTATTAGTTTTATAAAAACAAAATCATTATATTTAGAAAGGAAGACAAACAATTAAAACAACCTATGGTTTTGAAATATCAAAAATTAAAAACAATCATATACAAAAATTAACTCAAAATGGATAATGGTCCTAAATGTAAAACTATAAAACTCAGAAGAAAAACATAAAAGAAAATTTTCTTCACCTTGGGTTAGGCAAAGAGTTCCTAGGTATGACACTAAAAGCACATCCATAAAAGAAAATATTGATAAATTAGACTTCATCAAAACTGAAACTTTTTCTCTGCGAAGGATACTGCTAAAAGAATAAAAAGATCAGCCACAGGTTGGGAGAAAATATTTGCAAGTCATATGCCAAATGACTTGTACGCAGAAAATATAAAGAAACTCTCAAAACTCAATAATATATAGGCAACTCAGTTGTTTAAATGGCAAAGGTTTAAATAGATATTTCACAAAAGAAGGTGTATTAATGATGAATAAACACCTGAAAAGATGCTCAACATCATTAGTCAGATAAATGTAAATTAAAACCACAATGACATACCAGTATGTGCACAGCAGAATAGCTAAGGTTAAAAAATGAAAACTGACAATACCAAGTGCTGATGAGGATGGGGAGCAACTGGAACTCTCATACACTCCTGGTAGAAATGCAAAATGATACAGCTCTCCAGAAAACATAGTGAAGCAGTTTTTTAAAAAAGTGAAACATTTGGGGCACTTGGGTGGCTCAGTCGGTTAAGCATCCAACTAGTGCTTCAGGTCATGATCTCATGGTTCTTGAGTTCAAGCCCTGCATCGGGCTCTGTGCTGACAGCTCAGAGCCTGGAGCCTGCCTTGGATTCTGTGTCTCCCTCACGATTATCTTCAATTAACCTCAGAAGCTTGGAAGAGAATAGTAGAAAATTGGTGTGTTTGTTTCCAATAGAGAATCACCAAGGTTATCTAACTGCTTACATTCCTTATTAAATCAAGTGTCAAAAATGGAGAACTCCAAACTTACTCATGTCTTGTGGATATATTTATAAGAAATTCAAATATATCTATAGAAATGAAAAAAGAATCTTTATTCTTAGGCTCTACTTTTTAAAAAATGTGTTAACATGACAGTACTAGTTAACGCATTAGGAGTTGTCAATATATTCAAATTTAATATATGCTATATTTGAGTATATGTTATTCTAAATATAGTTTAAAATATATTTGGAAAAAAATAAGAAGAAACACTGAAGAAAGCCCTGCAGCACCTGAGTTTCTACAGAACACCATTTAAAAACCACTCAGCTACAACCTCATAAACACCATCTAAGCCAAACATGAGAATGTGGATGATCAATCATTCAATGTGAAACTGTTCCCACTTCATTTACCCAATTGTGGTTTTCAGCTGCTATCTAATATGCATGTAACTTATTTCCAGCCAGTTTAGGAGTTTTTCAAAGTACTTTATCTATAATATCTATATGTTGTCATCTTCATTCATCCATTCGAAGAATATGTATTGATGCCTACCATGTGCCAGGCACTGTTCTAGGCACTGGGGAAGCAGAAGTAAGCCAAGCAGACCACATTCCCTGTTCTCATGCAGCTTATACTCTAGAGGGGAGACACAGGAGAGAAACCAAAGTAATAACCTGTAGAATGTGGTAAGTGTTGCTATAGACTGTATGTTTGTGCCCCTCTGAAATTCACATGTTGAAACCTAATCCCCAATGTAATGGTTTTGGGAGGTGATTAAATCATGAGGATGGTGAGCCTCATGAGTGGGATTAGTGTCCTTATGAAAGAGACTGCAGAGAGCTCCCTTGCCTCTTTTGCCATGGACACCAGAAGAAAATAGCTATCCATGAACCAGGAAGCAGGCTTTCATCGGACACCAAATCTCCTGGTGCCCTGATTTCAGATTACAGCCTCCAGAACTATGAGGAATAAAGCTGTGTTGTTGATAAGTCACCCCGTCTGTGGTGCTTGGTTATAGCAGCCTGAACTGGCTAGACAAATGCCATGGAGGAAAATAAAGTAGGGCAGGTGGATAAAGGAGTGCTTTACCTTACATAAGTTGGCCACAGAAAGTCTTACTGAGAATGGCAATATTTGAGCAAAGACTTGAAGGAGGTGAGAGATTGAGCCATGCAGATATTTGGGGCAAGAGTTCAAGGACTCAGGGTGGTGCTGCCCAGGCCTGTGTGAGTGTGAGCAAGGAGGCCAACATGGCTGCAGCTCCAAGCAGAGACATCACAGGTCGTGTTCAGAGAGGCGAGGACACTGTATTTACAAACTCTGGCTGCTTTGGGACTCTTAGCAACATAGTAGTAGGATCCAATCCTCTCTGCCCCCCTTCCCTTCCAAGATCACTGTCTTTCAGGGCATTTGGGAGAAACAGCCTTTGTTTCAGTGCATTCTTACCAGACATGCAATAGCCTGCCTCTATTCTTTCACCTGGCCACCCCACAGTCCTCCATGCACATTGTTTCTTGTCACCTTGACTCTTGGGATTAGCATTCTCTACTGATTCGATACTGCTCCTCAGCTCTGGTCTTAGGAGATGAGAGTGCCTTGCTCCAGCCAGGGACCAATGCCCTCCCATATTCCCCAGCACCAATGACATAGTCCATTGTGTATCACAGACCCTTCTAAAGGCTTGAAGAAACCATAAGAGGAATGCAGTGCAGGAGGAAAACCTGGATGTCCCTTTACTGAAACCATAACCTACCAAGTATCTCTCATCATAGGGAGCTATTTCTTGGCTGACTGTCTGAGAGGCTTGCTCCTCTGCCAGCCACAGGCCTTCAAACCCTGCCCTCTCTTCCCCAGTCCCTTGCTGTTGAATTCCTGTCTCTGAGCCACCAGAAGTCCCGAAGTTTACAACATAACAGCCTCTCACTGAAGGAAAACATCACTTGAATTTATTCTGAGAAGCCCCTTGTCTTCATTGTCTCAACCCGACTCTGTACAGATGACCCAGTGGACCTTGTCAGAAGATTCACAGGAGCATTTTCCCTGTGTCAACATCAAGTCATCTGGAAACACCTGCCTGGAAACTTATCTAAAAATGGCAATATTTTACTTCTATGGTACTTGATACAATGAAAAACAATTATGTGTTGAATTTAAATAAATAAATTTAAAATTAAAAAAAATTTGTGTTATAGGAAACACAAAGCAGCAGGCCTGCTACTAAAATGTTTTCTTTTCTCTTAAAACCAGAAGGAAAAATGAATTTTTAGCAGAAAATGCCTTGATGTATAATAGTAACATATTTGTTTTTGTACCAATTCAGTCATAAAATGTAATTTTAAATATGTTTTATGGAAGATGGGACCCATCAAGGCAAAAGTACCAATGGCCCATGATAGTCCTAATGTGGCCCTGTAGCCAGTCAGAGCCCGCCATGACTTGAACCTGACTGGGGCGGGCATTCATGCTCAGCACTTTGTCTATGCCACTCAGATCTGGTAACAAAATTAGAGCCAAATGAATGTGACCCTTAAGCAAAATAGAATAATATTTATTTCAAGTTATGAAAAAAGACAAAAGGGAAAAAATTAGGACTAATTAAACTGACTTCTTTTGTGACTCTTTTCTAGGCTCTATGTCCTTGAACCATATGCTCTTCTGGAAGCAGGTCAGATGTTGAATAATAACAACATGCATTTAATAATAATAGTAATGATGATCATAACAATCAGAGGCAAGTTTTAGTCTAAATGCTTTGCATGCAAACTCACTTATTTATAAATGTTATTTTGTAACTTATTAGGCAAAACTGACTCATTAGGCAACAGTTATCAATACTTTCAGTTGTAAGAAATAGAAATCCAACCCAGTCAAGCAAGCTTAACACATATGGGAAAGAATGGGAGAAATGTATTGACTCATATGGCTGGGAGATTTCAGGGCAACCCCCGGAATCAAAAGAGGAGCAGGAGCAAGGAGAGTCTGGGGCTGGAACCTGGATTCACACCAGGCTTGTTCTCCATCTACCTCATTTCTGCTTGTTTCTGCTGGCTTCACTCTCTCCTCCAGACAGGCCTATTCCATATGGTGGAGAGATTATCTCCCTGGAAACCCCAACCTTGCATTTGTCTTTGTTTAGTCTCTCCCAAAGCAGATTCCAAGGCAAGACTTTGCACTACTTTATTTGGAAGCTCATCTCAAGAGGAGAGTGGCCAAGTGAGAAAAGGAAGGAGATGAAGCCTCAGAAGGAGATGAAGCCTCAGAATGGGTATGTTAATGAGCAGGTTATGGTGGGAGCAGTTAAAGCTTAATCCCACTGGGATGCCCTGGAAAGAATGTGCAGAGAACCCCTGAGGTTGTTCACCCTGAGGTGTTTACCTACCAGCTTCCCTCCCTCATTGTCTGAGAGTTACTCTGGAGTGATAGCTTCCAGAAGGTCTAGCTTGCTCCACAGCTTAGAGAACTGCCGTATGCAGAGAGACACAGGACCCCAACCTGCATACAGGAATTATCTGCGGATGACCTCAAAGGTGAACCAATGGGATCTGAGTGGAGCACCTGTAACATTCACTACAACTCCTTGTAGTACCATGTCCCCCAAAGCATGGTGGAGCTGCTTCTCCTCCAGCTCCAGCTCCAGCAAGCTCTGTGAGGGACCCTGATCTAGCAGGCTGAGGTTTAAGTTGCCCCCCGTGGGCCAATCACAGGTCCAGAGGAATGGAAGGCTGCTTCCTAGGAAGGGGGGCAGCTTTATCTGTTGGAATAGAAAAGGTTCCCCTAGTCCTTTCCTCCACTCTTTTCAGTAACTAAAACCCATATTCATTTTATAAGTACTGAGTCCTAAGGCGAAGACTGGTTTGGCTTTGCCCAGCAACTAGGGCACTGACAGACACAAAACCTCCTGGTTCTCCAGTTTTCACCACATCGATCCCCCTGCAGGAAGAAAACAGTTGCTATCAAAAAGGCAATTGTCATTCTCCCTCTTTAGAAAAATTCCCATTAAAGATAAAGCAAATTTTAATTAGATTAAGTATCCAATTACTGTAATTACATTTTTTAAAAATTCACATCATGAAGATGACCCTTTTTAAAAGGGTTACAGGAATAATTAGTGTATTCATATTAACCAAAATGTATTGGATAATATTTATACCCAGAAGACAAAGTACATTACACACATTTCACCTTTGGGGAAAGCTTGCAAATGTTTTGGCAGTGGCATGAATATTTATAGGCAAGAGTGTGCTTTAGCAAGATTATGTGAGGAAGCATTTAAATGCTCACCAATTTTTACCCAGGGGTAAAGTATACAGAAAATGTAGCACAGAGATTATGGATATGCAAAGTGTGACTTAGGCAGGGAATTTCTATCAGTTTGCTTAATTAATTGGAGCCAAAGACTATTTCTTCTCATTCGAAGCAGAAAGGCCCAAGGTATCCAACTGTGACTTCTCTCCACTCTGCATCCCCCCAGGGGGAAGGGGCCAGTGAAGAGAGGTGGTAAGGACTCTCTTACCTTGACCACACACAACCCCAGGAGGCCTGGGTCCCCACGCCCTCACCTCTACCCACCCAGTCCTGATTGGGTAAAGCTTTAGGGTTCTCCCTATGGGTTTTCCCCTTGAAACTGCCCACCATTTTTTATTCTACTTTTCTTCCTTTTGACCTGCTTTGAGGTGCTATGGCCGTTGTTTTGTCTCTCAGCTTCCAGGCTCCGACACATTTGCTAGCTCAGGGAGGGAGACAGCACAATCTCCATTTCACAGGTGAGGAAACTGAGGTTCTGGAACTTGAAACAGCTCCTAGAACTGTGCCACAGAGCTGGCCTCTTCAGGGATTTCTGTTGCCATGGACCCCAGACCTGCTCGTGGTCATCACCAACTGCAGGAACATCTCACCTCTGCTGCCCCCGGGACCATCAGAAAAGGCAGCCCTGGCATTGCTCTTTCCTCTCATATGTAACTTCCAAACCAAAGTCAGGCATGGGTATGTCTGATTAGGGAACGAGTTATATACCTGTACCCTAGTGGCAAGGGGAAATACCATTTGCTAGATCGTACATTGAGAAGGTGAGGTTCTTGATGCAGATAACATCAAAGAAAGGGGATTCAAAAGATTCTGGACATCCACAATTGACAAGTTATTTGTCATATTTCTTTTATCCTTGATGGAAATTCTACCCTTCTTTCAAGGCCTGGGTCCAGTATACCCTCTGTATGCATCCTGCCCCATCTTTCTGCCTTCCTTCTTTAACCTCTTCATTCTGGACTTTGGAGTTACATGTCTTGCTCCCTTTTGCTCAGTGTTCTGGATACTTGGGTCTCATTTCCCTGTGAACCACCCCAATTTCCTACCTATATTAAGGGTCCATGACTCTTCACAATGGGCTGCTGTTGTTCCTTTGCACTTTTCTTTAGAACTGTTTTCAAAGATCAAAGTGCATCCCTGAAATCTCCTCTGAGATGGAGAAGCCTCAATCACAGGGGGAATTACATTTTTGGAAGTAGCCAAAGTCACTGTATTCATCAGAGTTCTCCAGAGAAAGAGCCAATTGGAAGTGTGTGTGTGACTGGGAGTGGGGAGGGGAGGGGAAGGGAAGGTGAAAAGAAAGAGAGAGACAGAGATTTTAAGGAATTGACTGATGTGATTATAGAAGCCGGTCAAGTCCAAAATCTTCAGGGTGGGCTGACAGACCGGATATCCAGGAAGAGCTGATGCTGCAGTCTTAAGTCTGAAGATCACCTGCTGCAGAATTCTCCCTCTCTCTTTTTTGCTAATGTTTATTTATTTTTTGAGAGAGAGAGAGACAGAGCATGAGTGGGGAATGGGCAGAGAGAGAGGAAGACAGAGAATATGAAGCTGGCTTCAGGCTCTGAGCTGTCAGCACAGGGCCCGACACAGGGCTCAAACCCACAAGCCATGAGATCATGACCCGAGCTGAAGTTGAATGCTTAACTGACTGAGCCACCCAGCGCCCCCCCCCCCAGAATTCTCTCTTACTCAGGGGAGACCAGTTTTTTTGTTTGTTCAGGCCTTCAACTGATTGAATGAGACCCACGCACATTATTGAGGACAATCTGCTTATGAAATTCCACAGATTTTTCATGTTTATTTATTTATTGGGGAGGGAAGGGGCAGAGAGGGAGAGGGAGAGAGAGAGAATCCCAAGCAGGCTCTGTGCTCTCAATGCAGAGCCCGACATGGGGCTCAAACCTGTGAGATCATGATCTGAGCTGAAATTAAGTCAGACACTTAACCTACTGAGCCACCAAGGTGCCCTGTCAAATTTCACAGATTTTAGTTAATCTCACCCAAAACACCCTCACAGAAATATCCAGAATAAAGTATTACCACATATCTGGACACTGTGGCCCAGCCAAATTGACACATAAAATTAAGCATCATGGTCACTAGGGGACAAATTTGGTGGATGGGATAGAGTGACGTATTGTGGAAAAAAAATCAGTGACTTTTTGAAATGAGACTCTTTGGGGTGACTCTTTTTTTTTAACCATGTCTTTTTTAATTAAAATATAAATATATTGAATATTAAAATTGACAAAGAACATAATAGTTTTAAAAGATAGTTTCTTGTGTACATGATTCAATATTTAAACATATTGTGAAATACTGACCAAACTAAGTGTAGTTAACATCTATCACCACACATAGTTACAATTTTTTCTTATGAGAACTCTTTTTTTAATGTTTTTATTTTTGAGAGAGAGAAAGATAGAACAAGGGAAGGGCAGAGAGAGAGGGAGACACAGAATCTGATGCAGCCTCCAGGCTCTCAGAGCCTGATGCAGGGCTCAAACCAATGAACCATGAGATCATGACCTGAACCACCTAGGCACCCCTTTCCTTTTGAGAACTTAAAGATTTCTCTTAGCAACTTTCAAATATATAATGCATTATTATTAACCATAGTCACCGTGCTGTACATTCCATCCCCAGGGCTGATTTATTTATAAGTGGAAGTTTATATTTGGGGTGGCTCTTCAAAAAAAACTCTGTTGATTCCTAGGAAGATGTGTAGTTGCTCAGAGCAGTGGCAAAATCAGTGTGTGTGGGAAACCAGCAACATCATATTTCATAACTACCTACTGTGAATGAGTTCTGTGCTCAATCCTGTCACGGAGAGGAGACATAACCCTATCCTCCTGGGGTTCCTGCCCAGGTGAAAAGACCCAACAAACCCATGATAAATAGTGTCCACAGCAGTTCAATGAAAGAAGAGTCAGCATGTGTTGGAGTGTCCAGGAGAACTTCCTGGAAGAGGTTCAGATCTGTTTGGGCCTTCTATATTAGGCAAGGTCAACTGTGAAAGGGGCGGAGAGAAAGAAATTTCACTGGCAGCAGCTGCAGGTCAGTGGCTCCAGCTGTGGGCTCTCAAGTGCCTCCTTTCAGGCAGACCTGCTGGTTTTTAAAAAGGTAGAATAGAAGATTCCAAGGAGAAGGAGACAAATGGAGGTCTTCCCTTTCTTTGGGGTTTAAGGCTGGAAGAGCCTCCTCTGCTTCCTACTGCACACCAGAGAAAGGTGGGTTCTCTGTCCTTGGTCTTATGATCCATGAGCAAGTTTGTCTCTGGGCTGAAATTGGATGTAACAAAAGTAAATCATCAATGTTTAGAAGGTAACTAGCATAAGGATAAGAACTCCAGCAACACAGGAGGAAGCTTCTGGGGAGCAATTTACAAGTTCCGTGGCAGTGGGACCACAGGCGGGAGGAAAAGAGGGTTGTTCAAATGTAGGACAATAAAAAATACAAATGATGAAAAAAAATACAAGTTATGATGAAGGACAGGCATTTATTCAGAGTCTTATATTATCACCAGTGTGTTTCTGCATGTAAGGGACTTAAAAGTATTCCTCGGAGAGCCTGCTGCTGCTGTTACAACCACTCTCAAAACAAACCAACGCAAATCCTACCACTCCTTAGAAGAGGATGTCTTCTGGCTACTCATTATACCTTTTGTTTCTGTCACCTTCTAACTTTCCAGTGACTTCTTATTCAAGATTTTAACACCCAGACCACTATCTTTTCCACCCTATTTCTCTTCTCATAGTTGGGACTTTCAATATGGTGTAATCCAAGTTTGCCACTGTGGCTTCTCATCACTTTACATGAGCACTTTTGCTAATGTTATCTTCTCCTAGACTTGACTTACTATTGATGGGCGGATCGCTTCCATATTTGTTTCTAGTCCAAATATCTCTTCTGCGTTTCAGACTCCTATATCCAACTGGATAGCTGTACATGGATATTTCATGGAACTCAAGCTCAACTAGTCAAAATTGGAACTCTTTGCCTTTCTCACAAACCTGATTAATCTGTTCTCATGATTCTGTTATATGGAATCAATGTCTATCCAGTCATCCAAACCATAATTTTGGTCATTGCACTTTTCTCTGCACCTCTCAGGAGTTCTATCACGTCAGTCACCACCTCCATAAACTGCACCTGTTATCCACGAGTCCAGAGCTTCCCTGTTTCCAGAGAGTAAAACTGGTGGTTAAGAGTGCAAGTCCTGGCGTAAGCAAGCCTGGGTTTGAACAATGGGTTTCAACTTACACTGTGTAATTTTGGGGGAGTTACTTAAGGTTTCTGTTTCTTGGTTTTATCATCTGTAAAATGGGTATATAATACTGCTTAGTTAATAAAATCGTTAGAATCAATTGTTACGATATGTAAATACCTGGAACATATTAAGTACTCAACAGATTTTAGTGATGTTGATGATACCAAGGATGAAGATGCCTGAGCAATGCTGGTAGGGGCAAACACCTGGAATAAGATTTAGAGGCTATCACCTGCTTCTTAACCAGACTTTCAACCAAACCTTCTTTATGCAGCCCCACTCTACAT
The DNA here is from genome assembly GCA_028646485.1 of Cryptoprocta ferox. Classification (NCBI taxonomy): domain Eukaryota; kingdom Metazoa; phylum Chordata; class Mammalia; order Carnivora; family Eupleridae; genus Cryptoprocta; species Cryptoprocta ferox. The sequence goes on from CM053575.1 coordinate 47,191,448, forward strand.
CTCTGCCTTTAAAGGAACACTCAGCGCTTCCAATTCTTAAGAACCTCCTAGGTTCTGAGGGACAAATTAGTTTGCTTCTTATGGCTTTCCCTCTGTATGTACTTCACTTTTTATGTCATTATATGGTAGCCACTAGTCACACGTGGCTATTAAGCCACAGAAATGTGACTGCTAGTGCTACACATGTTGAAATAATATTTGGGGTATATTGGGTTAAACAAAATATATAAAATGAACTTCACCTGTTTTTCACTTTTTTAATGTGGCTACTAGAAGATTTGAAATTACATACACGACTTTCCAATTTCTATTGGATAATGTTGTATCTTAACAAAATGTTGACATTTCTTGTCGCTTGTCATTTTCTCCCATTCTCCTTAGTCTTGTAGTTGATACACTTTATCTCTTTATTTTCATTTTTGTGAGGTGTCTGGGGAAGCAAAGATAAATGGATGTGTTCCATCTGCCATGTTGAACTGGAAGTTATATCCAAGCTCCTCACAATGTAGCTCCTGCTTATATTTGTAGTCTTATCACTTTATATATTCTGTCAGCAACCCTGTGGCTCAGCCAAAATGAATCACCAGTAATTCCTGGAACACAGGCTTTCATGCCTTTGCTTTTTTTGCATCCTTTGCCTGAATACTCTAAATCCTTCCACCTGTCTAGTGACTTATTTTTCAAACACTCACACAAATTTCAAGTTCTTTCAGGCGCTTTTCCTGACCCCCTCCTTCCAGTTGAGATGACTACTCCAGAAAATGCAGAAAATATTCTGCATAGATACCTATCTGCTCCATAAAGACACCCATCTTATTTATCAGACCCTGTAGTCCCATTTCCGGATTTGATACATCATAAGAACCGAATGTTCATTAAATGTTTATCTAATACACATTAATAAAGGCAGTAATGGAGGACTGTGGGACTAGAGAGGAAGGCGAGGCTGACTGGAAAACTTTCACGAAGGTAATGTTTTTCAGTTCTTCAGAGAAGTTTTTACCCGGTGGAGATGGCGTTAGGAATTTTCCAGGCAGAGGGAACGGGACAAGCCAAGGCACCCTGAAAGCAAGGAATATGATGCGGAAAGAGCAAATGATCTGGTTTGGATGCAGCACTTAAGACCAGATCATTCAGGGCTTTCAGGACCTAGAAAGAAGTCGGATGGCTGTGCCGAGGATAAAGAGGCGTTTTTGAAAGGTTTTACGCTGTGGAGGGAGATGATTAGGCGTGCGTTTTAGCATTCGCCCGTTTGGCTACAAACGAGAACAGCTGCGAGCGTGGGAGCTTCCAGCGGCCAGGAGATGCAGGGCGCGGTCCCGGCGGGCGGTGAGCGGGACGGACAGAAGGGCGGGACCGCCAATCCTCCAACCGGGAGGACGCACCCCTGGGCGTGGGACGCGGAGAGGGAGGAGTTTCCAGTTGGCAAAGACGGGAGGGCTCGGGTGCGAGTACGGAGACTGCGACCTAGGTGCGGGCGCCGGGCCGCTTGTCCCTCGCGCGTCGCCGTCCGCGCAGCCCCGGTTCGGTCGGAGGAGGCCGCCGGCGTCGTGGTTCCGGTTCCGGCTGGCGTCCGCACCTGTGGCGAGGGCGGCGGCCATGGCGTACTCCACCGTGCAGAGGGTGGCCCTGGCCTCGGGGCTCGTCCTGGCTGTGTCGCTGCTGCTGCCCAAGGCTTTCCTGTCCCGCGGAAAGCGGCAGGAGCCGCCGCCGGCGCCGGAAGGTGAGCGCACGGGCTAGCTTCCCTCAGCCAGCGGAGATGATTGCTGCACCGAGGGGTGCTCCAGGTCTCCTCGAAAGGTCTAGAGAGGGCGGACTCGGTGGCGTTTGGGAGGTGCCAAGCCCCCGCGGTTCCCTTGGCGTCCGCGGCCGACTCCTCCAGGCGCCGGGTCCCCCCCGACCTTCTGACGCAGGAAGGGCCTGGAGTGCTGGGTTGCGGGCGCGCCTGCCACACACCCATTGTTCTTTCGAAGCTTTCCCCCTTGCCCTCCCTGGCTTCTTAACTCGGCTCTCACCATCTGTTGAGGTGCTTTGAGTCAGGAGGGCTTCCGTTTGGATTCCCCTCTCAGGGGTTTCCGTGCGCTTTCTCTCGTGCTTTTATATGAAGTCAAGTCATTTGGCGTTGGTATTGTTCACCTTAAGTCGTTGTATACTTTCACCGCACTGCTTCAGCCTGTTTTTGTGCCTTTTGAAGTATTACTTGAAATTTGTAACTCCAGTTTAGTTACTGAGATGAACAGATTACCACGTCCCCCTTACTTGAATTGTCCGTTAATCCTTTGTTATTGGTATGATGTATGTGGCGTTCATACATCCACCCTGTTGGTTGCTTTCAGGGGCTTTTACATAATGAGTGTACAGGGATGGATGTCTAGGTTGAGAGAAGGAACTGGAACAGCTCTTTGTAGGTCATGAAGTTCTACTAGTAACTTTCTTCTGTAAATCATCTGTAAAATAACCTTGAGGGTGGTTTTATAGTCTCCAAACTCTTCCCTCATATTCAGCCTGTTGGTGATTGGACAGCTCCTTTTGAACTGAAATCCACTTCTGTGTCGTTTGTGCACCCTGACTATATAGTTCCACTCTCTTGCACCTCATAAATTAGAAATACTATAGATGCAAACCACTAAATTCTAGGGGTGGAGGACAGATTGAACCCAGAATTCTCTTGATAGAATTTGCTTGATAAACTATGCTTGTAAAACTTGTAAAACTGTCTACCTGGAAGAGACTTCTAAAAATCATTACATGTTATTTTTTTTCTTTCTACCTTATTACAAAATCCAAGAGGTTTAACTCACTTTGTATAATGATCCTGTCTTGTCTTCCTTGAAGTTTAATTCATGATGATCTCGAACAGTAAAGATTCTTCTAAAACAGTATTGTACTGAATTGAATTCCATTATGCTGAATTATCTTCAGTAAGTTCTATTGAGTATGAGTGGGAGATACGCTTATACATGTTATATAGAGATTAAATGTGGCTCTTTGCCTTGAGAACTCAAGAGCTGATATTCAATGTTCTCATCTTAGAATCTTTATACTTTCTGTTCTCCTTATTCCCTGGAATGTTCTTACCTCAGCTTCCTACTCATTTCTCAAGTTTCAGCTCAAATGTAACCTCCTCAAAGAGATGCTCCCTAAGAACCCTAGCTAAGCTAACTCCACCCAAATCACTCCCTATTCCTTCATATTGTTTCATTTTCCTTTTTGAAGGAATTACTATATACTATGAAATGTTCTTATTTGTGTACTAGTTTTTCTTTCCTGTTTCTACTTTTGAGTATGTAAGCTTCATGAAGGCAAGAACTTTGTCTTGTCTACCACTGTTTCATTTAGCACCTGGCTAAAATGGTAGTCAATAAATACTTTTACATGTATAACTTAAGTTTATGAAGCTACAAATATTGTGCATTCTTTTTGCATTAGTTACTAAAAGAGTATAATCTAGGCAAAAACTTACCTTGAGAAGGATATATGTCAGTATCTGAAATTTTGCTAACTAAAACCTCTGCCTTTTTATGGACCTAGAGGTTATTATGCTAAGTGAAATAAGTCAGAGAAAGACAGCTACCATATGATTTCAATTATATGTGAAATGGAATCTAAAAAATTAAACAGATGAACAAACAAAAACAGAAACAGACCCATGAATCTAGAGAACAAACTGATGGTTGCCAAATGAGAGCGTTGGAGGTGGGAGGTACAGGCCTCCTGTTATGAAATTGATAAGTCATGGGGATGAGAGTACAGCACAGGGAGTGTAGTCAATGGTGTTGTCGCAGTACTTGTGAGCATAATAATGTATAGAGTTGTGGTATTACATTAGTTTCAGGTGTACGACATAATAACCTTGTATGTCAACTATACTTCAAAAAAAGAAATTAAAATCCTTATACTGCTTTGTGACATCTTAAAAATAGTGATTTCAGGGTGCCTGATTGGCTCAGTCCCTTAAGTGTGTGATTCTTGATTTTGGCTCAGGTCATGATCTCCTAGTTCATGGGTTCAAGCCCCGTGTTGGGCTTTGTGCCGACAGCGCTGAGCTTGTGTGGCATTCTCCCTCTGCCCCTTCCCCGCTTGCTTGCGTGAACACACATGCTCTCTCTCCCAACATAAACACTAAAAAAATAGTGATTTCTATTTTTGATAGATAATAGAAATGCTGCTGTTAACATTGAAGTGTGCATGTACCCCTCTGAATCTGTATTTTTATATCCTTTGGGTAGATACCTAGTAGTGCAATTGCTGGATTGTAGGGGAGTTCTATTAGTTTTTTGAGGAGCCTCCCTACTGTTCTCCAGAGTGGCTGCACCAGTTTGCATTCCCAGTAGCAGTGCAAGAGGGTTCCCCTTTCTCCACATCCTCACCAGTACCTGTTGTTTCTTGTGTTGTTAATCTTAGCCATTCTGACAGGTGTGAAGTGATATGTCATCATGATTTTGATATGTATTTCCCTGATGATGAGTGTTGTTGAGTATCTTTTCACGCGTCTGTTAGCCATCTGGATGTTGTCTTTGGAAAAGTGTTCATGTGTTCTGCCGTTTCTTAACTGGGTTGTTTGTTTTTTGGGTATTGAGTTTGAGAAATTCTTCATGGATTTTCGATTATCAGATGTGTCATTTGCAAATATATTCTCCCATTCTGTAGGCTGCCTTTTAGTTTTGCTGGTTGTTTCCTTTGCTGTGCAGAAGCTTTTTATCTTCGTGGTTTTTTTTTTTAAATGTTTATTTTTGAGAGAGCATGAGCAGGGGAGGGGCAGAGAGAGGGGGGAACAGAGGATCTGAAGTGGGTTCTGTGCTGGCAGCAGTGAGCTCCATGCAGGGCTCGAACTCACCAACTGTGAGATCATGACCTGAACCAAAGTCGGATGTTCAACTGGCTGAGCCACCCAGGTGGCCCCCAGAAGCTTTTTATCTTGATGAAGTCCCAGTTGTTCATGTTTGCTTTTGTTTCCCTTGCCTTCAGTGATGTGTCTAGTAAGAACTTGGTCTGGCCGGGATCAAAGAGGTTGCTGCCTGTGTTCTCCTCCAGGATTTTGATGGTTTCCTGTCTTAAGGTTTAGGTCTTTCATCCATGCATTTTGAGTTTATATTTGTATATGGTGTAAGAAAGTGGTCCAGTTTCATTCTTCTGCATGTCACTGTCCCGTTTGCCCAGCACCATTTGCTAAAAAGACTGTCTTTTTTCCATTAGATATTCTTCCCTGCTTTGTTGAAGAGGAGTTGACCATATAGTTGTGGGTCCATTTCTGGGTTTTCCATTCTTTTCCGTTGATTTGATCTGTGTATCTGTTTTTGTGCCATAACCATGCTGTCTTGATGACTACAGCTTTATAATATAGCTTGAAATCTGGAATCCTGATGCCTCTTTTTTTTTTTTTTTTTTTTTTTCCGGGATTCAGGGTCTTTTGTGGTTCCGTACAAATTTTAGGATTGTTTGATCTAGCTCTGTAAAGAATGTTGATGGTACAAGTGTTTTGATAGGGATTGCATTAAATGTATAGATTGCTTTTGGTATTATAGACCTTTCAACAGTGTTTCTTCTAATCCACGAGCATGGAATGTTTTTCCATTTCTTTGTGTCCTCTTCAGTATCTTTCACAAGTTTTCAATAGCTTCCAGAATACAGATTTTTTGCCTCTTTATTTAGAGTTAGGTTTATTCCTAAGTATCTTGTTTCTGGTGCAGTTGTAAATGGGATTGATTCCTTGATTTCTTTCTCTGCTGCTTCATTACTGGTGTATAGAAATACAACAGACTTCTGCATTCATGCATTCTAGCAATTTTTTGGTGGAGTGGTTTGGGTTTTCTACATAGAGTATCACATTGTGAAAGTTTGACTTCCTTGCCGATTTGCATGGCATTTATTTCTTCTTCTTGTCTGATTGCTGAGGCTAAGACCTTCAGTACTATGTTAAATAGTAATGGTGAGAGAGGGCAGCCTTGTCTTGTTCCTGACAGTAGGAGAGAGTCTCTGTTTTTCCCCATTGAGGATGATATTAGCTGTGGGTCTTTTGTATATGGTCTTTATGATGTTGAGGTATGTTCCGTCTATCCCTACTTTGTTGAGGGTTTTTTAATCAAGAATGGATGTTCGAGTTTTCTGCTGTCAGTGTTGAGCTGGCTTAGGATCCTCTGTTCCCCGCCCCCCCGCCCCTCCTCTCTGCTTGTGTGCTCACTCTCAAAATTAAGCATCAGGGAATTCATGGGGCGCCTGGGTGGCTCAGTCAGTTAAGCGTCAGACTTCGGCTCAGGTCATGATCTCATGGTTCATGGGTTCAAGCCCCACATCGGGCTCTGTGCTAACAACTCAGAGCCTGGAATCTGCTTCAGGTTCTGTGTCTCCCTCTCTCTCTGCCCCTCCCGGACTCATGCTCTGTCTCTCTCACTCTCTCAAGAATAAACAAACATTAAAAAAAATTCATGCTGTATTCATTCAAATACTTTTTCTGCATCTGTTGACAGGGTCATATGGTTCTTATCCTTTTATTAATGTGTATCATGTTGATTGATTTGCTAATATTGAACCAGCCCTGCAGCCCAGGAATAAATCCCACTTGATCATGGTGAATAATTCTTTGTCATGATGAACACTGGGTGATATATCTAAGTAATGAATGACTGAATTCTGCTTCTGAAACCGATATTGCCCTGTATATTAACTAAAATATAAAAAGCCAAAATAAAAATAAAAAGGAGGGGAAAAAAAAGACAAACCAAAAAAGACTCTTATTCTAGAGAACAAACAGATGGCTACCACAGGGGAGGTAGGTTGGGGGGAGGGTGAAATACATGAAGGGCATTAAAGACTACACTTACCTTTTTTTAATGTTTATTTGTTTAGAGAGTGTGGGTGCATGTGCATGTTAGTGGGGGAGAGGCAGGAAGAGTGAGAGAGGGAGATCCCAAGCAGGCTCTGCTGTCAGCATGGAGCCTGACACAGGGCTCAATCCCATGAACTGTGAGGTCATCCCCTGAACTAAAACCAAGAGTCAGACACTCAACTGAGCCACCCAGGCACCCCAAGACTATGCTTTTCTTGATGAGCACTGAGTAATCTATGGAATTGTTGAATCATTATATTGCACATGTGAAACTAGTATAACACTGAATGTTAACTATACTGGGAATCAAATTTTTTATTAAAATTTTTGAATGTTTAGAGAGAGAGTGCTAGCAGGGGACAGGCTGGGGGAGAGGGAGGACAAAAATCTGAAGCAGCTCAAATCTGAGCTGTCAACACAGAGCCCGATGTGGGGCTCGAACCCACAAACCATGTGATCACGATCTGAGCCAAGTCGGATGCTCAACAGACTGAGCCACCCAGGCACCCCTAAAATTTTTTAAAAAGAAAAAACATAGCAATTCCTACCCTTTTTGGGTTACATACCCCTTTGAGAATTTGATAAAAGTTACGGAGTTTCTCCCTAGAAAAATTCACATACTACTTATACATACATTCAGAATTTGAGTATCAACTCAGAATTCACAGAACCCAGAAACCTTTGCTTTAGAGAAAGAGACAACCCTGGTTGTTTGAAAATTCTTAAAACCTGTCATTGTAACTTTCATTTCTGCCCATTGGAATATGTGAAACAAGTACAGTCCCTTTTCCACATGGCAGCTGTTTAGACCATCTTTTAACAAATATTTATGATGTATTCTTTCACTTAGTGTATACATAGTGTATAGGTATCTGTGGATTCTAAGAAAAATGAGCCAGTTCTCTGAGAAATGCACAGTTTAGTAGAGGAAAGTGGACAACAAATAAGAACAGTATCCGTTGCCTGTACTCAGAGACCTTGCAGGGAACAGTGGGGACTCATGATTAGAATGATCAGTTTTATTGGGGGCAAGAAAGGTGTCCTCGAGCAGGAGATTCTTTTTTTTTTTTTCCCCCTTAACAGCTTTCTTAAGATAAAGTTCATATATAGTTCATCCATCTCAAGTGGTACAGTTCAGTGATTTTTGTTCTATTCAGAGTTGTGCAGCCATCACCCACAATCAGTGTTAGAATGTTTACTTTATCATCCCCCGCGCCCATCCTCATATTCTTTATCCATCACCCTCTAACACTCCACTCCGCCTTCAGCTCTAGGCAACTACGAATCTACTTTCTGTATGTATAAATTTTCCTGTTCTGGAAATTTCATATAAATGGAATCATACAATGTGTGATCTTTTGTGATTGGCTTCTTTTGCTTAGCATAATATTTTCAAAGTTCCTCCATGTTGTAGCATGTAACAGTACTTCATTACTTTTTATGGCCGAATAGTATTCCCTTGATGGACATTTAGGTTATTTATATTTTTTTATTATACAAAATGCTGCTTTTAACATTCAAATATAAACTTTTATGTAGACATGTTTTCATTTTTCTTGGGTGTATACATTTGGGAAATATGAGCATTTTAGTGTGGTTGGAACTAAGTGAAAACCATTTTTTTGTGTCAAGTTAGCTAACATACAGAGTAGTCTTGGCTTCAGGAGTAGATTCCCATGATTCATCACTTACATACCACACCCAATGCTCATTCCACCAAGTACCTTCCTCAGTGCCCATCACCCATTTTCCCCGCCCCCATCAACCCTCAGTTTGTTCTCTTTATTTAAGAGTCTCTTATGGATTGCCTCACTCTGTTTTTCTTATTTTTCCTTCCCTTCCCCTCTAGTTGTCTGTTAAGTTTCACAAATTCCACATATAAGTGAAATCATATGATATCTGTCTTTTTCTGACTGACTTATTTCACTTAGCATAATGCCCTCCGGTTCTATCCCCCTTGCTGCAAATGGCAAGATTTCATTCTTTTTAATTGCTGACTAGTATTCCATTGTATGTCTGTATACCACATCTTTTTTATCCATTCATCAGTCAGTGAACATTCAGGCTCTTTCTATAATTTGGCTATATTGATAGCACATTATAAATATTGGGGTGCATATACCCCTTCAAATCAGCACTCCTGTATCCTTTGGATAGATTCCTAGTAGTGCTATCGCTGGATCCTAGGGTAATTCCATTTATCGTTTTTTGAGGAACCTCCACACTGTTTTCTAGAGTGGTTGCACCAGTTTGCATTTCCACGAACAGTGCAAAAGGGTTCCCTTTTTTCCACATCCTCGCCAACATTTGTTGTGTCTTCAGTTGTTAATTTTAGCCATTGTGACAGGTGTGAGGTGGTATCTCATGGTGGTTTTGATCTGTATTTCCCTGATGATGAGAGATGTTGAGCATCTTTTCACGTGTCTGTTGGCCATCTGGATGTCTTCTTTGGAAAAGTGTCTATTCATGTCTTTTGCCCATTTCTTCACTGGATTATTTGTTTTTTGGGTATTGAGTTTGGTAACTTCTTTATAGATTTGGGATACTAACCCTTTATCCAATATGTCATTTGCAGATATCTTCTCCCATTCCATCTGTTGGCTTTTAGTTTTGTTGATTGTTTCCTTTGCTGTGTAGACGCTTTTTATCTTGATGAGGTCCCAATAGTTTATTTTTGCTTTTATTTCCCTTGCCTTCAGAGATACGTTGAGTAAGAAGTTGCTGCGGCCGAGGCCAAAGAGGTTGCTGCCTGTTTTCTCATGTAGGGTTTTGATAGTTTCCTGTCTCTCATTAGGTCTTTAATTCATTTTGAATTTATTTTTGTGTATGGTGTAAGAAAGTGGTCCAGTTTCATTCTTCTGGATGTTGCTGTCCAGTTCTCCCAGTACCATTTGCTAAAGAGAATGTCTTTTTTCCATGGTTATTCATTCCTGCTTTGTCGAAGGTTAGTTGACCATATATTTGTGGGTCCGTTTCTGGGTTCTGTATTCCGTTGGTCTTTGTGTCTGTTTTTGTGCCAATACCATACTCTTTAGCCTGTATTACAAAACTGTAAGCATCAAAAGTTCAGAATTGTGATGCCTCTAGCTTTGGTTTTCTTTTTCAACATTACTTTGGCTATTCGGGGTCTTTTGTAGTTCCATACAAATTTTAGGATTGTTTGCTCTAGCTCTGTGAAGAATGCTGTGATATTTTGATTTGGATTGCATTAAATGTGCAGATTACTTTGGGTAGTATTGACATTTTAACAATTTTTGTTTTTCCAGTCCATGAGCATGGAATGTTCTTTTTTTTATTTCTTTGTGTCTTCTTCAATTTATTTAAACAAAGATTTTTAATGTTTATTTTTGAGAGAGAGGGAGGGAGGGGGAGGGGCAGGGAGAGGTGGAGACACAGAATCCAAAATAGGCTCCAGGCTTAGAGCTGTTTGTACAGAGCCTGATGTAGGGCTTGAACCCATGGACCATGAAGTCATGACCTGAGCTGAAGTTGGGCACTTAACAGACTAAGCCACTCAGGCCCCCCTTCTTCAGTTTCTTTCATAAGCTTTCTATAGTTTTCAGCATACAGATTTTTTTTACCTCTTTGGAGGTTTATTCCTAGTTTTTTTTTATGGTTCTTGGTGCACTTGTAAATGGGATTAATTCTTTGAAATCTCTTTCTGTTGCTTCATTATTGGTGTTATTGGTGTATAGAAATGTAACCAATTTCTGTACATTGATTTTTATGTCCTGCGACTTTGCTGAATTCAAGTATCAACTCTAGCAGTGGAGTCTCTTGGGTTTTCCATGCAGAGTATCATGTCATCTGTGAAGACTGAAACTTTGATGACTTCTTTGCCCATTTGGGTGCCTTTTATTGCCTTTTGTTGTCTGATTGCTGAGGCTAGGATTTCCAGCATTGTGTGTTAAACAACAGTGGTCCTGTTCCTTATCTCAGGGCAAAAGCTCAGTTTTTCCCCACTGAGGATGACATTAGCTGTGGGCTTTTCATATATGGCTTTTATGATGTTAAGGTATGTTCCTTCTATCCTGACTTTACTTGAGGGTTTTTATTAAGAAAGGATGCTGTATTTTGTCAAATGCTTTTTTCTGCATCTATTGACAGGGTCATATTTATCCTTTCTTTTATTAATGTGATGTATCACACTGATTGATTTGTGAATATTGAACCAGACCTGCAGCCCAGGAAGGAATCCCACTTGATCATGGTGAATAATTCTTTTGATATACTGTTGAATTTGATTTGCTAGCATCTTGTTGAGAATTTTTGCATCCATCTTCATCAGGGATATTGACCTGTAATTCTCCTTTTTAGTTGGGTCTCTATCTGGTTTGGGAATCAAGGTAATGCTGGCTTCATAGAAGTCCTGAAGCTTTCCTTCCATTTCTGTTTTTTGGAGCAGCTTGAGAAGGATAGGTATTAACTCTGTTTTAAATGGCTGGTATAATTACCCTGGGAAGCCATTTGGCCCATGACTCTTATTTGTTGTGAGATTTTTGATAACTGATTCAATTTCTTCACTGGTTATGGATCTATTCAAATTTTCTATTTCTTCCTGTTTGAGTTTTGGTAGTGTGTGAGTGTCTAGGAATTTATCCATTTCTTCCTGATGGTCCAGTTTGTTGGCATATAATTTTTCATAGTATTCTCTAATAATTGTCTGTATTTCTGTGATGTTGGTTGTGATCTCTCCTCTTTCATTCATGATTTTATCTATTTGGGTCCTCTGTCTTTTCTTTTTGAGAAGTCCAGCTAGGAGTTTATTAATTGTTTATTCTTTCAAAATATCAGCTCTTAGATTCATTGATCTCATCTACTTTTTTTTTTTTTTATTCATTCTGTATTGTTTATTTCTATTCTGATCTTTCTTTCTTCTGCTGGCTTTGGGCTTTCTTTGCTGCTGCCTTTATAGTTCCTTTAGGTGTGAGGTTAGGTTGTGTATTTGGGACCTTTCTTGCTTCTTGAGATAGGTCCGAATTGCAATGTATTTTCCTCTTAGGACTGCCTTTGCTGCATCCCAAAGGATTTAGACTGTTGTATTTTCATTTCATTTGCCACCATATATTTTTAAATTTCTTCTTTAATTTCCTGTTAATCCATTCATTCTTTAGTAGGATGTTCTTTAACCTCCATGTATTTGGGGGCTTTCCAAGTTTTTTCTTGGGGTTGATTTCAAGTTTCATAGTGTTGTGATCTGAAAATATGCATGGTATGACCTCAATCCTTTTTATGTTGGTTGAGAGCTGTTTTATGACCTAGTATGTTATCTATTTTGGAGAATATTCTATGTGCACTTGAGAAGAATGTGTATTCTGTTGCTTTGGGTTGAAAAGTTCTGAATATATCTGTTAAGCCCATCTGGTCCAGTGTGTCATTCAGAGCCATTGTTTCCTTATTGATTTTTCTGCCTAGATGATCTGTCCATTGCTGTAAGTGGCAATCACTATATTATTATCTATATATTTATTTTTGTTTGTGATTAGTTGATTTATATATTTGAGTGCTTTCACGTTGGGGGTGTAAACGTTTACAATTGTTAGCTCTTCTTGATGGATAGACCCCCCCTAATTATGGTATAATGCCCTTCTTTGTCTCGTTACTGTCTTTGTTGTAAAATCTAGTTTGGGGTGCCTGGGTGGCTCAGTCAGTTAAGTATCTGACTTCAACTCAGGTCATGATCTCGCAGTTCATGAGTTCGAGCCCCATGTAGGGCTCTGTGCTGACAGCTCGGAGCTCAGAGCCTGGAGCCTGCTTGGGATTCTGTCACCTTCTCTCTCTGCCCCTCCCCTGCTCACACTCTGTCTCTGTCTCTCGAAAAAAAAAAATAAAACATTAAAAAAAATCTAGTTTGATATAAATATGGCTACTCTGGGTTTCTTTTGATGTCCAGTAGCATGATCTCCATCCCCTCACTTTCAATCTCCAGGTGTCCTCAGGTCTAAAATGAGTATCCATTCTTATACCCTTTGTCTTTTGATTGGGGTATTTAGTCCATTTACGTTCAGAGTGATTACTGAAAGATACGAATTTAGTGTCATTGTGTTATCTGTAGGTTTCATGCTTGTGGTGATGTCTCTGGTCCTTTGTAATCTTTGCTGCTTTCCACTCACAGACTCCCCCTTATCTCCTGCAGGGCTCGTTTAGTGGTCATGAACTTTAGTTTTTCGTCTGGGAAAGCCTTTATCTTTCTTACTATTCTGAATGACAGCCTTGCTAGATAAGGATTTTTGGCTGCATATTTTTCCTGTTCAGCATGTCAGATATTTCCTGCCATTCCCTTCTGGCCTGCCAACTTTCAATGGACAGGTGTGCTACTACCCTTAAGTGTCTACCCTTGTAAGTTAAGGCCTGTTTGTCCCTAGCTGCTTTCAGAATTCTCTTTATCTTCTATTTTGCCAGTTTCGCTCTGATATGTCGTGGTGTTGACCGGTTTTTGTTGACCAAGACCAAGTAGAGAATCAAAGAATCTGTAAGGCTTTAATCCAGAGAGAGAAAGGAAAATAAAGGAGATATAGAAAAGGTGTAAAAAGAATAAAGTAAAAGAATCGAGTAAAAAAAAAAGCATTTTTTTCTTTCTCTGTTTTCTAATATATATAGTAAGAATTGACTAAAATTCAAATCAGAAACTGAGCCTGATTACAAAGGAAAAAAAAAAGGGTAGAAAGGAAAAAAGAGAAGGAAAGAAAAGCGGGGGTCGGGGAGAAGAGCCACAAGCTAACATACAAGACAGTGCGGGACAGTTTCTGTTGGTGCCTGGGACTGGTGGCTGTGCAGGTGTGGAGAGGCCGCCTGCTTAGCTCAATCTCACTCCAGTAGATAAGCAGTTGTTGGCTCGGAGGAGTGGGGTTTGGTGTAAGTGGGTCCCGCCTCCACTAGGGGCCGCTGTCCTATTCTCCCGTGTTGGTGATGGGGAGAAACTGGTGACACCTCAGTCTCTCCTCCCCCAACTCGGTGTCTCAAACCACGCTGTTCAGGCAGCTCTCACAGAATAGTGCCGGCAGTCCGAGTGCCCCGCTCCACAGTCTCCCACGCCTCCTAGGTGCTTGGCTGGGATTCAAAATCCGTTGTCTTAGGGGACTCTGCACCACATGGATTGTGTTCCAGTATAGAGCACCATTCTGCCCTGCAGTTAAAGGGCCTTTGGCTGGCACCTTGTGGGGGGGGGGTAGGGGGGCAATAACCCCTCTTCCCACAGTACTCAAGGGAGGGGACTGTTCTCTCCTAGTGCGCCCTTGAGATTGCTACAGCGCCCAGGGGCTGGCGCCTGCCCTCCAGGTTCCCGCACACATTGATGGCTCTGGTCCAGAGAAGTTGTGCACTTTTGAAAACTAATCTTCAGCACCTAAGGCTGTTTGCAAAGTAGAAACAGCATTCACTGAGTTTCTTGTTCCTGAGTCTGTGGTGTGGAGAGGTTTTCCTCTTCCCCTAACACAACTGCAATTCACCTCCTCTTTCTCTCTTTCCCTTTTGTCTCTCCACAGAAGGGGTTCCCTCCCCTCCAGGCCTACACTGTTTAATCTACCCCAGTGTGCATACATGCACCTCTGTCCTGCTAAGCTGTCTCCCTCTGCCTGTTGAGATTTTTCTGTCACTCTGCAGATTGATTTCCTACATGTTCCAAGAGTTCTGACCCTTTACAGCTGTGTTAGAGGAATGAGGGAAATCCTGGTACCCCTACTTCTTCTCCACCATCTTAACTCCTCCTCTGAAATGCTTGGGTCATATGATTACTCTGTTTTTAATCTTTTGAGGAACTGTTAGACTATTTTCTAAAGAGATTTGCACCATCTAATGTTCTTTCCAGCAGTGTATAACCGTTCCAGTTTCTCCATATCTTGTCAACATTTGTTATTGTCTGCCGCCTTTTTTTTTTAATGTTTATTTTATTTTAGATAGAGTGTGATCAGGGGACTTGGGCTTTCTGCTGCAATTGCAGACACTCCAGAAGGCAGGGGTTTCTCCATTTGTGTCCTGGTTAAAAGGCTTGGCTCCTTAAACTGCAGGGGCACTGGTGTGTGGGGTGGTCTTTCCCGCTCCCCAGCACAGGATTCATTTTGCGGTGGTGCCGGTCCTTGCTAGGGCTGTTCGCAGGGTGTGGTGGGGCAGGAGTTGCTCTGGAGGATTGCCTGCTGAGGCTGTGCAGGGGAAGGTGGGGCCATGCACATGGTACTAGCAAAATAGGTGGAGAGTGTTAGTGCTAGTTTTTCCAGGTGTCTGGCTATCTAGGCTTGGCGGGGAGAAGAGAAATGGCACATGCAAGCCCTTTTGTTGAAGTCTCCTGAAGATCCCTGCACCTCCAATATATGTTCTGAGGTTAGGTAAATACATCTCCTTCACATACACATACACCTCAGGTGCTTTGCAAAGTGTTGTTTCTCTGCCATGTCTAAAGCTCGGTTATTACGCTGTCCCTTTGAGGGCTAGGACACAGTTTCCCATCTCCCCTCAGCTCTCCTGGAGTTACGCGCTTTGATTTTTAAAGTACCTGGGGTTAAACGCTGCTGATTTTAAAAGGTCTCTTAAGTTAAGATCCGCTGACTTTTTTTTCAAAGCCAGATGTTATGAGGACTCATCTTCCCAAGGCAGGTCCCCAGGGCCTGGGGTGCCTGGGGTGGGATTTGATCCTCTAGTGTCACCATGGGTTGTGTCCTTCTCATTCGTGGTTAGTCTTACCTGGGTTTGGTTCCCAGTCTCCTCTCTGTTCCTCTGACCCTTTGTGATGTGGCCTCCCTCCTGTCTACAAGTGCATGTGGAAGTGCTGTTCTGTCAGTCTTGGGGTCGTTTTCAGAGGTAGTTGCACAGTATAGCTGTTACCTCAGTGTGTCCATGGGATGAAGTAAGTTCAGAATCCTCCTACCCTGCTGTCTTCCTTGCAATCTCCGGAAGCGTCCTTCTTAGAATCTAAATCTAGTCCGAGAGTTACAACGTGCTCACTTTTCTATAGGTGAAAAGTCCACCGTGCACCTTTTGCAAACTGGGACAATAGGCAACTACTCCATTCTTTAAAAACTTCATTTTTATCAACATAATTTCTTAAAAATTTTCTTAGTTTAATGACCTTTTTTTGCAAGTTTTCCAGTCTTGGTAGAAATTATTTAGTGGATAGACCTGTCCTCCTCACCCATCTGGGACTTTATTTTTGTCCTTAGGATTGTTAACTTTCTTTCATATAACCCAAAATTCATTCCCTTTCATAGAGAATGTGGAAGCAAAAGAGAAGTTCAGAAGTTCTGCTTTCTCAGCATTAAATTTTATCAGGTAAATTGCCTTTTTTTGTTCTAAAAGTACCCCTTTTGCCTTAGCTAGGCTTTTGGTAAATTTTAATTTATTTTGGACCTAGGCTGCCTCATGTGGTCACTGACTCACTTCTATGTCTTTCTGCTCATCATTTCTCTTTTATTTCAGAAAAGCTACCTGTACATCTGCTTTTTTCCCCCTCTGCCTTTTCTGTCTGCTTGAGAATTCTTGAAATACCCAAGCAGCAATGCATTTTGAGAACTTTACTCTTAGAAAGGGTCTGTCTCATGTCCTGGAACTCTGTTTCTGTTTTCAGAACTTAATTCTGCCTTGCTAGAGCCTCTGCCACACAACCCCTTTGTTGCCATGAATACTGAGTTGGCACAGTCCCTTTCTCCTACAGTTCTCTTTTCATTTCACTGTCCAGTTTCTTCTTTGTACAAAGTAGCAGCTCCCCTACTCTCACCTTAATGCACCTGTGTAACATGAAAGTGTCAGCATGCCAGGTAAGGAACCTGTCAGCTATTCCAGTGTTAGCTTACTGAGACTTCACACAGGTGCCAGAGTAGTCAAAGTCCTCCAGGGTGACAGTGTGCTGCTTTTTTTAAAAATTATTATTGTTTATTTTTGAGAGTGAGAAAGAGTGCTAACAGGGGAGGGGCAGAGAGAGGGAGACACAGAATCCGAAGCAGGCTCCAGGCTCCAGGCTCTGAGCTGTCAGCACAGAGCCTGATGTGGGGCTCGAACTCCCCAACCGTAAGATCATGACCTGAGCCAAAGTCAGACATTTAACCGACTGAGCCACCCAGGTGCCCGGACAGTGTGCTGCTTCTATGCTTGAGTTGGTTTCAGAAGACTCCTGCTCACCACCTCCATAGCTGGATCCTGTAGTGTTCCCACGATAGTGTCCTGACATCTCTCCTCCTGACTCTGCCTGCCCATGTTTTCCAATGAATGACTCCTTTTTGAGTACTTATAAATAGGGTTCCTTCCCAGTCCCTTCCCAGTAGCCCAGTTCCTCTGAAATAACTGAGGCTCTTCTGTCACCATATTTTCCTCAAGTGAGTTCTGCCCACTGAGTCTTGAGCTGAGATGTGAAAATATATACACATATCACATGTATATTTATGTGTACATATACGTACACATACATATATAGTATACATCATTCTTAAATTAGCTCTTTATGTTTTGGTATATAAGCTTGAGGAAAAACAAATTATTTTGGTCCCTTACTGTTTCTTTTCTCCTAACGAAACATTGAGTGTCTCCTCTGAAGGAGTGTCAAAGAAGAGAGGAGACCATTTGAGAACCTGTAAATGCCTGAAAATTGGGTACTTTTTCAAGTTTAGAAACTTCTAGGCGAGTGGGTATGGAGAAGAGTGGTGGGCGTGGAGCACCTTTATTAGTTGCCCTGATTGCCATTTTCTATTCTCAAAACTAAAATTAAAAACATTCAGGATAATGAAGTACAAAATTATTTTTAGCCCTGATAGTAATTGTGCTGGGTCTTGAGATTCCAGTAAAGTTACTGGCAGGCACAGTAGAAGTCAACCAGATCATCTCAACAAAGTGTACAGCGTGCAAGACCCAGAGCTTACCCCTTAGGGGACCCAAGCATAAAGAAAACACTAGACTTTTCTTCAAGAAGTTCATAGTTTGTCCTTCAGCCACAGAGCACAAATAATACCTGCAGTTAAATAAGTTGGATTTATTGTTGAAGCGAGGAAGAGTGCATACCATGGGGGAGCATGCGGCATCGCAGGAAGAGTGTTAGAAAAGCTTTATTACAAGATGTGGGTTTGTGTTAGGGGATTTTGAAGAGGGTTTAAGGATATGGGGCTTTGCTCTGCATTGGATGCCATCAGGAAGTGGGGAAAATTCTGTGGCCGAATAGCTTCATAGAGTTTATCTAAAGGGAGAGTGAGGGGCACCTGGGTGGCTCAGTCGGTTAAGTGTCTGACTTCAGCTCAGGTCATGATCTCACAGCTTGTGAATTTGAGCCCCACATCAGGCTCTGTGCTGACAGCTCAGAGCCTGGAGCCTGCTTCGGATTCTGTGTCTCCCTCTCTTTCTGCCCCTCCCCTGCTCATGCTCTGCCTCTCTGTTTCTCAGTAATAAATAAATGTTAAAAAAAAAAATCTTAAAAAAATAAAGGGAGAGTGGAGAGAGAACGGCTAAAGCTGTAATTGGTGAAGAAGCAGCAGTCCTTCATTATCCAGGAATGGGGGCTGTTTGGTATTTTTTAGCTTCGACAGTATTCGACAGTATTGTCTGTATTCAGGCAGATTACAGAGTGGTTTTACTCTTTTTTCTTGATCCATGATGGTCACAGAATGGCCTTGTCTAATGTTGATATTCTCAAATTGCTGATGTTTAACTGGAGAACACCAAGACCTAATTGTGAGTGCCAGGCCAGCTCATACCAGCACCGAGGCCTAGCTGATAGTAGTGGTCCAGCTTCTGGATGTCGGAGGCACATTTTCTGGTTCTCTGATATAATTTATAGGTTTCAGTCAGCACTGAATAAAATTGGGTAGAAATGGTTCTTAGTGGAAGATTCTCATTCTATTCAAGTAGCAGCTGTAAGACCTAAATATAACTCTTGAATACAGCCAGTTGTGATAAGTACAATTAGAGAGGTTCAAGCAGTATATTCTAAATGCCTGGGAGTAACAGGAGAAAAAGTATTGGTGGTGAGGGCAGTGTTTGGGTTGGGTCCTGAAGGATAAGCTGGATTTAAACATGTGGAGTTAGAAAAGCAAAACCGCTGGTCAGCAACAAGCAAAGGCTTAGCGGTAAGAAATCACAAGGCAGGCTCAAAACAAGGTTGAGAGGTCTAGTTAGATTGAATCAGGAGTATGTAATGGGAAAAGAAATGTGAAGAGGTACTTTTGGACTGGACTATGAAATTCAGTTGTTTAGAAATTCAGTTTGTGGGGAAGGCAAAGCCAGAATTTGTTAACTACCCACTGTGCATGCTGAATGCTTTGTATGTGAAACTTAATCCATAATCCTTGTAACAACCCTGAACAGTCCTTTTAACAACTCCAATTATATCCATTTTACAGATGATGAAAATGAGCTCTAGAAAGGTTCATTTAACCTCCATTTAAATAGTTGGAGGCTCAGCCAGTATCTTAACTGATAACTCTGAGTGAAAAGATAGTATTGATCTTTACTTTGCTGCCTCCTGTGTAACAGTCTCTTGTCCTCAGTGGGAACCATTGAAAGCTTTTGATGAGAGAAATGGCAAGATCAGTTAGAATTGTGCTTTGGGAAGATGACTCCTAACAAAACAGTAATAATTAACATGTGTAGAGTGTATGGATTAGGCACTGGGCCTAGACACACAAGTATCTCTTAGCAGTATGTAGGATGATTTGGGAGTGAGGAAGTTGGTAAAAGATGAAGAAAAAATTCGGTTAAACTAGCAGAAAACATCAAAGCAGCTGCCAGCATAGCAGAGTTGAGTGGGGGGAGAATGTAACAAGATGAGGGGACCTTGGAGGAGACTGGTGAGGAACAGTCAGCTATCGTCCCAGCCTCCACTTGAAGTAATGCTGAATTAGACTTGGCCTCTAGAATTTCCTCAGTATTTAGGGAGAAGCTTAAGTATCTTAAGGAATTGGCCCATTAAGATCTTTTTAAAACTGTGGTAATCAAGTATAAACACATCCAGTTCTGTATTGATTTATTTGTCTTGAGAATGAAATACTGCAGATGGTTTAATGCCACTTTCAGAAAGCTCTTTTGTTAACAGTGCTAGAGTTTTTGTTTTTAGCAGTAAGGATGGTTAATAACAAGGGAAAGTAGAGCTTCACTCCGTAAAATCCATTAAGTTTGTAGTCCAGCTTAAATGATCTGCTAAGTGAAGTTTTAATAATTAAATAAACCTAAATATGGGGAAAGCTTTCGATAAACAATTAGAATTTAGTCAGGTTCCATTTTAGAGAATACTTAAGTGCATAGAGAGCTAGTGAACACAGCTGTTCTCTATTTTGTAGAGTGCAATTTTAATGTTTGCTCTCTTGAGCTGTTTTTATAAGCAAAAAAATTTTAAAAACCACAAATCCTCTTGGTAATGTAGCTATAAAGAACGTTTGTCATAGTGAAAATAGAAAATAACCTAAATATTCATCAGCTGGGGAGGAGGTGAATAAATTGTAATAATGGACCGACAAGGAGATGCTCTATAGCAGATGGAGTGAATGAACGAGAGCTACATATATCAACATGGTACATTTCTAGGCCAAATACTGATCCCCACCCAGAAAAAAGGACAAACAAGGGAAGTTGCAGAAGAATGAATACAGTATGATACCACTGTATAAAGGTTTTTTAAAAAACTGTGGTAAAATATATATTAATGTAAAATTTATCATTTTAACCAGTAGGTATACATAGTGTCATCAAGTATATTCCTATTACTAGATAGCTGTCAGTACTATCCATTCATAATATAAAATTTTAAAACTCAAGACAATATTGTGTGTAGTTTATGGATGTGTACTTATGTAGTAAAGTATAGAGCATACATTCTAATCACCGAATTCAGAGCTATCTCAGGATGGGACACAGTACGCTGGTGTTCCAGTTATATTTATGTGGTAGGCAGGTATACAAGTGCTCAGACATTATCATTTATACTTTTTTGTACACTTGTAGTATTTCACTTTAAAAATTTCTTTTTAAAAAATTATTTCAACTAGACATTTGCAGGTGTTTTATAGCCATTGAATTTTTAAACCTCCCGGGTTCAGTTCTAAGAAATGTGGTACCAAGATCTAACACATGAGGTGGTTCCCTATTGAGGACAGTTAACTTTATGGGAAAAAAAAATCTCTTCCAAATTGAACATTCTGACCCCAGCCTACCATCTCAAGAGTACCTTTGGTCACAGGTGGCAGAAGTCTAAAGGTCACAGCCTAAAGGTCTGGGAGAATGACTCTATTTAAAATACACACGAACAGGAGGAGACACCAGGTTTTGGAAGGTGAAAATCAGTTTCATTTTTAGGTTTGACATGATAGTCCTACGAAAGGACATATATACTAATGGGACTTAGAGATAAGAGACAGGAACTTGAGAGGGAAAGGTCAGAACTAGAGCTATATATTTTGGAAATTATAATGGGTCTGTGAGAATGAGTGAATTTGCCAAAGGAAAAGGATAAAGAAAGAACATGTTGAGACAAAACTCTCCAGGAAAGGACTGAAGAAAAATCTATGCAAGAGACTGAGAAAGAGTAGGTTGAAAGACCAGTCAGTAGGAAGAGAAGAGCTCAGGAGAGTAATGTGCCAGAGATTAAGGCAGCAAAGTTTGACAAGGATTTATTCAGATTAAGCACACATTTATTGAATAAGTAGTATGTGATAATCACTTTCTTTTTTTAATTTTTTAATGTTTATTTATTTTTGAGAGAGAAAGACACAGAGTGTGAGCAGGGGAGGGGCAGAGAGCGAGGGAGACAGAATCCGAAGCAGGCTCCAGGCTCCGAGCTGTCCGCACAGAGCCCAACGTGGGGCTCGAACCCACAAACCGCAAGATCGTGACCTGAGCTGAAGTTGGACACCCAGGTGCCCCGATAATCACTTTCTTGTATTGCCAGATGAGTCTTTTTTTCTTCATGTTTATCTTTGAGAGAGAGTGAGTAGGGGAGGAGCAGAGAGGTGGGGTACAGAGGATCTGAAGTGGGCTCTGCGCTGACAGCAGAAAGCCCCATGCGGGGCTCGAATTGGTGAGATCAAGATTTGAACCAAAGTTGTACGCTTAACCAACTGAGTCACCCAGGTGCCGCCTTGCCAGAGAGTCTTAGAGTGAGACCTGATGGGGAAAAGTGATTGGATTTGATGATTAAGGCATAGTTAGTTGCCTTGTTGCTGTAACTATATTGCTTGTCTGTAAATTCTTTAAAGATAGGAGCTGTTTTATTTATCATCTTAATCTCTGTGTCTGGTAGATTAAATGTTCAGTAATATGTGAAATATTATACCAAATACAAAATATGTATTCACATTTTTCCAAGATCTAAGACCTATTTTTACTATCTAGCCGATTATTTCCATTGCTCCCTAATTCCTTCTCTTACTTACCTTTGAAAAAAGTATTCCTCTACCTTCCAGTCTGCAAATTCTATCAGTCATATTTCCCTACTTTTTTGCCATATCACATTCAGTTTTCCTTTTTGAAACCCTTTGTTTTATTTCCTTTCTTACTCCCATTACTCATTAACTCAGTATAAAGAAGACCATTCTAACAGAGCTGTTCAGAGGTGGCATGATCTTCCTGGGGGCAATACTGAGTTTCCTGTTTGATATTCAGCAGAGTCAGGGCCTCCACTTAAGGAAGGGGAGGGTATTGAACACAGATGGTTAGAGTAATGACTTTTTTAAAAGCTTCATTGAGATATAATTCACATACCAGGCAATTTATCTATTTAAAGTGTATAGTCAGTGGTTTTTAATATAGTCACAGAGTTGTGCAACTATCACCGCAATCAATTTTAGAACATTTTTATCACCCCTCCCACATACACACAAACACTTCATTCCCGTTAGCAGTCACTCTCCTTCCCCTTTCACCCCTCAGCCCTAAGCAACCACCAATCTACTTTTGTCTCCATAGATTTGCCTATTCTGGACAATTCATATTAATGGCATCATGTAATATATGGTCTTGCATGACTGGCTCTTTTTCCTTCCTTCCTTCCTTTCCTTCCTTTCCTTCCTTCCTTCCTTCCTTCCTTTCCTTCGCCCCCCACGGCCTCCCGCCACCTCCCTTTCCCTTCCACCTCCCCTCACCTCCTTTCTTTGTTTTTACTTAATGTTTGCAAAGTTCATCTGTATTGTAGCATGTGTCAGTACTTTATTCTTTTTATGGCCAAATAATACTCCATTTCATGGATATACTACATTTTACTTACACATTTGTAAGTTGATGGACTTTTGCTAAGTATGAAAAATGCTGCTATAAACATTTTTGTACAAGTTTTTGTGTGAACATATTCTTTGGTATATACCTAAGAGTAGGATTGCTGGATCATGTGGAAACTTTGTTTACCCTTCTGAAGAACTGTCAGGCTGTTTTTCAAAGTGGCTATGCTATTCTACCATCCTATCAGTAGAGTGCGAGAATTCGATTTTCTCCACATCCTTGCCAACACTTTATTACCTGTTTTTTTTTTTTAATGTTTTGTTTTGGTTTGGTTTTTTTAGAGAGAGCGAGAGAGCAAGAGCGCGAGAGAGCGAGCAGGGGAGGGGCAGAGAGAGGAGACACAGAATCCCAAGCAGGCTTCAGGCTCGGAGCTGTCAGCACAGAGCCCAACACAAGGCCCAAACCCACGAACTATGACATCATGACCTGAGCCGAAGTCATGTTTAACCAACTGAGCCACCCAGGTGCCCCAATTATGTCACCTTAATGGGTGTAATATAGTGTATCTCATTGTGGGTTTAAATTTGCATTTCCTTGATGACTCATGGTGTTGAACATCTTTTTGGGTGCTTATTGGCCATTTCTATATCTTCTTTGGAGAAATGTCTATTAAGAGCCTTTGACCATTTTTAATTGGATTATTTTTTGTTGAGTGCTGAGAGTTCTTTATATGTTTTAGATACTAGAAGCTTATCAGATCTGTGATTTAATATTTGTTCTATTCAGCATTTTGTCTTTACTTTTTTGATGGTATCCTTTGTAGCACAAAAGTTTTAAATTGATGAAGTCCAGTTTGACTATTTTTTGTTTGCTTGTGGTTTTGGTGTCCTATCTAAGAAATCATTGCCTAATCCAAGGTCACAAAGATTTAGGTCTGTGTTTTCTTCTAAGAGTTGTATAGTTTTCCTACATTTAGGTGTTTAATCAATTTTGAGTTAATTTTTAAAAATAGTGTGAAGTAGGGATCCACCTTTACTTTTTTGCAGGTGGATATCTAGTCTTCATACCATTTGTTGAAAGACTGGATGATTGTTAAGCCTCCTCCTGACTCTGCAGATTGTATGATGCTTTGTAGTATATTGGTTTCTGTTATTGTCTAAATAGGTGGATAGTCAAGATTTCATATGGTGGCCACCCTTTCTCCCAAGGATACATTGTGTCTAAAAACAGGGGTTGCCGTTAGTCTTTTATCAGTTTCTTCCAGACTTCTCAGTTGCTTTTGGTTGTCCTTCTTTGATTTTTTTTTTTTTTTTTTTTTTTTTAAGGAAACTGGTTTGCTTCTGGTCTTCTCTGACAGCTCCATTTTCTTTTCTTCCTCTTTTTGCACATAAGTACACCTATCCCACCAACACTTCTAGTATGGGAATAGTTCACTCACTTAATTTTTTAATTAGCTTTTTCATTTAGGTAGCTTAGAGGTTCTTTTCAAGCCTAACTGTAGTCTAATAACAATTTCTTTTGAGTGTGCCACCAACACCTGGAACTTAGTATGTGAAAAATGTGTATCCAGTCTTCCCCTTGTCATAAGCTCACCCATGGTTTTCATTATCTTCTCTTCATATATTAAACTCCTAATCTTGGAGTTTTCTGACCTCTTCCTTCATTACTTTATGTTCTTTTCAGTATTAAATGCTGCTGATGACTTCATGCCAGGAGCCCTGGGATCTATTCCTTCCTCTTTATAGCTATAGCCAGCACCTCAGGCCCTTACATCTCAGAGCTTAGTTACTGTCTTCTTGCTGATTTCTCACACCCTAGTTTCTCTCTGCATTTAGCCCCTGTACTCAAATGCTAGATTTAATCCCTCTCAGACACCCTTCTCACTAAGTCATTTCCCTAATCTTAGACCCACAGTATCAAATTTATACACCACAAGTTGGCATTTAAACCCTCCCCTTCCACTTCCCTCTTATCTCTTGTTACTTCCCCAAATGGAGCCAAACTCATTTGGTGGTTAGCCTTATTTTTCTTTGTTCTTATTTGTTCTTCTCTCTTGTTGCAGATGTTCTTCTTTCTACCTGGCATGCCTTTGCCTCTGCTATTCTGCGTCTCGTTCTTTTCAGTGATCCCATTTTCCCCTTTTTTCTTTTTGCATTCTTTTAATGCAAATGCATTTAGTTTGTCTGGTAACAAGGTCCATGATGCCCTGTCCTTTTGTGGTGGTGTTTGTTTTGAATATACTACTATTTAAAAGCATTGTTCAATGTGCAACTATTGTTTCTATTATATTTATGGCTCTCTCGTACCTACAGCACAGAATCCTGAACATAATAGCTGTTCAGTAACCATATCTTCCTGGCTGACAGACTCTAAAAGTTTTGGGGAGAGATGTACAGTGTTCGGCATTGTCGTCATTTTTCAATTTTAGAAATGCAAAATAATGCCTTTTGTTGCCATTACCTGATTTAATTTTTAACTTTTTTTTTTTTTTGCTTTATATCAAGTTTTGAAGTCTGTGTTCTCAGTATAGTAAAATGAAGTTCAACAACATATTATTACAATTACTAAATCTAGTATATTGAACACTAGCCATCTGATATATCAGATTCTCTCAAGAGAACAGTTAACTTCTTGAATACAGGCTAGGCATTTTTTGAAGGTGTATTATAGCCTTAAAGCCATTACTCACCACTTAATATATTAAGATCCTTGATCATTTAAAAGCTACATCATCACCAGTGCTCAGAATAAGGAGTGTTGACCTGCTTTCGTTCTACTGTCTGAAGCTCTGCTTCTGTTGCTGACCTACTCTTAAAAAGCATTTCTTCCCATAATTTCCATGTCCTCCAAAGTCTGTATTGGGAGGGAAAGGAGAATTATTGGAGTGGAGTAGGCTGAGAGAAGATACAAGGCAGAGGCAGCTTTCAAACCTAGTGGCTCAAGTTGTCTTCCCTCCCTCCTGGCCACCCACCTTTTTTCTAACCTCAGGAGCACAGTTGACTTAAAGATAGTCAACAGTTTATAGCAGCTTTTCAACATCATGAGTGTAAGTTTCCTTATTATTTTCTTTTTAACTCTTTATCCTCAATCCATATAGCCATTCTCTTTCCCATTCATTTGTATCCATTCTGTGTTTTATGTCCTTATACTTGCATATTTGCTTATATGTGTAGTATATATGTAGGACATATGTAGTATAATTATGCCTTCAGCCTACATAATGGTATTTGCTTATTTTTTACTCAGTTCTGTGCTTTTTAAGATGTTCATGTTGCTGTAGGTACATCTGAAGTGTGATTTCTGAAAGCTATATAGAATTCCATATTTGTATCCACTCCATCTTGATTTTCCATTCTTCTAATTACCAAAATCAGGGTTACTTAAAGCTCCCTGCTACATGATCATCACAGCAAATTCTCACACAGGTCTACGAAGTCTGTAATTTGCATTTGGACCATCCTACTTGAGAATTTCTCTGGAATTTATCCACCAGAGTGGGATCACTAGATCACACAGGACATAGATGTATTTGATGTTACTAAGTACTTCATGGCACTAGCAGAATGGCTAGATCAGTTTGCTTTCTTACACAGAGGATAAGAGTTCTTGCTTCACCACATGTTTGCCAACATTTGCTATTATCCGCCATTCTAATTTTTGCCCTTATGATCGGTATGAACAATGCAATCTCATTGTTTTAATTTGTATTTTACTCATTGGTTTTTCTTTGAATTTTATCATCTCTTCATTTACTTGCTAATCCTTTAAGCTTCTCTTTATGTAGGCTCTTTCTATTGGGTTTCTTATGATTTTTTAAATGTCAAATTGTAGAAATTTCTTGTCTGTTTTAGGTATTTAATCTCCTGTCAATTCTAGATGTTGCATAAGTTTTTCCTTGTCTGTCACCTATTTTAACTCTGTTAGTGGTATTCTTTATCGAACAGAAATCTATAATTCTGTTGAAGTCAAATCCAATAGTATTTCACTGTATAGTTTGTATTTTTTACAGTCTGAGTTATGAAGTCTTTCTGCTCTCTAGTGTTTTCTGCTCTGTAGTGTTAGCTCCCATTGGTTTTTCCACACACGCTTGTTTATATGGCCTTTTGAAGAAAGTACTTTGCTTTCTCATCTATGGCTCTCAGGAGCTTGGCACTTGGTGTTAATGTTTGCCCCTAATGGAGGAAAAAACGTAAGAACATTGATGCACACTCCTTTCTCTAAGCTCTGTGCTTCCACTCACAGAACGCTGTAACCCTGTTTGTGTTCCTTTTGTGAATCCTGTCTGCTCAGTTATAGCTGAACGGAGAGGGATGCATACCTACCCAAGCTAAATATTCAAAATCTTCCTCCAAGGAATTTGGAATTGTGATGAGTCTGTGCTGGTCTCTTGAAGGATCTGCAAATTAAGGGGCTTGCAGGTGACTATCTTCGTCTGTGTTCACAAAGAAGCTAAAGAAATGGCCTCCTCAGAAAGGAGAATGAAGAAGATCTGCACAGAGAAACACAGGGAAAAAAAAAAAAGCCTTATGGCCCCCATAAAGAGGGAGATTGAAGTGGAATGTGAGAGTAGCTGTCCCAGATCCTAAGGGCTTTCTGGCTTCCCAGTTTGGGTTCTTCTCTCTTTTGAGACCAGATCGCATTTCCTTTTCTGTATTAGTTAGGGATGGCTAACTGCTGTGACAGACTCCAAAGTGTATAATGGCCCTAACACAATAGAAGTTAGTTTCTCACATAAACAGGTCCAGATGGTTCTAAGTTGGTTGGGGGAGGGGGGTAGTGTTGGAGGGTTCTCTGCCACACAGTTGTTCATGAACCTAGATTGATGAAAGTGCTGTCATTTCATCACATGACTGCAAAGGTCTCCCTAGGTATCAGCATGAAACCTGCAGAAGGGAAATGAATGTGGAGTTTAATACATGGAAAGTTTTATAGGCCAGGACTTGAACCAGCACATATCACTCATATTCCCCTAGTTGGAACTCCATCACATGGCGTCATTTAACTGTAAAGGAAGCTGAAAAATGTTACCAAGCTATGAACCTAAAAAGGAAGGGAAAGTGGGTTTGGGTGAGCTGCTAGAGATTGCCACCATCATGTTGATTTTTCTGTGTGATACCTCTGTATCCTTATAATCAAGTTCCTGTTTTTTCTTAAACTTGTTTGAGTTGGCTTCTGTTATTTATGCCTCAGTGCATGGGGTGTTTTCATAATAGCAATATTTAAAATAGTAGAGGAAATAAATACTGATTATTTTCTCAGGGAAGTTGGGTCGATTTCCACCTATGATGCATCATCACCAGCCACCCTCAGATGGCCAGACCCCTGGGGCTCGTTTCCAGAGGTCTCACCTCGCAGAGGCATTTGCAAAGGCCAAAGGATCAGGTGGAGGCACTGGAGGAGGAGGTAGTGGAAGAGGCCTGATGGGACAGATTATTCCAATCTATGGTTTTGGCATTTTTTTATATATACTATATATTCTTTTTAAGGTAAGTGGAATCATCTTGATCATATTATATCAATAAAATCTAATATCATAATAAAAATCATTGTTGGCATTAAAACTCTTTACAGTTCATAACCTTTATTCATATCCTCTTTAAACCTTGCTTCCTCTTTATGAGGTACTTAGGATAACTGTTATCTCAGTTTTATAGAAGAGAAAATCTTTTCTCAGAGCTTAAATGGTTTGCCCTAGAATTCACAACTAGAAATGCAGAATCGGGACTTAAATCTGGGTCTTCTATGCTAATACAATGAGCAATAAAGTTCAGAGCGCCCTCCCATGCTATTTTTTTTTTTTTGATTGGATATCTTTGCAAGTTGAAAAGCATAACGATATTCTAAGAAGAACTTTATCATTAGGATTAGCACAGTGATTTCCAAGTAGCCACTCTGAGGCCAAATAATGACCGTACCAACACTGCTTTGTCCTTCTTTCCCCTTGCAGGAGTATGAGGTACTGTTTTTAACATCCTCTGCAGTAATTCTGAAACCAAACTGCCACATCCTGACACTAAGCCTACTGTTTCCTAGCTCTGGGGAGACATAGTTTGGGACCTTTAAAAGCAGACTCCCAATTAAGTTCCACCTTCAGGCAGGCTTCAGCAGGCTATGGGCCTAGATACTGTGAAGTGGAGCAGAAGTCACGTTCTGTGTCCTTTTTGGGAATCTTAAATATTCTGTGTCTCTCTAACCAGAGCAAGAGGTGAGCTCCTTCTTGCCCAGGAACTCTGCAGGGGACCCAACTCGCCTCTGTAAGAACATCCCCCAGGGTTCCGCATCCCCTTTTAGATGAGTGTGGGCAAGGCGGCTGACCTGGAAAGAGATTTGTTTGTTTGTTTGTTTGTTTGTTTTTGTCCTTGTGTCTTGATGGTTTTTCACTTGGGAACCTTCTATTGGCTCCTTCTCCCCCCCCCCTTTTTTAGATGTTTCTCTAGTATTGCTGTTTGATTTCTGACTTAATTTTTGTCTCCCAACCTTTTCTTTTTTCATTTAATATGAGGGGTTCCATGACTTTGAGGTTCTGAACTGCTGTTGATGTGCTGTACCTCCTTCAATTCTCAGCTTTCAAAGGGGAAAACTCCTGCAGAGGATCGGAAATGCTCTACGGCTGCAGCTGGAAACGCCCACAGGAAAATTAGTAAGTGCTCCTTTTCAGTAGATGCTCAAGTTTTATTGAGTCATATCACCATAATGTAGCCAGAAGGACAGTGGATATTTCTTAAAAGCATTTCTCAAAAATTGCCCCAAATTAATCCGATGGCATTTTTACCTAGGCTCTGGGAATTCTCAAGTTTCCATATTGATGTTGGGCTTTTAAGAGAGTTACAAAAAGTACAAAACCATCAGTTTGCTTTTTTATATTAGCAAATTAGTATTTCACATTTGGCATGGGTTACTTCTCATTTTCCAGACTTTAGAACATTGGTAGCAGATACCTTTATTTCACAGAAAGGGAAACTAACAAAGAGAGATCAAGCCATTGCCAAAATCAGTTATTAGATCTAGGGACAGAGTTGAGCACTTCTGACTCATGGGACATGGTCATCAAATATTTACTGACAAAATAGAATATTCTGTATTCTCTGGGGGAAATGAAGTGTATATGGCATGGCTCTCCCCTCTAAGAAGTCAGAGTCTAGGATGGAGGTCAGGAAAAGTAACTGGTGAAAAGTTTACTGTCTGGAAGGGACTTGGTGAAAGCCTTGCGGGGGAATGATCTCGAGCTGGGTCCTGTTTGATAGATGGAATGACTTGAGTAAGACCCAACCTGATGTAGGACAGCTACAGGAAAGAAGGCCTGAACAGTAGGTAGGTAAAGCCATATTGTTGCAGGCCTTGGAGGGCAAATTGCTTTATCCTGTGGATAATGGAGCCTCATCAGAAGTTTTTAGAAGAAAGCAGCAAAATGAAATGAGGCTGAGCCACTGAAGCATCTGCCCTTTGCTGTAACTGCTTTTTAGATTTACTCCAGGTTCTCTGTGGAAGTAGATACCCCAGTCACAGTCTGCATCCTTTTTAGAAATCTTAAATATTCAAGGATCCTTTAAGAAAGTTTTTGTGATCATGTCTAACCAACAGTGATGGCAAATCCATCAGAAAAATAATTTTTAAAAGATTTTTGGACTGTGTCAAAGAGTAGCAAACTCTGTATCCAGTCACATGATACACTTACAACAAAAGTAAATAAAATGAATTCCTAAGAACAGCTGTTTTATAATGTAGCAGTTGTATCTACTTTTTTTCAATTTTGAATCATGCAGAAAATAAAAATGAGCATTTACATGGCATAGTTCTCTAGACACTTTATAGATGTTAACTGCATGCATAACAATTTGTTCTAGAAGTAGTAAAAGGCCTTCTAAATGTAGCTGGGTAGAAGGGTACTCAGGTATGAAACAGAAAAACTGGATTATCTGCATAATAAACAGTGTTTTATTTTCCTGCTGCCTTAAACTTCATTCATGTACTCATTGACTTATTTTTTCTGATCTACTTTTAGAGTCTTAATGTTAATTTCAGTAGATAGATGTGATCTCTGTTGAACTTTATGGAGAATATTAGGAGCCAGGGTTATACCATTTCACCCCAAAGGAGTTGGTTGGAAACCTTGGGCAGGGAGGCTTCAGCCCTAGCTCAAGACTTCCCCTAATGAAGAAGCATAATATTTAAACCACTCTCTTCTAGGTGCTTTTCAAACTTTGGGTGCAGGTGAAATATTGCTCTTTTCAGGGTCTTAACTCCTTTTCTAAAGAACCTTGCAGGTTTGGTACTTTATCCTCCATTATCACTTAGATTAGAAAGGCTATGTTTATCTTTTTAATTTCTTCTTGGGTGACCGTGTAGGGGTATTTTTTCACTCCCAGGTGTTTAGCTGGTTCTGCTGTGTTTCTGTGTGTAAGAGTGTGATTGGTTCATTACTCCCTAAACACACATCCTTGAGATCTCAGGGCCTACACGGTGGTACCCTTTGTGTCCTGCCTGGATCAGCTAGAAGGACTCTGAGCCTCTGTACTGAATTCACGACCAGGTGAGATTATTGTAGGGCGTCCCAGCCAGCCAGTTTGAGAAAAGGGCTTTGGAAGTTGTGTATGGTGGTTTTGATTGATGCTTGTTTTTCAGCCAACTTTGAACTTGTTCAACTACAAGAAAAACTGAAGGAGACTGAGGAAGCCATGGAAAAATTAATCAACAGAGTGGGACCTAATGGTGAGAGGTAGGTTTTCACATAACAGGACTCAGACTATTTCCCATTTAAAAAAAAAAAAATCAATTCAAAATTTTGCTCTTGATTTCTGGGCCACTTACTTTCATTGTATATAATTGTCAACTTACTTGTCACTTAACATATGATTTCTCACTAAGCATTCCCATTTTCATGCCATCTGCTTACCAGAGTCTCAGCTTTCAAGAGTCTGTGTTGTGTGTGTACGTTGTTGTGAGGGGAAGTTTAGGAGCAGTGCTGCAGGGCCAAGTAGCCAGGTTCTATTGAAGATGACTTCATAGCTGTCTAATAATCTGGTTTTACTTAAAATTATAATCTGCTTGAGACAGAAAAGAGAAAATAGATTAAGTATGATACTTAGCACAATATCCATCCCAAGGACACGGACTAAGGAAAGGATCCAGGAATCAGAATTGAAGTGTCCTTATTTCTGTCCTTATGACCAGAAAAATTTCCTTGCTGAAGCAGTATGTCCAGCTGTAACCACTGACCTTCTGGAAGCACGGCATGGCCTGAGGGAGAAGTGAGGGTGCAACCTGGGGCAGAAAACAGCTTTAGCAGGCATGTTGAGGATGAATGTGGGGCTGTGGATTTATGGCATTTCTGGGATATGAACTTATTGAGGACAGACTTAGTCTGTTCTGTTCACTGTGTTCACATAGCAGATACCAAGGAAATTCTTACTGTTGAAAAATAATAGATACTTTTGATATAAGCATTTGTATACATGTATTATCCCGGTGGAAGAGTAAAATCATGGCATTCCTTGCTAAGATACTTCTCGCTTCCTGGCCTCTGTGTTAAGGGTCCTACTGAACATCATAGATTACCTGCCCATCTTGAATTGATAAATGTCTCTTGAATGAATGAATGTGCAAAATGAAAATCATCTGTCCCCAGCTGACCCTACATCACCTTTAATGTTCTCCATCTCAGCAAATGGCTCCAGCATCTACTTAATTGCCCAAAGCAGAAGTCAGATGTTATCCCTGATTGACTTTTTCCTTCACTTCTGTAACTCAGCAATCACCATGTCTTATTTATTCCTAGTTAATAATTCTGTCTCCCTGTAAAAAATTCTAAGCTCTGCTAGGGCAGGGATTATCTGTATTATTCCCAGAGCCTAGCACAGGCCAACAGTAGGCTCTAAAAAAGTATTAGTTGAAAGGGAAGAATGAGTGAATGAATGAATTAAAATGAATGAATGAAATGCCTTTACCTTTCTGGGGGGGGGGGGGGTTGGCATACAGTGTTCCATTAGTTTCAGGATAAATTACAGTGCTCGCCACAATAAGTAGAGTTAAACCTGTCACCATACATCATTACAATATTGATTATATTCTCTATGGCGTACTTTTCATCTACATGATTTATTTTATAACTGGAAGTTTTATACCTCCTAATATCCCTTATCTATTTTGCCTACTCCCCCCACCAGCAACCACCAGTTTGTTCTCTGTATTTGAGTCTGTTTCTGTGTTTGTTCTTTTTTTTTTTTTTTTTTTAAGATTTCACATGTAAAGGGATATCATGGGATTTTTGTCTTTCTCTGACTGATTTCACTTAGCATAATACCCTCTAGGTCCATCCATGTTGTCAGTGGAAAGATCTCATTCTTTTTTATGGCTTAGTAATAACATTCCTGTGTGTGTGTGTGTGTGTGTGTACACATACATATACATACATACACCACATCTTTATCCATTCATTCCATTGATGGACACTTGGGTTCCTTCCATGTCTTGGCTGTTGTAAATAATGCTGCAATAAACATAGGGGTACATACTTTCTGAATTAGTGGTGCTGTTTTCTTTGGGTAAATGCCAAGTAGTAGAACACTGGATCATAGAATATTTCTGTTTTTAATTTTTTGAGGAACCTCTGTGGTGGTTTCCATAGTGGCTGCATCAATGTACATACCCACCAAATGTATACAAGAGTTCCTTTTTCTCTGTGTCCTTGCCAACACTTGTTATTTTTTATCTTTTTGATTCTAGGCATTCTGACAGGTGTAAGGTGATACCTCATTGGGTTTTGATTTGTATTTCCCTGATGATGAGTGATGTTGAGCATCTTTTCGTGTGTCTGTTGGCCATCTGTATGTCGTCTTTGGGAAAATATCTGTTCAGGTCCTCTGCTTATTTTTGATTGGATTATTTGTGGGGGGGGGGCGGTTTGGTGTTGAGTTGTAAACGTTCTTTATATTTTTTGGATATTAACTTCTTATTGGAAATAATCATTTGCAAATATCTTCTCCCATTCAGGTTGCGTTTTCATTTTGTTGATGATTTCCTTCACTGTGCAAAAGCTTTTTATTTTAGGATAGTCCTGATAGTTTATTTTTGTTGTTGTTTTCCTTGTCAGAGGAGATCTATCCAGAAGAATGTCACCAAGGCTGATGTCAGAGCGATCACTGCCTATGTTTTCTTCTAGGAGTTTATGGTTTCAGGTCTCACATTTAGATCTTTAATCCATTTTGAGTTTATTTTTTGTGTGTGATGTAAGAAAATGGTCCATTTTATTCTTTTGCATGTAGCTGTCCAGTTTTCCCACCACCATTTATTGAAGACTATCTTTTCTCCATTGTATTCTTGCCTCCCTTGTTGTAGAGTAATTGACCGTGTAGGTGTGGAGTTTTTTCTGGAATTTCTATCCTCTTCCATTGATTTCTTTGTCTATTTTTGTGCCAGTACATACTATACCTTAGTGGATAACTACAACTTGGTAGTTTATCTTGAAATCTGGGATTGTGCTACCTCCAGCTTTGTTCTTCCTTCTCAAGATCGCTTTGGCTATTTGGGGTGTTTTGTGGCTCCATTCAGATGTTAGTATTTGTTCTAGTTCTGTGAAAAATGCTGTTGGTGTTTTGATAGAGATTGCATTGAATCTGTAGGTTGCTTTGGGTAGTATGGCATTTTAATAACATTCTTCCAATTGGTGAGTGTGATGTATCTTCCATTTGTGTTGTCTTCAGTTTCTTTCATTGTTGTCTTTTAGGCTGCAGAGTACGGGTCTTTCACCTTGTTTTATGAAAAGGAGGTATATGCAAAATGATCTCCAAAGGCCTAAAGAGCCATATTATCAAAGAAAAAGACAAGGAATCCAGCTTGCTAACGAATGGTTTATTTAAAGGGCTTATGGGCAGAAGTGTGTTGTGGGTGGCCAGAAGATGAGTAGATCTCCACAACCCCACCTCCCATAAGACCTGCTTTTATAGGCCTGGAGATTGGGGAGTAGTGCTGGGAGAACTGGGAGGAAATGTTTCAGAATCACAGTCATATCTCCAGAGAAGATCCAAGGACCTTATATCCCAAGGGTCTACTTAAGCGTGTATTCAAACAGAGTATGTGTGTGAGGGTTGTGCTATACTGAAGAAGGCTTCAGGTCAGAGTGGTCATCATGGTGGATTTGTACAAGATGGTGTTAGTCTTGTTCACACACACTTCCTTGGTTAAATTTAAATTTATTCCTCGGCAGAGGCACCTGGGTGGCTCAGTCAGTTGAGCGTCTGGCTCTTGGTTTAGGCTCAGGTCATGATCTCATGTTTTGTGGATTCAAGCCCCCTGTTGGGCTCTGTGCTGACAGCGCAGAGACTGCTAGGGATTCTCTCTCTCTCCCTCTCTCTCTCTGCCCCTCCCTTGCTCTTGTGTTCTCTCTCTCAAAATAAACAATTCTTAAAAATTTATTCCTGTTTTCTTTTTGGTGCAATTGTAAATGGGATTGTTTTATTTTTCTTTCTGCTACTTCATTATTATTAGTACATAGAAATGCAGATTTCTATAAACAGATTTCTGTATATTTTGTGTCCTGCAGCTTTACTGAATTCATTTATTTATTAGGTGTAATAGTTTTTTGGTAGAATCTTCAGGGTTTTCTATATATGTCATTTGCAAGTAGTGATAGTTTTACTTATTCCTAACCAGTTGGGATGCCTTCTATTTATTTTTGTCTGGTTGCTGCAGCTAGGACTTCTGGTACTATGTTGAACTAAGGGGTAAGAGTGAACATCCTTGTCTTGTTCCTAATCTTAGAGGAAAAGCTTCCAGTTTGTCACCATTAGGTGTGGGTTCATCCTATATAGCCTTTATTATGTTGAGGTATGTTCCCTCCAAGCCCACTTTGAGAGTTTATCATGAATAGATGGCTGAATTTTGTCAAATGTTTTTTCTGCATCTATTGAGATGATCATATGATTTTTATCCTTTGTTTTGTTAATGTGATATACATGTTGATTTGTGGATATTGAGCCATCCTGCATCTCTGGAATAAATCCATTTGATCATAGTGAATGATCCTTTTAATGTATGGTTGGATTTGGTTTGCTAATATTTTGTTGAGGATTTTTGCATCTTTGTTGATCAGGGATCTTGCCCTGAGGCCTTTACTTTTGACATAGGTCAGGACTGTCCCATGTGGTATCTCTTGGGGTTTCCTTTTCTCTAATTTTGTCTCTCTTTGATTCACTTTCTCTTCCAAACAAATGGATTATGTTTTTTTCTTTTAACTTTTTAACAGGTCCCTGTTGCTCTTGGTAAAGTACAGAATCTTTAACCTGGTTTACATGGTGTGGGTGACATGGCTCTAACTGCCTTTGTTGCTTTCTCCATCACTCTCTCTGTGTTGCAGTGACAATGACTGCTTGCTTTTCCTCTAAAACACCCATCTGCTTTTGCTTCTAGGACTTAGCATATATTTTTCTCCTTTATTGAATGTCTCCTGACACCCATCCCACACACTCTCATCTTTAACTCTCTCTTGTAGGTCTCAACTTAGACATCATTTTCTCTCAGCATCCCTGAACCTCAAAACTCATTTAGACATTCCTCTGATGTGCTCTCATATCACCTAGTTTTGCTGAATATTGTAAGCATCCTGTTACTTTCTGATCTTCCATCAATTTTTCTGTCCTCCCCAATGCCCTGTAACCTTCTTGAAGACAGGAAATTTTTATTGTTCCAATTTGTATTCCTAGTGCTGACAGCATCAGTATATGTCGAAAGAATGAATGAGGTAGATATGAAGAAAGTTCTTTAAATAAAACAGGCCATTTCAGCAATAATATCTTCTTTGGCACCTAGCTTGATTTATTCTGTGCAGCCCTATGTGGTTGTCAGTGGCACGTATTATTTTCTCTACAAGGAACTGCATCTCAGGCAATGTGTATTAGTTTTCTGTGGCCACTATGACAAGTGACCACAAACATAATGCCTTAAAATAACACACAATTATTATTTCACAGTTCTCTGTTAGAGGTCTTACACTGGGCTAAAATCAAGGTGGCAGGACTACATTTCCTGCTGGAGGCTCTGGGGGAAAATCCGTTTCTTGTCTTTTTCAGCTTTTAGAGGCTACCCACAATCGTTGGCTCAGTGGACCTTTTCTTTCATCTTCAAGGCCAACAATAGTGGGTTGAGACTTTCTTACGTCATATTACTCTGACCTCTTCTGCCCCATCCTCCATATTTAAGGACCCCTATAATTACATCGTGCCCTCCCAGGAAACCCAGGATAATCTCTCTATTAAAGGCCAGCTGACTTGCAACCTTAATTCTATCTGCAACCATAAGTCCCCTGATATATAAAGGAACATTATATTAGGTTCCAAGGATTAAGATGTGGACTTCTTTGCAGAGTGGAGAAGGGAACATCATTCTCTCTACCCCAGAAGCTCCATGGAAAAGGAAGAATTTGGATAAGGCTTATAGGATGAAAGGATTTCCGCAGGCAGAGTTTGAGGGCGGGGGAATGTTTCAGAGAGAGAGAGAGGGTGGCATAAACAGCAAACAAGGTGAGAGAGTCAAGACATGTTTTTGGAATAGCAAGTAGTCCTAGGTAACTAGAGTGGAGCCCATCAGGGCTGCGGTAAATAGGCAGGGTGGTAAGTAAGGGGAGAAAAAACTAGAAAAGTAAACTGGGCCCAGACTAGGAGGCCCTGAATGGTAGGCTGAGAAGTTTGGAATTCATTGTCTTTATAGTGGAATGCCTCTGAAGGCTTTTGAGGACAAACGTCATGATCTGTTGTGCTTTAGAAAGGTAATTCTTTTGGTGATATATAGAATGACTACATGCTAGGTTACTGAAAAAGTTCTAGCAAAAGGTAATAAGCAGGACAGTGAGAATGGAAATAAGGGTCCAAATTAAGAGGACTTGATGGAGGAGGAAAAAAATCCTAGACTGGGGGCACCTTGATGGCTCAGTCAGAAGAGCATGTGACTCTTGATCTCAGGGTTGGAGTTTGAGCCTCATGTTGGGTATAGAGATTACATAAATAAATGAATAAATAAAAACTTAAAAAGAAAATCAAGCTGTTTCCAGGGTTTCCTTGAGACTAAACAGCCAACTCTGGGTAGCAAAAACTTGGAGAAGGTGACAGAATTTATTGGAAAAGTATGGGGTAGGTCACAAAATCAAAAGAATGGCTGAAGATCCAGATTTTAGAAAGAGTAGGAACCAGAGCAGCTCTGGAGATTTAGAGGAAGGAACAAATGGACGATCTCTTCAAGGACTGCTGCCAGAATGAATTAACGTGAAGTTTTCAGATCTGTCTTTGCTGCACTCAAGATCCAGTTTTAGGAGACAGTACAGTTGCCCCAACTTGGGTCCTGTATATTCCACCGAATCAGTTACTGCAACCAAAGGATATGGAGTATGATGATTGGCTATGGGCCTTGTGGCTACCCTGGAAGGGGAGAGGCGAGGAGATGGATAGCCTCACTGTAACCTTTGCACTGTGAGCAGAAGGGGAGTTCATTCCCCAAAAGGAAAACTAGGTAAGAGCAGTGAAGGAGAAGAAAGAACTAAAGATGAGTTGGGGGGATTTATAGCCCAAACTAGAAGGAAGATCATGATATCAACCAAGATAAAAACACAGAAGAGGAGAATGAAGATGAGACTTTGGGATAGAGATCATGAGTTCAGCTTTGAATATGGTTAAGGTACCATCAGAACATCTTACATATGATCTACAACAACAATAGGAAACTTGGGTATGGAAGTCAGGAACAAGGACACAAGTTTGGAAGTCATTTGGAGGTAAGAGTAAGGGCCATGGGGAAAGAGGAGATAAATTCATAAGGTGCATCATACTGTGTGGCGGTAGCCTGGAAACTTTTGCTGGTCTGAATTCTATTCTAGGCATGAATGGTGTTTAGAAGAAACTGTATCTTTCTGTGTTTTACTTTTGGATTCAGAACTTGATGATCCTCTGAGTTTATAAAACTTAAGTCTGAGTTATCTTCGAACTTGACCTTCTGTTTTTCTGGCATCTTGGAATATGCCATCCCCAACTTCTCAAACCTGGCTGCTCATGCAGCTATTCCTTATTCTGAGCCAACTAGGACCTGGAAGAGTGAATTTAAGGTTAACTTCATTAACAGCAAGGCCTCTGAGTGGAAATGTGGAAATGAATACTGGTTTTCATGTGAAAAGTCAAGATCAGAGGTAGAGTTTGGGCATCATCTATGTAGAGGTAGTGGTTTAATTTGTGATACTGGGTTAGCTTCCTGAAGGCACGACTGTAAGAATGGAGAAGTGACAGCCCAAGGATTGAGCCTTCAGGAAAACCATGTGTTTAGGAGGTGGATGGGGGAAAGTGAACCAGATCAGAGATTCAAGGAATGGTTAAAAGTGCGAGGAATACGAATGTCTCAATAGCCAAGGGAAGAGAACATGTCAAGGAGAGAATAGTTCACAGTACAGAGAAGTCAAGAAGAAGGAAATGTGAAAAAAAGATTCTTGGACTTGAGAGAAAAGTATTATTGATGATTTTCACAAGTTGTGGTAAAATGATGGCGTGGAAACCACATTTCCGGAAGATGGGAGAAAATGCATGGTAAGGAAATGGGGACCAATTAAACTAACATATTTATTGAGCACTTGCCATGTTCATGGCACTGTGCCTATTCCATCCGGAACTTATCAGTACCTTCCATGACTATCAAACCAAATTGAGACAATGAGGAATCTATAAAAAGATTCATTACATAAATTCAGAAGGTATAAGGTGGGCTATGATTAATTGCCTACTGCATGATATGGACAATAGGAATATATTTGTTCAGAGGTAAAAGGGGATGCTTCAGCTTAAAATTCTGAGAAAGCTTCACTTGCGTGTTTCTGCTTCTGGCCTAGCCTAGCCATTCCTTTTAAAATTAGGGGTTCTGGTTTTCCATGAGTTAGGAAACAGAGTCAAGACTGTTTCATTCAGTAAAAACCAAAGTGCCCCGAGGAAAGTCCAGAGAAGTAATGTGTGCAGCCCAAGGGCAAGAGCTTTGTGATAAGCACATAGGCTTTTTTTGTTCTTCCAAGTTTTTATTTAAATTCCAGTTAGTTAACATACAGTGTAGTATTAGTTTCAGGTGTAAGACTTAGTGATTCATCACTTACATAGAATACCCAGTGCTCTTTATACATGCCCTCCTTTATCCCATTTCACCGGTCCTCCCATTCATCTTCCCTCCAGCAACTCAGGTTGTTCCCTATAGTTAAGAATCTGTTTTAAGGTTTGCCTCTCTGAGCCTCGCCATATTCATCTTTTTCTTAAATTCCACATGTGAGTAAAATCATATGGTATTTGTCTTTTCTGACTTACTTTACTTAGCATAATACTCTCTAGCTCCACCCATGTTGTTGTAAATGGCAAGATTTCATTCTTTTTATGGCTGAATAATATTCCATTATATACATACACCACATCTTCTTTATTCATCAGTTGATGGACATTTCTGCTTTTTCCATAATTTGGTTATTGTTGATAGTGCTCCTGTAAGCATTGGGGTGCATGTATCCCTTTGAATCAGTTTTTTTGTATCCTTTGGGTAAATACCTAGTAGTGCAATTGCTGGGTCATAGGGAAGTTCTATTTTTAACTTTTTGAGGAATCCCCATACTGTTTTCCAGAGTGGCTGCACCAGTTTGCGTTCCCACCAGCCGTGCAAGAGGGTTCTCCTTTCTGTGCATCCTCACCAACATCTCTTGTTTCCTGTGTAGTTAATTTTAGCCATTCTGCCAGGTGTGAGGAAGTATCTCATGTAGTTTTGATCTGTATTTTTCTTACAATGAGATGTTGAGCATTATTTCATGTCTGTTAGCCATCTGTACATCTTCTTTGGAAAAAAGCTTTTTCATATCTTCTGGCCATTTTATAACTGCATTATTTGTTTTTTGGGTGTTGAGTTTTGTAAGTTCTTTATATATTTTGAATACTAGTACATAGGGCATCCCTAGCTTAAAAGAGCCTATCTGGCCCAGATGCCCCCCCCCCCCCCAACAGAGTGGGTTATTGTAAGAATTAGGAGTTCGGTAGAGCTGATAAGCAGTTGTGACAAGTCAGGACTCCTGTACTGATAGGAAGAATAGAGCTGTAAGAGGGCCCAATAAATGTAAGATTTTAACTGAATGTGGAACAGACAGGCTTCTTCAGTTCATGGCTCTGAGGCCATTTAGTGGGGGAAAAAGTAGAGCTCATGATGGTTTTGTTTTCTTCCCATCTTAACGTTGGAGGGAGAAACACTTACCCCCTGCCCCCCCCCCCCGCCGTTAGTCATTAAAGTTTAAGTTTGTTAGGCTAAGCATAAAAAACATGGGCCCCAGACAAGCTGATGAGAAAAATAGAGGGCGCCTCCATGAGGCCAGTATTGAATGTCATTTTTCCTTCAGGAATGTTATATGGCCTCTGAACGTTTTGGATTTTTAAGAAGAGAGTAAGTAGCTTTTGTTAAATCCTGCTACTAGATACAACTGGTCCCAAACCAGTTCTCCATCTTCCAAGTAGGGCCTTGTCTGCCTGTGAGTGTGATGCAGTGCAAAGAAGTCTCCAAGAAAATAGTCCTACCTTTATCCTTGAGCCTCATCTTATTTTTACAGACATGTGCCTAGAACTATCCAGTTAAATTAGGACTCAAATCCAGGTTTTCTAAACTGGAACTTGAGCACTGTGCTCTAAGAATTGCATAGGCGGGTGCCTGGGTGGCTCAGCTGGTTGACTTCCAACTCTTGGTTTCAGCTCAGCTCATGATCTCACAGTTCATGAGTTTAAGCTCTGCATCAAGCTCTGTGCTAACAGCATGGAGCCTTGAGAATCTACTTGGGATTCTCTCTCTTCCTCCCTCTCTCCCTGTCTCTTTCTCTCCCCTTTTCTCTCTCTCTGTCTCCACCCTTCTCTCTCTCTCTCTCTCTCTCTCTCTCTCTCTCTCTCTCTCTCTTTCTCTCTCTCTGTGTGTGTGTGTGTGTGTGTGTGTGTGTCTCCACCCTTTCTCTCTCTCTCTCTGTCTCTGTCTCTCTCCTTTCTCTTTCTCCCTCTATTAAACTTTTTAGAAAATTGCATAGAATGCTATCAGAAGTCAGGGGACTTCAGTTGTAGTTCAAGAGCTGACATTAACTAGCAGTAGGAATAAATGTGGAATTTCACTTCTGTGGGCTTCAGTTTCTCTGGTCTAGATGATTGATTCAGAATGATCTAGCTCTGAAATGTTAGGATATATCTTTATTTCTGCACAAATAGATGCAGCCTGGTGATTCAGGGGTTGGTCTAGTAGCATATTTTTCCCTAGTTGAGGCTAATGGGCCAGCACATTTTCTTTTAATGACCTTGCTTTAGAGAGAAGTGGCTTGTAATAAATGAGTAATAAGAGTAATGGTGAAGTTTCTTAGAGATTGAACTGAATCTGAAAGCTGAAACATCTGGGGTCTGGTCGCAGTATTGACCCTAATTCATTGTGAGACCTTGAGCAAACACTTGATCTTTTCTGGGCCTTAGTTTCTGCATTTATAAAATCAGGACATTGAACTAACGTATCTAGTCATCAGCTACGCATTTCCATGATCAATTCCTAGAATACTTACCTGCTGCTGTTGGACTTCCTAGTCTAGGATCCAGACAGATCATAGTATTGTCTGTTCATTGCCCAGCAGTATTTGCCATTAAATGACTGGGGTGTCTGATATTTCTAAGCAGAGCACAGACTGTGACTTCTGACCAAGAAAAACGTTTGCTGCATCAGCTCCGAGAAATCACCAGGGTCATGAAAGAAGGAAAATTCACTGACAGACCCACTCCAGAGAAAGAAGCTGAGGAGGCCCCTTACATGGAAGACTGGGAAGGTAAACCATGTCTTGTCATTTCTTGGTTAGCTGTCAGCCCAGAAAAGAGCTCTTACAAATTTTTTTAGAAATATGACATAGGGGTACCTGGGTGGCTCTCTTGATTTCGGCTCAGTTCATGATCTCACAGTTACATAGGTTTGAGCCCCAGCGTCGGGCTCTATACGGACAGTGTAGAATCCCAGCCTGCTTAGGATTCTCTCTCTCCCTGTCTCACTCTTCCCCTACCCTGCTTGTACTCTTTGTCTCTCTCAAAATAAATAATATATAAAAATCTAAGAAAACATATAATGTAAATACAATAAAATTTGCCAGTATTAAGTGTGTGGTTGGATGAATTTTGACAGATGTGTAGAGTGGTATAATTATACCACAATCATGACACAGAACGTTAACATCCTCTCAGGAAGTTCCCTCCCCCTTTGCAACTAATTCCTTCCTCTGCCCTGGCAACAACTAAACCACTTTCTGTCCCTACAGCTTTCCTTTTCTATATAAATGGACCATATTGCACATGCTCTTTTGTTTCTGGCTTCTTTGATTTAGCATCATGCTTTTGAGATTCATGTGCTGAGTGTATCAGTACTTTTTTTAAATTGCTGAGTAGTATTCTGTTACATGGATATACCATTGTTTGTTTCTCCAGTCACTAGTTTAGGAACCTTTGGATTGTTCCCAGTTTTGAGATATTATGACTCAAGCTGCTATGAATTTTTATATACAAATCTATGGACATATGTTTTTATTCCTTATAAAAGGAATGAGGAATGAGGTTTCTGGATTTTTATAAAAAGTTAACTGTCAACCTTGCTTTCCAAAGTGGCTTTGCCATTTTGCTTTCTGACAGCAATGTATGAGTATTGTAGTTACTCCACATCCTTGGTAACACTTGGTATTGTCAGTCTTTTTAATTTTAGCCATTCTACTGAATGAATAGTGATATCCCATTTGTGATTTTAGTTTGGATCTCCCCAATGACTAATGATGATGAGGAACATTTTTTAATGTGCTTATTTGCCATCTGTCTATCGTTAGTGAAGTGTCTGTTCATATTGTTGGCCAATTTTTTTTCATTGAGTTTGTTAGGTTTTATTGCAAGAGTTGCAAGAGTTCTTTCTGGATATAAGTTTATTATGAGTTACCTATTTTACAAATATTTTCTCCTAAACTGTGGTTTTGCCTTTTATTTTCTTAGTGGCATCTTTCAAAGAGCAGAAGTTTTGTTTTGATGAAGTTCAGTTTATCATTTTTATTTTATGTTCTTTGCCTAAC
The DNA here is from genome assembly GCA_028646485.1 of Cryptoprocta ferox. Lineage (NCBI taxonomy): Eukaryota > Metazoa > Chordata > Mammalia > Carnivora > Eupleridae > Cryptoprocta > Cryptoprocta ferox. Next base: position 47,235,487 of record CM053575.1, read on the forward strand.
TGAAGGTTTGCCTAACTTCTATGTTTTTCTTCTAGAAATGTTGTAGTTTTAGCTTCCATTTAGGCCTATGATCCATTTTGAACTAGTTCTTCTATATAGTGTGAGGCATTAGGACTGAGGTTAATTTTTTCCATGTTGATACCCAATTATTCCCACTTATTTTGTTACATTTAATTACATGTAGAAATTCAGTTGACTGTGTATGTGGGTCTTTGCTGGATTCTCTTTTTAAGAATATTTTATTCAAGTATAATTAATACACAGTGTGATTAGTTCCAGGCATGCAATATAATGATTGAACAATTCTATACATTACTCAGTGCTCCCCACGATAAGTGTACTCTTAATTCCCTTCACCTATTTTATCTATTGCCCACCCACCTTTCTGGCAACCACCAGTTTGTTCTCTATAATTTTAAGAGTCTGTTTTTTTGTTTCTCTTTTGTTCTTTGTTCATTAGTTTTGTTTCTTAAATTTCACATGCATGAAATCATGTCTATACTTAGACCAGTATCACAATGTCTTATCACTATGTCTTTATATTAAGTCTTGAAATCAGGTAGTGCAAATTCAACTTTTTTTCACTTTTATTACAAAATTATTCTGGTTATTCTAGCCTTTCATATTTTCACATAAATTTAAGATCAGTATGTCCATTTCTATGAAAAAGCCCAATGGGATTTTGATTGGGATCACATTGAATCTTTAGGTCAATTTGGAAGAAGTAACATCCTGGCAATACTGAATCTTCCAATCCATGAACATTTTCTATCACACCATTTATTGAGATCTTTAATTTTGCAGCAGCATTTATAGTTTATAGGTCTTGCACATGTTTTGTAAACTTGTGCTTAAGTAGCTCATATTTTTGATGATAGTGTATTTATTTTAAAATTTCTAATTGCTGGGGCACCTGGGTGGCTCAGTCAGTTAAGCATCTGACTTCAGCTCAGGTCATGATCTCGCAGTCTGTGAGTTTGAGCTCCGCATCGTGCTCTTTGCTGACAGCTCAGAGTCTGGAGCCTGCTTCGGATTCTGTGTCTCTGTTTCTCTCTCTCTTTCTCTCTCTGCCCCTCCCCTGCTCGTGCTCTGTCTCTCTTGCTCTCAAAAATAAATAAAACCTAAAAAAATAAAAATAAAAAATTTCTAATTGCTTATTGCTACTACCTAGAAATAGAATTTATTTTTGTATTCTGACCTTGTGTCCTATAACCTTTTTAAACACACTTAGTTCTAGTAGCTTTTTTTCCTTTAGATTTCTTAGGGTTAGATTTCGTAGAATTTTCTACATAGAGAATCAAATTGTGAATAAAGATAGTTTTACTTCTAAGTTTTCAATCTATATCTCTTATAGGTATGCAATATAATGATTGAACAATAGTATACATTACTCAGTGCTCCCCACGATAAGTGTACTCTTAATTCCCTTCACCTATTTCATCCATATATGAGATAAGATATATTTCTTATATATCTCCAATCTATATCTTCAATATTGTGCCTTATTGCACTGGTTAGAAACTCTAGCACAATATTGAATAGAAGTGGTGAGAGCAAACATCCTTGTTTTCTTTATTAGTGGGAAGCACTCACACATTCTCCATTACTGTGATGTGAGCTGTTTGTTGGTTTTCATGGATGCTCTTTTTCAGGTTGAGGAAGCTTCTAGTGTTACTTTGCCAAGAGTTTTTAATCATGAATAGATACTGAGTTTCTTGTGAATGCTTTTTGTCAACTGAGATCATATTTTTGTTTTCATCTGTTAACCCAGTGAATTACATTGATTTTTGAATATTTAAATAACCTTACATTCCTGGGATAAACTCTACTTTGTCATGATGTTCTATATGGCTAGATTCAACTTGCTAAGGACTTTCTTTCTGTGTTTAGGGAGATTGGTCTGTAGTTTTCCTTTTTGTAATCTTTTTGGTTTTGATTTCATGGTAATGCCAGCCTCATAAAATGCCTTGCAATGTGTTCCTTCTTATATTTTCTAGAAGACGTTGTATAGAATTGCTATTTTTTCTTCATTATGGAATATTCTGGTGACACCATCAGGGCCTAGTTATCTTGGTAAGGTTTACATAACTATGAATTTAATTTCTTTAACAGATAAAGGGCTATTCAGGTTATTTCTTCTTGACTGAGCCTTGATGGTTTATTTATTTCAAGGGATTTATGTATTTCATCCAAATTGTCATATTTATTATTAGTATAAAGTTGTTTATATTATCTTATTACTCATTTAATGTTATGTAAGATCTATAGGGATGTTCTCTGTTCTGTTCCTGATACTGGTAATTTGTTCTTTCTCTAAATTTTTCCTGATCAGACTGGTGAGAGGTTTATCTTTTTAAAGAACTATGTTTTGGTTTCATTTGTTGTTGGTTTTCTACTTTTCTGTTTCCTGCTTCATTGATTTCTGTTCTCTACTGTTTCCTTCCTTTTGGTTTAATTTGCTGTTTCTTTTTCTAGTTTCTCAAAGTGAAAACCTATATCCTTGATTGATTCCCCTGTCCCAGCCACTTTGGCCATTATTTTATTGATGCTCTCGCGTGCACACGCGCGCTCTCTTTCTCCTTCTCATTCTTTCTTTCTCATTCTCATTCTCTCTCATTCTCATTCTCTCTTCCCTCCCTCCCACTTCCTGGTTCTCCAGTTGCACATTTGTTAGACCTTTGATATTGCCCTACAGGTCAATATCAATCAATGTATGGTCTTTTCTTTTTTTCATGCTGTGCTTGCTTTTGAATAATTTTTCTTGCTGTGCCTTTAAGTTGGTTATTTTTAATTCGTATATTATTTCTAGAAGTCCCATTTGGATCTTTTTTATAACTTTCATATTTCATTTCTTATATATTCATATAGTCTTCTATCTTCTTAAAAATATGAGGCATATTTGTAATAGCTTCTTAACAGTCTTAGCTGCTGATCTTATCATCTGGGTCTGTTTCTAGTGACTAATTTTTCTCCTTGCTGTGGCCCCTTATTTCATGCCCTTTTTGCATGCCTTGTAAATTTTGACTGGATGATAGATATTGCCAGTTTTACACTGTTGGATTCTTTATTTTGTTTTAGTACTTTAAATAGCTGTTGGACTTACTTTTAACACATAGTTAATTTACCAGAAATCCGTTGGATTCCTTCAAGGCTTGTTTTTAAGATTTGTGAGAATGGGCCCGGAGCAGCCTTTACTCTGGCTAAGTTAGCCCCACTAATAGGGCAGTGCCCTTCTCAGGATTCTGCCTGAGGCTGCATGATGTCTTTCTACTGTGGCTGGTAGGACCATGAACTATTCCCAGCTATGCATGAGCCCTCAGAATTTTGAGGCCTAAGTCTTTCAGTAGTTTTTTCCTAGCCTTGGCTAGTTCTTTCACATATATGCACAGATCAGAACTCTGCTAAAAACATGAAGGGTTGTCTCTCAAGATTCCTGGAGCTCTTTCTCTGCAAAGCTTCTTTCTTTCTAGTATTCTTCCCTGTAAATTATAGCTGCCCTGGTCTCCCTAAATTTTAGTCTGTCTTCCCAGCGCAGTGAGACCACTGGGCTCTGTTTCCCTTTTCTCAGGGACCATGCTACACTACCTAGCAATGCTTGAAAATCAGTGCTTCATATTTTTCATTTGGTTTTCTATTGTTGAAAACAAAGGGTCCCCATGTTTCCATCATTGCTAGACCAGAAGAGCCTATAGGCTTAACAGTGAAATAATTCTAGATATACTAAGTTAGGGATAGAGAAGAAGAACCTTTAAAAAATTAGAAACAGTGGTTGTGAATATGTACTGGCTCTTCAGCAGGAAAGGATTTCATTACAAGATCCATTCATAATAAAAAAACTTTCAGAAAACGAGGAATAGAGAGGAATTTCATCAGCTTGATAAAGAGAATCTACAAAAACCTACAGCTAACATTATGTTTAATGGTCAAATGCTTTCCCCCTGAGATTGGGAACAGGCAAGGGTGACCACTCTTACTCGGCATAATCCGGAAAATTACAGGTAGTGCAGTAAGGAAGGTAAGGGAAATAAAAGGCATACAGATTAAAAAGGAAAAAACAAAACTGCTCTTTGAAGATTACATGATTGCCTTTGTAGAAAACCCCAAGGAATCCATCTTTAAAACTGCCAGGGTGCATTAAGCAAGGTGTAAGGATACAAGATAAAAATATAAAAATCTCTGTATTTCTACAAAATAGCAATGAACATGTTGATATAAATTTTATTTATTTATACTTTTTTGAAAGTTTGTTTATTAGAGAGCACATGAGTGAGGGGCAGAGAGATAGAGAATCCCAAGCAGGCTCTACGCTGTCAGCACAGAGCCAGATGTGGGGCTCAAACTCATGAACTGTGAGATCATGACCTGAGCTGAAATCAACAGCTGGAGGCTTCACCAACTGAGCCACCCAGGTGCCCCTGGACCAGATTATTCTAAAATGTCTATGGAGGAGCAGAGAAAATAGAATAGCTAAACAATTTTGAAAAAAATGGAGGAATTAGTTTACCTAATTCCAACACTTATTATATAGCTACAATAATGAAAACTGTGTGATATTGGTATAGGAATAGACACATAGATCAAAGGAACAGAACTGAGAACCCAGAACCACACAAATATGTACAACTGATTTTTGACAAAGTTACAAAAGCCTTTCAATGGAGGAAAGATAGGCTTTTTAACAAATGGTGCTCTAGCAACTGGATATCCATAGCAAAAAATAATCATCAAACTAAGTTCTACATGTTACACAAAAATTAATTAAAAATGTCATCAACATAAATGTAAATGGTAAAGCTATAAACCTTTTTTGAAAAAACATAGAAAATCTTTGGGATTTAGGGTTAGGCAAAGAGTTTTTACACTTGACATCATAAACACAATTGATAAAAGGAAAAATTGATATACGGATATCATCAAAATCCAAAACTTTTGCTCTGCAAAAGAACCCTGTTAAGATGATGAAAAGACCAGCTATACAGGGCGAGAAAGTATGTGCAGATCACATGTCCAACAAAGGACTTCTATCTAGAGTATATAAAGAACTCTCAAAACTCAACAGTGAAAAATAAAGAGTCCAATTAGGAAATGGGCAAAAGATATGAACAGACTTCCACCAGAGAGGATGGAAGATGGCAGATAAGCATATGAAAAGATCTTAAACATCTTAAACATCATTAGCCACTAGGGAAATACAAATTAAAATCACAATAAATACCGCTACACATCTAGCAGAATGACTAAAATTAAAAAGTAACAATATCAAATGCTGACAAGAATGTGCAGAAACTAGATCCACTGTGCAACCCAGAAGTTGCACTCCTGGGCATTTTCCTCAGAAGTAAAGACTTATGTTCACATAAAACTGGTACACAGATATGTACAGCAGCTTTATCTGTAGTAGCCTCAAACTGCAAACAACCCAGACATCCTTCAGCAGGTGAATGGTTACAAACTATGGTACATTGATACTTTGGTATACCACTCAGCAATAAAAATAAATTATTGATACATGCAACAACCCGGATGAATTTCCAGATAATTATACTGAGTGAAAAAGGCTAATTCCAGAAGGTTCCATACTGTGTGATTATAGAACATTCTTGACATGGCAAAATTATAGAAATGGAGAACAGATTAGTAGTAGTTGCCAGAGGTTGAGGAGGAAATAGGGGCAGGAGGGAGTAGGTGTGGCAATAAGAGGGCAATAGAAGGGATCCTTGTGGTGATAGAAATGTTCTGTATATTAACTTCATCAATATTAATATACTGGTTGTGCTATTGTAGTATAGTTTTGCAGGGTATTACCATTGGGAGAAACTGGGTAAAGGGTATATGGCGTTTTTGTATTTCTTATAACTACATGTGAATCTATAATTACATTTTTTAAAAGCAATGAAAAAAATTAAGGGAAAGGACCGTGTAGTCCGAATTCATAGAACTTTTACTTTCTGTAGATTAGAGAATGCCACAAAACTTAAACCCAACACTAAACTGGAAATATATTTGTGACAACTATGACTGAAAAATTGACCCCTTTTAGTATAAAGAATTCTATAATTTATAAAACACTGAAATTCTCCTACATAAGCAAGATACAAAAGAAAAAATGCACCTTTCTACAAAACATTTAAAAGTATTTCAATCTCACTAGTAATCAAGGAAATTAAAATTGGAATTCATTTTCTCCTCTGAATTACAAATCTCTTTATAAACCTTGTCCTAATATCACATTCATCTTCTGTCTACCTCTTAAGTGTTGTCGAAATTATATAGAATTTAGGTCCAAGTGATACTAACTTTTAAACGTAGTAGCCTGTTTTAAGTATTTTTGAACAACAGCATTAAATTTCTAACCACAATATCAATAATTATTTTACATTGATAATTCTTAGATTCATTGTTCACTACTTTCTCGTATGCAATATGTTCTTTCTCAAATTTTTAGATTTTTTTTTTGTATTAGAATTCCTAAGTATCTCCACCCCCTGCGCTGTCACTCCCTTATAGAGTAGTGTACTTTATGAGTACCTGGACATCTACATATACCATTTTTCACCTTTATACAGATAATTATTTTATCATGCCATTTTTCCTTACAAGTCTGGAGATCATTTACTTCAATAAGACTTGCAGATTTGCTTTATTTTCCTTTGATGTTGAAAATGAGAAATCTTATCATAGTCTGATTCTTTTCTCTGTAGGGAACTTGTTTATAGTTAGCTAGTTTATTTTGTCTAGAAATTCACAATCTTTTAATATTTAAACATTTGAATTTGGGCAAGTTCATTAGCATATATCTGAGTATATATGAGGATGTGGATTTTTCATAGTATTTCTGCCTAGCATTTAGTGAGTCTGTTTCATCTGAAGACTTGAGTCTGTCTTTAGCTAAATGATCTTTTCTTTTACAACTTTTTTTTGGTTATTGTTCCATTCAACCTACTCTGCCCTCATCAGGAATTCCAGTAATTTGGAGATTGGATATACTGGATCAGTTTTCAGTGCAGTCCGTATTTTTTCTCATAGTTTCTGTTTCTTTGTCATTTTTACCCTTGTCTTAGAAGAATTTCTATACTGGGACTTCTAATATACTAACCTGGCTTTTAGCCATGTCCATTTTGTTTGTTTGTTTGTTTGATTTTGAGACAGAGAGCAAGTGGGAGAGGGTCAGAGAGACAGAGAGAGAATCCCAAGCAGGCTCCATGCTGTCTGTGCAGAGCCCAGTGTAGGGCTTGATCTCACATACTGTGTCCGTTTCAATCTGCTATTTTCTCCCTTTCTCAAGTTTAAATATTTTCCATTTCTAATAGTTTTTATTGCCTGTTTGCTCCCCTTCTTATATTGAAGCCTGATTGGATTTTATCAGTGCAGTATTATTTTGAATATTACTGGGAATATCAGTTATAAGTTGATATTAACTCCTGTTTCCTACATTGACTGTTTTGGGGTTTGTTTTTGTTTTTGTTTTTTTGTTCTTTTAGGGCTGTTTACATAGTTAGCTTAGTTTGGCTCCCCTGCTGACTTCCTCTTAGGATCAGTGAGTTTTGCTTATATTTTTAATAAAGTTCTTGAATAACCAGTAATGTTGGCAGATAATGGGCTACCTTAGAAGTCCAATTGTGAGCCTATTTGATTTTCCCCAGGAGGCCTCCCCCTCTTAAACCAAAGCAGATAGCCATGAACTCCAAAGGTAAGCTTTGTTCTTGGTGTGGGGAGAAGGCAGGAACATGCCAGAAAATGGACTTCTCTTAAGCATTCATGGCTGGGAGATGACTAGTAAGTAAGCTTCCGCCCAGAAGCCCCTGCCCTTGACCAAGGAGGCAGTGAGGGCCTTGGGTACTATACTAAACTGTTTAACCTAGCATTCCATCCACAGTAAGTTAGGCTTGGGAAGTAACATTGCATTAGCAAGATTCTTAACATACTATTGTCCGTGATGATGAGGATATAAGATGGACGGTTTTTCTTTTTTTCTTTTCTTTTCTTTTTTTTTTTTTTTTTTTTTTTTTTTTTTTTTACATCACTGGTTAAAAAAAAAAGTGTATACATTCTTCTGGAAAGTAATTTAGCAGAGTATAAAAAAAGGGTTTTAAAATGTCTAATCCTAAACTTTAGTTCTCATATTTCTAGAAGTGTATCTTTTTTTAAGTTTCTTTTTGGGGTGGGGGGAGAGAGAGAGAGCGTGCACGCACTCATGTTGAGAGGGGCAGAGAGGAGGAGGAGAGAGGGAATCCCAAACAGAGCCCCGCTGGGGGCTTGATCTCATGAACTGTGAGATCATGACCTGAGTCAAAATCAAGAATCGGATGCCTAACTGAGCCACCCAGATGTCCTCTAGAAGTGTATCTTAGAAATAGGGAAATGGACATAGCAGTTAAGATATTTGAATACAAATCTATGTTACTTAAATAAGGGGGCATTGGAAAGAATCCACAGGTTTTACAGAAGAGGCATGGTAAGTCAGGTCAGTTACATAGCTGTATGATGGGATATTTTGCAGCCAACTTTAAAATGCCTAATGACAAGGAGAAGTTCTCAGGATCTGATATTGAATAAAAAAAAAATGAGTATAATCTTTTACATACAGTGTGTTTACATATGATAAAAAGGCCAGAAGCAACACAACAAATTATCATCAGTGGTGGGATTCTGGGTGACTTGTGTTTTGTTTTTAAAACTTGTCTGTGTTCTTCAAATTTTTTACAGTGAACTATATGATTTATAATCAGAAAAAAAAACAGTACATGTAGTTAAAATATGTCTCTCCACACTCTACACTGCATCAAAAAAGACCCTTGCTTTTCAGAATTTGCAGGCAAAAAGTGGTTTGTATTAGGGTTGAATTTGCCAATTATCATAATGTGCAAATGGATTTTGAATTCTGCGGCTCTTCACGTTATGTAGCCTGCACGGCTGCGGTTGCCAGCGTTGGCATATGAGCTCCAGCCAGGCCCATCTGCCGCTCAGGTGCCGCTTGGCTGACACAGATTTATTCCATTTCATTCTTTAACTTGGCAACATTTTGTCTTTTCTCATTATCGTAGCTGGAATTCAGTACCAGTACTCCTTATTTTGTTTACCGATTTGTTGTCTTCTTTTGTTCTATTTTGTGAAGACAAAGAAGCCAACAGCGGGAATTGTGTCTCGTGAAACTGCAGTGCCTGTCCTTCGGGGATCTGGGGCGTGTCTTGCTGCAGTGTGCTGTCTCTCTGACACTTGCAAGCCATTTCAATTCTTTTGATTAGTAGAAGCCTTCGTGGTAGATTTTTTTTCAAAGAGCTTAGCGTTCCTTTTCTTCTCCTCTCCCCACCCAGGAAGATTTGGAAATGGTTCCAAATAGAAATTATAAACATTGGCCTTGAGCTATGCTCTCTGGTGTTTGGTGCCTTTTTTTTTTTTTTTTTTTTTTTAACCAGAAGGCTCATGTTTGTTGACTCTCCGGCTTGAGGTGTGAGACTTCCATTCTGCCCTAAGCACCCTGCGCTTAAGAAGAGATTTTCTTCTGAATTGGTTTGTATTTCAAAGAACACGGGGTAGTCTGCCAGATTGCCAAGAATTTACTCAAGTGAAACTTTAGAACTGTTAGTCCTCTTAGAGGTTTTTTGACTGGATTTGTTGGGACAGGATAGCTGCTGCCTAAGGAGTCTCTTTGAGCCTGATGCAACGAATGTCTCTTCAACACAAAGTAAGACTTTTTGCTGGGTTTTTTTTTCTCTAGGTTATCCTGAAGAGACTTACCCGATTTATGACCTTTCAGATTGTATCAAGCGTAGGCAAGAAACCATCCTAGTGGATTACCCTGACCCCAAGGAACCCTCTGCTGAAGAAATAGCTGAAAGAATGGAATTGCTAGAAGGTGAAGAATCAGACCATTTGGGCTGGGACTTGCCCACTGACCCCAGAGCCCAGGAAGATAATTCTGTTACCTCATGTGACCCAGAGCCAGAAACCTGTTCCTGCTGTTTTCATGAAGAGGAGGATCCTGCAGTCTTGGCAGAGAATGCTGGCTTCAGTGCAGACAGTTACACTGAGCAAGAGGAAACCACCAAAGAAGTATGGCCCCAAGACTTTAGGGATCAAGGGTTGGGCATCAGCACTGATAAAGCCCATACAGATGGAACATTGAGGAAGCGGAACCCCCAGGGTTTGGAGTTGAAAACAGCTGGTTTGGGGAAGTATCCATGACTCTAATCCCAAGGTGACCTTTCTCTCCTTTCTCAGATTTCATCCTTGGCCCTGTGCCCTGTACTTCATTCTGTGTTTAAATATCCTAGTTAATCAGGCCACTACCATGGATATCATGTATCCTTCTTGGTGTTCACACACCTGTCACCTTGTAAAACACGGTAGCAATTAGTATGAACATAATACAGCTTCACTCTTTCTCTTCATGCCTGTCTTCCACCAGAGAGTTGATCCGCTGAGTAATTATGCTTGATCTATTGTACACTCAGGGACAGAGGTCCGACTCTTCGTGCTAGGAGTAGCAGATGGTTTACCTGTGAACGAATATCAGTTTTAACGTGATGAGGACTTAGGGTTGCAAAAGTGAAGATTTCAGAGTCCAAGGTGTTTTATTCTGTGGGCCTTGAGCAGGTCAGTGGTCCCATGGGTTCAAAAAGAGAACGTTTTTTTGTGGGTATGATAGGGCTAGAGCAGGGTAAGACTCTGCTGGGTGAGCTGAATCCTGTTCATCACAGCGAGGGCCTTTTTAGGAGCACTGTTGCTGTCTCAGATACCGACTTTTCTTCAGAGTAGAAGACCCCAGTGTTTTGTGAATGAGCCCGGAGACCTGCTGGGGGACTGTTTTTGCTTCAGTATTGCCTGGATCTCTAGCTTCCTTTATTCCTGTTCTGTTTCACAGAACTGCCAACCCGGAAGCACCTTTATACCTCTGGCCCTCAGTGGCTAGAAGGTTTAGAGAGTTTTTAGTCCTTGCCCTGCAGAGCCAAGGTTTGAGGCTGTTAAAGCTACAAGAAAGCCTGTGTAAGGGTGCTGGTCCTCCATGAGATGCTCAGGCGGCCAGCAAGGCAGAGGTAGGGAAAGAATCCATGTACTTACAACAGTCCTTGCCTAAAAGCTATTTCTAAATATTGTGCCCTCTGCAACTGCATGAATTGAAACAGAAATGAGGAGGACTGAGCTTGTAGACAAAGTGCCAGCCTAAAAGGGAAGTTGCAGTGTGTGTCTTTTGCAGAGAACCAATATAGCAGGACAATATAGCCCCTCTAGCTATGTAGCCCAGGGGAAGAGACTATTTGTTCTATATTCAGACATCTGGGTCTTTTGAGAAGGGTGGGGAAAGTAGGAGGTGGGTTATGGCTGGAAGGATTTTGACAGAACTGCAGGCCTAATCTCTAAGGTGCCATCTGCCATGTGTCTTCTGGAGATAAAATGGCACCCAGGTATCCTGGCTAGTAAAGATGAGTGAATTCAGTTTACATGTAAGACCTGAGTTTAAAGACACATTCCCGAGAACATTCCCAATCATAAAATGTGGAAGATGTGAAAATTAAGAAATCATGTAAGGGTAGATCGGGCTTTTGGAGTTGAATTGTTCTGTTGACAAAGATGCCAGGAAGATAGTTAAAATCACACATCTAAACCTAGCCTACAGACTGTCAGAAGGTATGGGACTGTATTAACATGTCAGTTACCACTAGGCATTTCTTGTCGATGAAATTAACATTTTTTTGTTACAAAGAGAAGTCACTGAAGACTGAGTCTGTAGGAAGTATATTGCATCTATCTCTACGTAGAACATTTGATTCACTTCAAAGAATACAGTTTAAAATGTACTGTAGTTTAAAATGTACTAGAAATGATCTAGATGTAATGCTCAAGGTAAAAATGTAGGTGCTCTTCACTGTTTTGATAAATTGTTTTCCATTTTTCCCTTTCATTCACTGTGAAGGGTTGATTTATGAGTCCTGGGCCCCTGGTTCCAATTTCTTTTTTGCCTTAGTATGTATGGTTTCCTCATTAAGATGTGTTTCTAGCTTATTCATTCGTGTGTTCATTTGGCAGACACTCCCCAGAGGTAGGCAGTGGGAGCAGAGGCTCAGTTCCTAACTTTAAGAAACAAAGTTTGGTTGGGATCCTTGTCCAATTTATTTTTTTTTTTAACAAACTATTTATAAAAGGGCTCAAGATTATGAATTCGGCAGGCAGGGAAATGTCGCTCGTGATTCCATCCCTGCCTATTCTATCTATAGAGTCTTGTTGACTCCTTAACCCTACTGAGTCTCGGTTTTCTCCTATCTGGTGCAGGGGAGTACAAGTCCAGGTCTCAGAGGGTGGTGAGGAGGATTAAATGTGAACTCATCAGTGTATATAAAACAGCATTGGCCCTCCTACCTGCTGCATGATAACCACTCAAGTTGTAGATAATTTCCTTTTATTGTACAAGGCTTTATGCTGTAACTGAGACGTGGACCCAAATCTATAGAAACACAAAGATTGTTTTTGCCAAAGTACTTCCAAGAAACTTTACAGGCGAGTTGGATCTGGAGGCATACTAAGAACTGCAGGTGGCCAGGCAAGAGAACATTCTTGGCAGAAAGTGCAGGGTTAGACAAAACTGGTGGGAAAGTGTATGGATGTTCAAGTATTTTTAGGAGGATGGTATGTAAGGTGTTGCATAACCACTGTTTAATTTTGAATGTTAATTTTTGGGGGGAAATTGGCTTAGGAAAGTAGTTCCTGCCAGAAGTACTAAGAGCTCATGGTTCTTGCTGCCCTAGCTTGGCTTAAACAGCACTAAATATTTATGTATATTTTAGAAATTTTGATTCATCAGTCATTTGGTCCTTTTTGCATTTTCCAGAATTTTGTCCTTCAGGGATGACAATTATGTGTATATACAACCTGTGATGACCAAAATCCTAGGGCTGGTTTTTGTTGTCATGCCTGCTGTCGCTCTCATCATGGTGTTCATTTCATTTTTCAGAACTGGTCTGGGCTGTGAACTTGGATCAGCCCCGAGGTACTAGGTCTTCGGTGGCCTAGGAAGCCACTGCATCACCTGGGACCGTGCTTGGTTAAATCAGGTGGGTGATCCGGGCAGGAGATCCTTTTTCCTGTCATAACAGGAGCACATAGAAAGCACCTTGGGAGCTCTAGGACTGGCAGTGTACACGTTCCAGAAACTAGGCCCAGGAAGGAAGGTATGTTGAAGAATAGAGGCATCTTTGACCTTTAGAAGAGATGGCCTAGCACACTCTGTACCTCAGGGTACAAACTAAGACACTTTAGGAAAAGGGAACTTTATAATTGTGCCAGGACAATAGGTGTAAACCAGGCCTATCCTGAACCTATTTAAAAGCTTTGTTTTTAACCTCCCCACTAAACAACAAAAACCTCTTTCCTTTCTGGAGGCAGGGAAGTTGCCACATAAAACCCCCAAATCTAGGGTTAAAAATAAACCAACCCTATTTTTGTTCCTAAGGTCTGGGCCCCAAGGGGACACTCAGGAACCAAACAGGACTGCGCTAACCTTCCAGCCTGGGTGTGAGTGTTCTGACCATCCTTAAGAGCACAACCAGAGACAGGACAGCCTCAACCCAACTGCTAGTGTTTCCAACTCCAACCAAGCCATGATGCCTTCTCACCCACCCCTGAGGCTCTATAGGACGGAAGGAATGAATGGTGTAGGAAAAAACTTTTGAAACAGTTCAAGTTTAATTGGTTGATATATGGTGTGTACTTAGACAAACACTTAAGTTCTACAACATATATAATGTTCACATGGGAAAATACCAACTTTCTCATTGCACATACCAGTAAATAAATACATTTGCTCAAGAATACCAAAGAGTTTATTCAAAAAGTCACTTAATAAAAGCACAGTTTTGCAAGTTTGTCTAAAACTCCAGATAATTTTGAACAAAAATAAAATGTCTGACCACTCCAGAATAGGAAAAGACAATCTTGTGCAAATAGACATACACATTCTAGGCATTATGAAAACTGGCTAAAGGTATGTTCCCAGCAAGAGAAGTGCCACCCATCCTGACCAAGTCCCCTTTGTAACTCGGGCCTTAGTGAGGCCCGAGGCAGACTTCCTAAGTCATTCAAAGACACTCTGGATCTTGGCCTAATCTATAGTGCTGCCTGGACCTTGATCCGGGGAGGGAGAAGGACAAGAAAACAGGAGAGGAAAGGGGTGTGACATGTTTCTTAGGAAAGAAAAAAGGCACAGTGATGAGCCAGAAAAGGTAGTGATGAAAGCAGGGATCAACTTTAATTCACCCTGAATGACAGTCCAACCTCCTTAGCTGTAGATGAGAAAACAATCTGGAAAACTGTGGTTTGCTCAGAAAGTAGTGCTCTCTGTAAGACCAACTTACCTCTCAACTTGGTCGGACTTCTGCTATGCCTCTCCCTCCCCATATCCTGAGATGACAGAATTGCAAACTGGAGGTACAAATGGACAGGTAAGCAGGAAACTCAATGCAAGAGCCCATACCTTGGCCTGTTCCTGGGGGCTGCTACAGTTCAGTGCTGGGCACAAGATTGTAGACTTCTTAAGCTATCTGGAAAAGTGTGCTCTGAGGGCCACCTGGTATCCGGAGGTCACAGGTATAGCTTAGCAAAGAATTCTAGAAAGGGAAGGCCAGTGTTAACCACAGTAAGGGAAAAGCAGGGACTCCAGATAGGAAATATAATTTGTGCTTGCATAACAGAGCCATGGACATGGCTCACTGCAGACCCCCCTGTGAGGAAAGCATGTACTTACTAGGTTTGAAGTCCTCACTGCTGCTTATTAAATTTAGAACTGCCTCTAAATGTAAACTGGCAGAGCATTTACCTCTAAGCATTTCCAGACCAAAGACAAGCTTCTGTCATTTTGTTGCCCTTTTTGTCACTGAAGGATGCAGGCTCCCAGCGCCTGTCCTCAGCACGAGTCTGGACCTCACCTGCTCCTCCTCAACTAGTGTCGTGATTTTTAAGGCACATTCACTAGAGTATGTTCAAATTCATCCAAAAGCATGCATGTAACATACCAATTTCTTCAGGTAATATGAAATGGAACTGAAAAACTAAAATCTCGAACCCTTAGGGAGAAAGAGCTGGTACCTTCTCATCAAAGAGCATGAAATGAATGAACAAAATCCACAGGTGATCATAACATCCTTATTCCTTTCCTACTCATCCTTAGAAATATGATCATAGTAAGAAACCTCAGTTGGTGATTTGCAGATTGCCCTTTTCCCCAGTTACACACAGACATACAGACAGACACAGAGCACCTTGGAGCCAGAAGGAAAGAAAAGCTGGAGTTGGAGAAGAGTGGGGACGTGAACATCACTGCTCTATAGAAGAGCTGTTTGGGGAAAGGAGGAGAAGAGTTTTGGAGGGTGGCCCCAGGAGCAGTTACAGAGGAGCTGCCGAAGGTCCCAGCTGCCCACCACCCTTAGGGCTTAGCCAGTCCCCTGCCCATCAAGGACCAAGGCGGTAGAGGGGATGAAGGGCAAGAGCTCTTACCGTGGGAGATGCTGAGCCCCGGGGAACTCCAGGAGCCCTGGCAGCTGTTTGAGTAGACAGGGAAAACCAGCATCACCAGGCATGGGGCCTTAGGAACAGAGCTTCTGAGGCTGGGGCTCAAACAGGTGACTCAGCTGCTCGTCACCCAGTGCTCAACAGAGCTTTGCTGCCAACAGAGCTTTGCTGCTGCGCTACCTTCCCGTGGCCAGGCTGGAAGCGCAGCCCACGTTCCTGGCCCCAGCAGACTCTCCAACCACCCTGCTCTCCTGCGTATCTGACAAGAAAGCAGGCCGTGAGAGTTTGCCACTGGGCTGCTTCTACCTTTTCCCCACCACCACCCGGCTTCCCCGCTCTCCCTAGGGTCTAAAATCAGAGACTCAGAGACAGCGGTTGACCCAGACTTTGGAGATCTGGTTTCCATCATCCCAAATGTCAGCAGGTCTCTTCCCAAAGTGAGGAGAGAAGAGGGCCCCACGGTATCTCAGCGGGAAGTGGACCAGCCCTGGTATACAAAAGTCTAGCGCCCTCAGAATGCCCTCAAGCGTGGTCCAGAAACTAGACCAGGGGAAGGGCCTAGAACAGGTGTGCCTTGCTGTGACACTCAACACAGGAAATCTTAGACTTCCTACCCTCCACCTAGGTCAGAACAACTGCCGCTCAAGTATAGAGCCTCACTAGAGTGTTTAGGTCTTAATAAAACAAAAAAAATTCTATACTGCCTTTCCAAGCGCATCTCCTCTGAAGGGAGGAGCTACTCCTGCTTGCTTCCCACTGACCTCCACCTGGGCAAGGAGCCTCAGCCGAGGTAAATGACAAAACAGGTGAGGGCTTGGCTTAGCGTTCCCAAGGCTTCAGGGTAGATGGTACCATCCCAGGAGGAGGATCGAGGGGGAGAGCAGGCCCAGCCCTGGAACACTCAAAGGGGCAGCAGCCTTGCTAAGGCCTGCCACCCCCCAAAGCCAGCTCCAGCAGGAAACTGCCTCATTTCCCATATCGACTCTGATATTTCTAAGTCTCTGTAATCAGACAAAAGGGTGAAGGTATGCAGACTGGGTCCCAGGAAGACCAGAGAACCAGAGACAGCAGTTTCTTGGGGGATGGTAGGAACAAAGAAATTAAGGGAGCGGAAGTTCTGAATTCTGCCACTAACCAGCCAGGTGACCCAGTGCAAGTCCCATTTGCTATTATGATTCACCTAAAGTGACATGTTGTACTACTAGTTCATCTCTACAGGTCCCACAATCGCTCAGCTGTTGTGGTTCTAAAATACTCCCTGCTTTCTTGGCCCTGCCCCACTCCCACCCAGGAAGAACCACACCCAGGAGTCTTCAGCCACACCCTAGACTGACCACAGCAGGAGCTGAGCACAGACAAGAGCACTGAGCTAGATAGAATCTTCCCAAGTGGCGCTCTGCCCCCTGGAGGCCTAGGCCCGCCTATCTGTGTGCACTCAGGCTGATGACCTGGGCCCCGTCCACTCTTGGGTCTGGGCAGGAGCCACGCAGCAGAAAGCTCCTCTGGCAGTTGACAGGACTCCTGAGCTAGCCCTGGTCCAGGCAGCTTGTTCTGGGTACCTCCTACATGTGGACCTGTGTCCTGCAGGCCCTGTCCTCTAAGACATCTGGCCTGGAGGCCCAGCTTCCTGCTGCCTGCCTCTCTGCATACAGAGAAAACCTAGAGAACTCAAATGAGCTAGAACCCTAGGCCCACAGCCAATTCCCACAGCCAGGCCCCTACAGCCCTGACAAGGTCCTGCCCCTCACCTTTCCCAAACCCCTAGGAGTCCTCCCCATCTGCTGAAGGCCTTCTGAAGCCAGAGGACTTTCTGTAGTTAGCAAAGGACTTAGAAGGGCAAGGACCGACTACCATGTAAAGTTGATGTACCCAACACACACATACACTCACTGTGCCCTTCACTACTGGGGACCCGGTGTCCCCTGACTCCTAGGCTGAGGGGCTGGCTAGGCCACAGCAGCCCTGCATTGTGCTTCCTCTCCCTCGACACATCTTCCTACCTTCGCAGCTGAAGGGGCCGCCCAGCTTGGCAAATGTGATTACAGCAGGATACTAACCCAAGAGTGAGGGGTGTGTGTGGACCCGGGGCCCAGGAAGAATTCACTCTGGTCCCTTCACACACCCCTCCCCCCATCCAGTCCTCCATCTCAGCAGTGGAGGCAGAGGGGCCAGGGAGCCACTGAGAGCAGAAGGTTCATCTGGCAGGAGGCCTATGTACAGACGGTAGGCAGGACTGTCTCCACAGGCAGGCAGGCAGCTCCACTCCAGGCTGGGCAACCCCAAAGGGCCCAAGGAAGCCTCTACTCGCAGGCCAGCTTGCTGTCGAAGCTGGACAGGGCGATGGCGAAGGCCTGCAGCGCACACAGTGGGTAGTTGTAATCCATGGTGAACACATCCTCTGCTACACGGCCAAACTGCATCACAATGTAGTCCGCTGGAGGCAGGCCCAAGTGTGCCCAGAGAGAGACGCAGAGGACCGAGCAGGGATGGTGGAGATGGGGAGGGATGGCCACTCAAGCCACAAGTGGGAAGAGCAAGTGAGAAGCAGAGATGCCAAGGGAAATCCCAAAGGAGGTAAAACACAGACCAATTGGGAAAAGTGGTGGAAAAGGGAGATGACAAAGGAAGACAGACAGACATACAAAAACCAGGAGACAAGAGGAGAAAAAGGCCATTCAGAGGGTGTTTCTGGTGTTTCCACACCTGAGACTGCTGACTAGGGTTAGGGCTCCACAAAACCTCTCAGGGCCTCCCAGTCATTAGGGTTAGAGATCTAAATCCTATAACCCACGTCCTTAAGTTCTGGCCTGTACAGGCTGGGCTGGGTGAGTGAACCCTGAGCTATGGGCCATGGCTATCATGTGGACAGTAATGAGTAAGGGCAGAGATACTCACGATCATTGCCATGGATGATCTGGAAGTTCTTCACGGAGGCCTGTGTGACACGCCCATGGAAGTTGAGTACGTAGGACTGCGTGTCGTCATTCCAGACAGGCGTCTTGTTTTGCAGCTCAATGATACTCTCCGTGTTCTTATTCTGCCAGCGTGCTAGCAGTGTCTCATGCTCCTGGGAAGGCAGCCACCCCTGAGCCAGGCCCAACCCCTGCCACAGCATCGCAACCACCCGGAGGAGGGATCTGCCCTTGCCCTTGGAGTGGGGGCCTCAGATTTCCCTAGAACTCTCCAGGGCTTCTCACTCACCCTCTGTCTCCTCCCCCAGACACACACCAGCTACAGTTCTACCCACAGAAGTGCGTGCAGAGGCTGGAATGATAGGGAAGGGGGTGGGCAGAGACTCACGTTTCGGGGCCGGATGGAGACTCTTTCATGAACCATGTTCATGCCTGGGACAATCACAGTCATCTTCCGTGGCCCCTTGAAACCTAAGACGTTTGTCTCCTAGGAAACAAACAGAGTGAGAACTCAAGGCTGACCATGTAAGGACTCTACTTACCTCATGGAGAGACGGCAGGGGGCTGGGGTAAGGGAATAAAGATGATGAGCTAATTTTCAGCATCTCTACTTGAATGTCTCCTAGGCATCTCTAAACTTAACACATGTAGAACCGAGCTCCTGAATCTCCACTCTGCCCAAACCAGCAACTCCTACGGTCTCCCTCACTTAATTCTTCCATGTGCTCAGTCTTGACCCCTTTCAATCACAACCTACTTCTAATCCATCAGCAAATGCTGTCAACTCTACCTTCAAATTATATCCAGAACTCCACCACTTTCTACCAGCACCGTCTCTCACCAAGATGACAGTAATAACCTTTATCTGGATTTCTTCTTTCCAACCTTCCCTGCCCCCTATCTGTCCACACAGCAGCAAGCAGTCCTGTTAAGTCCCATCCTTTGCCTCCACTGTTCACTCAGATTAAAAGCTGAAGGTCTTACCTTGACTGCAAGGCCTCATGTGGTATGGCCCCATTACTTTCCTCTCCCCACCATTTACTCTCCTCTGTACTCACTCTGCCTTGTGGTTCCCCCTACATGCCAGTCACCCAGGACATTAGCACTGGCTGTGTTCTCCCCTACACCTCCATGGCTGGCTCTAACTTCCTTCTGGGCTTCTCCCAAGTGCTACCTCAGGGAAGCCCTCCCTACCCTCCTTCCTAAAAGCTTACACACACCTGAACATTTCATATCCCTCTTTGTTGTTTCTTCTTCACATTTATCAGGAACATTTTTTTTTTTTTTTGCTTAAAGATCTGTTTATAGCTTGTCTCTCCAACCAGGGGTTTAAGTCACATAAGGATATAAATTTGCATCTCTCTTGTTCACTACTGTATCTTCAGTGCCTCAAAAGTACCTGCAACATAGCTGGGGCTCAGTAAGCATTTGAAGAGATTTGGGCTGCCTCCCCAAAGGTGACCAGCAGGTGGCAGCACAGGATCATACAAAACAGCTACGGAGCTCCCCTGCAGGCCTCCTAGAAGTACCCATGCCCAGATTAATGGTACCAATCCCTCATTTTTAAATGGGAGACAAATCCCCTGTATTTGTATTCCAGTTTGGTCATTTAGAAGCTGTATGACATTGGCAAGTGACCCAAATTCTGAGCTTCAGTTTCCTCATCTATATAATAGAAGAAATAAGACTGAGATCTTAGGCTATGCATTCAGTGAGATGATTATGCAAAGGGCATGTAGTCCATGCAGGGCCTCGGTACCGAAGGGAGGACTGGAGGGATGCACCCAGGACTCCTGTCTCCTTTCCCAGAGGCTCCTGGGCTGGGCTATATAGAGCTCACCTGGTTCCCAGAGCTCCCCAGCCACATGGCCATCTATGGTCGAAGCTCTGAACACAGGCAGGGACCATTCTAACAGAGGGCAGCCCCACTCTGTACAGTCTTGTCTACTCACAAAGAGAGATGGGAAAGCCCACAGGTCAGGCAAGTCCTCAGTGTCACATCTAACTTGGAGACTAGAGCCCCGGGGACACAGGACTCACATAGCACACGGCTGCCAACTCCTGACGCAAGGCTCCACTTTCCAAAGTAGAGGATGATGCCTTCTGAGGGTTGACTCCGTTGTCATAAACAGTGAACTTAGTGCCCATGAGGTTAGACCTGAAGGACAGGCAATCAATACAGGATCATGCAGCTTCTGCCCTACAGCAGGTAAAAGCTCAGTCTGTCCTATGAGGAGCCTGTAGAGCATTCTGTATTGAGCCAGAACAGACCTGGGGAGTGGGGGGGCAGGCACTGCTCACTGAATCCCCATGTGTGAAAATGCTTCATGGGCATAAGGTCTGAACTTGCTCTGAATAGAATCAATGGGCACCTTAGTTCTGGGAGGGAAATTCTGGGATCCACAAGTTTTCCTTAAGGAACAGAAGTGCTCCTCTCATGGGAGGTGAGCAAGCAGAATGGCATCTGGCAAGACTACACAGGGGACTCAACATCCCATAGAGAGTGGATACCATAGATGAAGTCTTCTGTCCTGTCCAGCCCCATCTCCAGCATTAGCTCCTCACCTCTAGGTTTGACTTGTTTCCCCGATCCGGCACTCTGCTCCTCAGCAAACACTCCCCAAAGTCCTAGCTCAAAGCCTTTCCCCAATCCCAAGGTTGTGTCCTCTTCCCTCAAGGACTTGCTCTCAGCACTGCCCTCTAGCACTGACCACGGGGCCACAGCAGCTCTTCCATGGTGGCCTACATCTTCAATGACCTCCTGAGGTTGTGATCTGCCACTCTTGGCGGGCCCGCACCCCACTCCCTGGGAGCAGCTTAGGGTAGGGTGTGTAAGGTCCATCTCCATGTCTGGCTCTAAGCTGGCACAGACCTGGGCCTATGGTTGGATCTGATGGGCAGACAGGATTCCATGAGGGGATCTGACCCTGACCTAGATGTCCTTCAGGGACAAGACATGCCCTGTCCAGGGTCTGGCCCTGCTTGCTTCCTAGGGGAGTGCTAGTACCGCAGTTTCCCGATGTAGCTGTCCCCTCCTCGAGACAAGTCTGTTGGGTCCACGGAGATGAGGTAATTGGAAGTTTTACTCTTCTTTCTCTTCCTTCCCGCCAAGAGGAACACCTTGGGGAATTGAGCAAAGTCATGTTCCAGGCCCAGCTTCTGGTCACAATCATGGGTGCCACGCGCACACACGACTCTCCCTTACTTCGGCTCCTGAACATATGTATGTGCATGCACACACATGCACCAGCAAACACAAAGGTATGCACTGACCAGGCATGGAAGCTTCTACCCCTTTGGGGGAGCTGAAAGGTCAGTGTTGGATCTGATGCTTCCAGTCACATCCCAGCCCACAGGACCTCAGGCCTTCCCCGAGTGGAACTGCAGGTGCAGGCCAACCTCACCTTCTTCCCATCCTCGCGGTCCAGGTGCAGGAAGTAGGTGGGGTACATCCCCCGGTCCATCCCCTTCTTGTCCCGCGTGATGCGGCACTTGATGGTGATACCTTGGGGGGCCGGCCTCAGTGCAAACTCCTCAAGATCCTGGACCTCGACATCCGCCGAGGGTTCTGGAGCTGTTGGGCTAGGGGCCGAGGCTGCTTCCTACCAGGGAGAGAGTAGGAGCCTGAGCCCCAGAGACCCAGAGCAGCTACAATTGGTAGTCTGGGATCCAAAGCTGCCCTCTGATGTGTTGGTGGGCCTGGCCATGCTGGCTCTGGCAGCTAGCACCTCAGCCCTCCCCCCACCTCAGCGTCCCTGGGGATGGAGATGGAGGATGTGGGCAGGTTCTCAGGGCCATCCTGTCCAACTCGAGCTCCCCACTCCTGGCCTGGCTGAAAAGGAGGCAGGATAGGAGGACAGAAGAGCCCTGGCCCAGAGAAGCTCCTGATGGGCACCTAGGCCCAGTCCCAGAGGGGCCAACTCTCCATCATTTCTTCACACCCATCCCCCCTCCAGCCCGGATGATCAGACCTCCGAAGACTGCAGTCCGCCCCCCCCCCGCTGCTGGGCAGCAGAGCACCTCACCCTGACAGACTTCCTGCTGGTAGCAGAGCTGGGGCGGGTGTTACTGTTCAGCTGGGAAGAACTGGAGCTATTCTCGTCCTCATCCTCCTCTTCTTCTTCAAAGCTCATGCTGCTAGAGACACCTGGGCCAGGCAGGGCCGAGTGGTCACATATACACGCCCACGCAAACACCTGTGCAGAAGCGCTGAGCCACCCATACACATACAGCCATACATACGCCCGCGCACACACACACACACACACACACGTGCACACACATACGCCCTCACCCAAATATATGCAAGGACACGTTCTCTCGAGTGCATGCATGAGCTAGGGCCAATCACAGTCCTTAGGGTGTGACACCCCCACCCCCAGCTTCAGCTCAGTCCCAAGATTCCCCCAATCCCCCAGTCACAGTGCCCATATCCTGGGTAGTGAGGCCTGAGTGGAGCTGACCCTGTGCTGGGGACCTTCATGTCTAACTCCCCTCCCAGCCTGGCTGTGGCCTTCTGTCTACACTTTTCTCCCCACTTGGAATGCTGTCCCCAGCCTCACACTGCCTCAGTGCAGGAAGCCAGCCTGGCTCCTGGCTTCCTGGCTCCAGGAAGCCAGCCCTGATCTGACTTGGAACATGTGGCACTGCCAGGCTTCCCTCTGCCACCTTGTGCCAGGGACACCCTCAGGGCTCATGGAGGAGAAACTCTGGGCAGCAGGTTTCCTGGGAGGATCTACCCTGGCTCTTAACATTCTGGCTCCACTCCCCGAACTCAGCAGGTGTAGGGGAAACTCTGTGCAAAAGGAGCTTTTTCAAAGGAACCAAAGGGAGGGGCAAACTGTCTCCAAACCCGGGCCTCCCTGGGGACAGGAGATGGAAGTGGGGAGAGAGGGCTGGGCTATGGACTGGTTGCTCACCCTAGTTCACATCTGTTTCCCTTAAATTGGCCTTATCAGGGGCCCCTATACCCAAGTTTCTCATTGGTGTCCAACTGTGCCCCCCTCACTAAGGCCTGGGAGGGGCCGGAACAGACACAAGAGGGCCATGCTCCTCAAGAAGGGTGCATCTAAGAACCTGGGACTGAGCTTTGGGGGTGTCACTGAACCCCCAACAGGGCTCACCCTTCCTCTGCATCGTGGCATGGAGGTCCTGCCCGCTGGGCTGTGCGCCCCCAGCAGCTGCCGTCTCCCCCGCGTCCTGGGCGTGGTCTGACTGGCCCACAGTCAGGATCTGCACCGGGCCTTGGGCCTCACACTTGTCTTCTGCCAGTGCTGCTGGCCCGCTGGTGCCTGCAGGCCACGGACATTCCTGAGTCCCATGGGGGTTGGTGGGGAGGGAGAGCCTGGATTCTCAGACATCCTTAAAGTGGGCGAGGGATGAGTGGGGGGGACCCTCTGCAAAACTTTATTTGCAAAACTGATTTTTTAAAAAAAACTACTGATTGCTGCCAGCCTCTTAATGATCGGTAAGCTACAAAGGGACATGGGCTTCGTTTCTTCTGCTGTTCCCCAAACTAGCTGCTGGGGGTTAGTTTGAAATGCTTCATATCCCTACGGAAAAGACAGCCATCTACAAAACCAACTGCACAGTGAAAAAGACAAGGTGGAGAACAAGGATCGATCATGACCAGAGCCAAGGCCACCACTCATTCACAGACGTGACCAGCTCCTGGTTACCAGTGCTGATCTCTTTCTCGATCTCTCTCTCAATCTCTCTCTCTCACAGACACACAGACACACACACACACACACACACACACACACACACACAAACACACACAGTAACTCACAGATATCATTCAAACCATATGGGGCCTCCTGAAAAGGTTGAGTTTGGCATACACTCCCTTTCCCATGTGGAAGATCTCCCATCCCATGCCCCCCAGCCCAAGGTGCCCAAGTGACAGAAGGCCTGGCCCACACAGGTGGCAGCCGCCCTGCTTGGCCGGGCTATGCCCCAAATGCTGCCGTCAGCTCCAGATGCCTATGAACCCTCACACACCACTGTCCAACCATGGCCCAGAGGCCTGGGAGTCACTGCCCCTGCACAAGGGTTGAGGACACAGTGTCTAGCCAGCAGAGACAGGACTCATGGCAGGGGCCACTATAAAACTGTCATTGAGGGGCACCTGGGTGGCTCAGTCAGTTAAGTGGCAGACTTTGGCTCAGGTCATGATCTCACGGTTCATGGGTTCAAGCCCCACATTGGGCTCTGTGCTGACAGCTGAGCCTGGAGACTGCTTCAGATTCTGTGTCTCCCTCTCTCTCTCTACCCCTCCCCTGCTCATAGTCTGTCTCTCAAAAAATGAGTAAAAACGTTAAAAATTTAAAAAAAAATGTCCTCGGTCTCTAGGGATCTTTTCGGAGAGAGAGGAGCACAGAGAACAGACTGGTCTGTGGGCCCGGAGTGTGGAGTCAGGACTAGAGCAGAGGAGCGCTGCACAAGGAGGGGCAGGTGGCCCAGGCAGGTGGCAGTGACACCTGCAGGGAGTGTCAGGACAGAGACAGTGGGCCAGACACTTGGCCAGGCAGGGAAGGGACTTCCCAGGCCTGACACAGCCGAGAAGCACACTTCACTTCCTGGCAGTAGGGAGAGGCTACCCATACCTACAGGCCAGCCCGGGGACCCCAGGAGCTAGACGCAGCCCATGAGCCAGCTGGGTGGGGGCTTGAGTGCCATTCCGTGCCTTCGTGCCTTCACAGAGGCCTCCAGCCCTGCCCCTTACCTCCAAGTCTGGAGGAGAAGCCTCCCCCCAACCCTCCAGTGGGAGCCAGGCCTCCTGAGGAGGGCTGTAGTGGAGCCAAGCCAACCTTTGTGCTTCCCCTTCTTCTCCTTCCTAGAGGCCCCGCCCTGGCCCCCCGCTGTGGCGGCTGCCTTGGTTCTCTTGGCTGAGGCTGGTGCTGTTGGGCGGGCAGCTCCCAGCTGTGCACTGGTAACTGTGTCGGCCTCTTGAACTATTCAGGAGAGAGCCAGAGAGAGTGCAAGAGAGAGCGAGAGAGAGAGAGCGAGAGAGAGAGCGAGAGCGAGAGCGAGAGCGAGAGCGAGAGCGAGAGCGAGCGAGAGCGAGCGAGAGCGAGAGAGAGAGAGAGAGAGAGAGAGAGAGAGCGAGAGAGAGAGAGAGCGAGAGAGAGCGAGCGAGAGAGAGAGAGAGAGAGAGAAATGGGCACTAGGTGAGACCAGAGCTCCAAGTAGAACTCACTTCTCAGCACATTTCCCACGGCCCCACCACCACTCGAGCCCCACCTGGGCCTCTATACACCCAAAGCATCATCTGTACACCCAAAGCAAAGGGGCCCTGGGCAGGCTGGGCCAGAAGGAGGTGGCACCCCCACCCCAGGGTGATAAAGTCACAGCAAGCGGGCCCACGCTGTGATCGATTAAGAAGCCCTGCGGTCCACCTCTGGGCCAGCAGACATTCTGGGCAGGGGAGCCTGGGCAGGGGGAGGGAAAGGATCCGGGAGAATGTGGGTCACTGAAAATGGCAAAGACAGAAAAGGCTGCATTTCCTAGGAGAACTAGCAGGCGCGCACTGCAGGCAGCCTGCGCTGGCCCTTCCGGGACAAGCCCACAGGAGCCCAGGATGCCGGAGCACCCCCAAGGCAGGAGAGTAAGTCTGGGACACGAAGAGCTGCACACACCGACAGAGAGGTCTCATAAGGGTCACAGCTGGGTGGCCTCCCAAGTCTCCACACATCAGACCCCCAACATGCTCAAAGTCCCTGAACGACTTCTCAATGCTCATAACATGAAGAAGACCAACATTCTCCTCCAAGTCTGGCCTCCAGCTCCCCTCCACTTGGCCTTGGTCTTAATTGCACACTCACTTCTCAGGAGACCCGAGTCCCAGCAGCACCGGGCTCTTCCAGTGCCTTGTGCACCCTGTCCTCCCCCTTGCCACAGGGGCCTTGCTCCAGCTGCCTGGACTGACCTCGCTATTGACACTGTCCCCCAACCCCAACTAAACTCGCACTCAACCTGTGCCCTCCTCAGGGAGGCTTTCCCTGACCCCAGTCTGGGAGTAGGCACTCTGCCATTCACTCACAGAGCCTGGTTTCTTTCTGCAAAACCCACCGGTGACTATCTGTTTAACTCTTTCTGCCCTCCTAGACCTTAAAGTCCATGCGCGAACAGAGACCACACCTGCTTTGTGCTTACCCTGGACCCTCAGCCTCTAATCCAGAGCCTAACACAAACCAAGCCCTCAAAAATATATTTAAGAAATGAATCTTTAACATGAATGAGCACAGCCGATAAATCAAAAGCCATTTACTGGGATAAACGCTTCTGATTTATGTCAAACTCCCTGATCATCCTCTGTAAACCACCCCCTTGTATTTAACACCAAGAGTCAGCAGAGGGCAGGGCAGGAGGCAGCTAGGGCTGCAGGTGGGGGGTGGCAGGTGCTCTCGGACACCCCATCCCAGGCCAGCCAGCCACCTGTGTGGCCGCCTCCTGGGCTCTGAGCGGCGGGCAGAGCTGGGCAAGCACTGCCCCCACCTTGAGCAGCAGGCACACAGCCTGGTCCCGAGTCTCAGCAGGGAACAGCATTCAGTGGATGACCACTGTGGAACATACCACGGCCACTTTAATTTTTTCAAAGCCCCGAGACACAGAATTATCCTCACTTTGCTAGGGGATAAAACAGACCCAGAGAGGACAAGTAACTTGCTCCTGGTCACAAGTGAGCAGTGACCTATGATGGTGTGACCAGAGGCTGTGTCTTGTCACATGGGAGGTCCACTCCGTCCGGAGGGGGGCTGCTGTCCTCCTGCAGGCCTGGCCCTGCCCCGGGCACACAATCTATACTCAAGAAACAGCTGCCAAAACAGCTGCATGGCAGTGACTTACGAGACTCCCAAAGCCTCAAGACGCCTGAGCGCAAGCAGGGCCCCGGGTTCCAGGCCCCGGTCTCCCTCGGCCCACCTCCCTCCACCGGAGCTGGGAGCCCCACCCAACCTGAGCACACCCCGTTGGGGTGAGCCCCTCGCCTGCCCAGGCTGGCGGAAGTCCCTGAGCGGCTCCCAGAGCAAAGCCAGGGTGTGAAGCCACATCACGGGGCCTCCCCAGGCGGACCCAAGGGCAGATACCTTGGTAGCTGGTGCTGCCACTGCTGCTGAGGTAGGACTCCACCAGGGGGGCCTGCTCCTCCGACTGCCGGGCCCGCCGGCTCCGGGGCCGCCCGTCCGCATTGGCCTGCACCATCAGGGGCTCCTGGCGCTTCTTCTTCTGCTTCTGCTCTAGCAGGGCCCGCTACAGAGGCACCAGACAGGCAGGGACGTTGGCAGGCCCAGAGAGGGCAGCCTATCACTTCCGCCCGGAGGGCAGCCTCCCAACTGGGCTCAAAGAGGAGGCCCTGCTTGCCCAGTTCTAGAGGTTGCCATGGGATCCAAAGCCCGATCTGGGCCATGGCATCTTGACACTTGGTCCAGGAAAGGAGGCAAAAGTGAGCCCAGGGAGCTGCCCTGGCAGGACCCTCCAGACGTCTAGGGCATAGATGTCCAGGGCTCCATGTGCAGTGGGTCCGGCTGCCCGCCCAGCAGAAGCCCTGGGTCCTGGGGCAGCACTGATGCTGAGCTGCTGAAGACAGGGCTTGCCTCTCTTCTGTGAGAGCCTCCTCCCCAGATGCAGCCACCCCAGGAAGGGAGACAGTCCTCCCTCCCCACCCTTGGAGACTCAAGCCAGGATGGCAAACACTGACCATGGCCCCAACCCCACTCACCTGCCGGTCAAGCTTCTGCTGCCTCAGGTTGCTGCCCTCATCATCTAAGACACTGCAGAGGGAGAGAGGGGCGCTCAGGGCCTGCCTGCCGGGCACCAGGATGGAGCCCAGAGCCCACCCCCAGCACATCTACGTTCTTTAAACCCCTCCTGTCATGACTCCTGGGCACATAGGAAAGGGAGGAAGGGTGGAGCCACCTCTGGAAACTGGCTCCAGACAAAAAGGTGTGAGCCATATTTTTGCCACTTTAGAGCTTTCTCCTGCCGGGATCCCTGCTGACTCAAAGAGTTCCTAGTCAGCCTGGTCTCTAGAAGTATAGGAGGAGACTTTCCCTTTGGGCCCATGAGTAGGGACATGCCTGAGATCCAGGGGAACCTGTCCCAAGGCCGGGCTTCAGAGCCAGGCGCCTGTCCGTTCCAGGTCCCTCTCGGATCTCACCAGCTCTTCCCCTCTGTCTGTCCATCCTTTCTGGAGGAGACTGGATCCTCTGAGGCAGATTCTTTCCCCTTCTGTTCAAACTTCTGGCTCTCCGGGTGACAGAACAGAGGTGCTAACACTGCCCACTCCCCTTTCCCACTTCAAGAGGGTTGTGGGTCCCCTCATTCAGGAGAGTGAAGCTAAAAGACCAACCAGTCCCTCAGGGCAGGGCTAGAGCTGGGCGGGCATGTCTGCAAACAGACACAGCGCAGCAGTGCACAGCCCAGCAACCAGCTGACGTGGCGCAGGGGGCACCAGGGCATCAAACCCTTGAGTCCCTAAGGTCCTGAAACAGGCAGCATCACCTCACAGGGACCAGACCTGCCACTCAGAAAGGTCAGCATAATCAGGGAGCTCCAACCGTTCAGCCTTCCTTCTAGGCCAAGACATATACATAAGACCCAAGCCCAAATTCTATAAAAGCCAAGGTTAGGGGGTAGGGTTGGAGCCTGAGGATCTGAGCTCTGGGAATCCCCAGGCTACACTGGCCCAGCTCTGCTAGAGCCTGCCCCTGAACCAGACCTTGTGTGGGCACCTGCATAGGCTTGCCTAAATTCAGCAGGTTTGTGTGTCAAGCTCTAAGTGTATCTCATGCATGTGTACACACCGGGAGGTGTCCAAATATATGAGTGCATCTACACAGATAAGCACATACCTGGGTATCTATGCATATGAACACCTGCATAAGAGGTGGGTGTGCTCCTGTGCAGGTGAGCAGAGTGTGCATGTAAAGGGGAAAGATGAGGTCAAGTCACCCCGAAGGCAAGGGAAAGCCATTTCCACCTCCTCCTGACAACAGCAGCTCTTTCTAGCTGGACCAATCATGGGCTTGAAATGTCCCTTCAGCTCATTCAAACTACCTGTGCATCCATGTGCTGGGGGAACCAGCCCAGGGGGCAGGAAGTCTACAGATTACACAGCCCGCCGCCCACCTCTGGCTTCACCCACACACCTCCCTAGCCACAACCTGTAATGACTACATGTTTTTAACTGGCAGCTGCCCTACCTGCTTGAAGGCCTTTCCTGATACCCATGGGCTGCTCTACCCTCAAGAGGAGCCCCGATTGTGATCTGGGGCCATGCACAGCCTTATGCACCAAATCCTTGGCCACCAGAGCACAAGAGAAAACACTACTAAACAGACATGCTTCTAAGTCAAGGCCTCCATCCACCTAAAATAGTCCAGAGCTGCACGTGGGACTCTCTGAGGCATTGCCAGAACTGGGGGACAGGGAACCAGCTCCTAAAACTGCAAGCTGGCTGGGACAGTGAGTGTCCCATCAGAGAAAAGAGGCACCACGGGAGGGTGGCAGCAAGGGTCTTGAAGAAAGGATGCAGGTACTAGGGTGAGCAAGGTGTCTGGGGACCCTGCCAGGTCTGAGAGGCTACCTCTCTGCCACTGGTCCCTCCACCTAAGCCAGTGGTCTGACTGAATAATACCAAGGCAAAGCATCTGCTCCCACAGACTTCGAAGGGTCAGTCCACAAACACCACCGTCCACCCTGGGCTGCTGCACGAGCAATGCACACTCATTTATAACTTGCAGGATACGGATGGAGACTGCAGTCTGGACTCCATGTGGCACGCACGTGGCTGACAGGAGCGATGGGGCCTGAAATCCACCCGTGCTCTGCTTGCCAAGTTCTGGGTGCACACAGGGCAGCCTGTAATCTCAGTCACGTGCTAGTGGCCTGGCCACAGTGCCCATGTCACCTCTGCAAGGCTGCCGGCTCCGCTTCCTGCCAGCAGGAAAGGCAGGCTCATGGCTGACTGGGATGCCATGAGTCACTCATCCTTTCACAGGGCAGGGCTGGGGGCACTCATCTGGGTCATCCTGGCACTGGGCTTGCTGAGCAGGGCAATGAGGATGCCTCCCATGGTGCTGACACTAACATCTAGGGTCATTTAGAAGAGGGGACATCCACCTGAGAGTTAAGCAACACTAGCAAAGCCACCTCTGGAACTGCTGGGTCACAGTGGCAACTCGATGGACAAAAGGCGGCTCCAACCATGGTGGCCTTGCTGCCCAGGGCCTCGAATGTCATTATCCGTGCAGGAGGGCGCATTCCTGCCCCAGGCTACTGTCCCACTGCCATGGTTGTTCCACACAGTCACACCCAGGTAAAGAGGCTGCTTTCCTCTTCCTCTGGCCCCATCTCCTTTCCCTGATGGGGGAGAAAGACCCAGAGCTGCAGGCTTTAGTAACACTGGTAAGATTAGATAGAATGGACTTCACCACCAGACATGGATGGGTGAACAGAAAGACAGATGAATGAGAGGCAGGCTTCGGAAGGATTCCAGAAACTCAGATACCCTAGAGGTGCCTAGAGAGCCATCCACCACCTCCCTCACCACCAGGCCTGTTGGAGCAGCGGAGGGGGGATATGTGCAGGCTGGGGACGGCAGCTGGGAGAAGCAACACGTGCCCAGCGATTCAGAACATGCCAGGCTGAGAAAGGCCCACCGGGGAGAGCCGGCAGTCAGTGCACCTACATGGGGTGGTTCCAAGAGCAGGCAGCAACAGGTACAGTGAACAGGCTCCTGGTACAGCCCTGTCTCTAGGAAAGCCGCAGAGGCACGAGGCAGAACCAGGGTCCCCCAGCAGGGACAGGCTTCGACTGCCTAACCGCAATGTATCCAGGGCGCACAACATCCATCCCTGGTGGATAACGGAATCCCATCCCCGCAAACCCCAGCTGCCACGGAGAACAATGACAACAAGGATGGGTGTCTCCAGAGAGTCCAGGAAACCCCTGTCGCCTCCTCAGCAGGCCCAGCCCCACCCCTGCAGACAGCCCAGTCTCTCTGCTCCCACTACAGCACCTTCCTTTCTCACCAACATTCCCCAACCCGAGTCTGCCTGATGGGCACTGTTCTAGGCGGCGCTAAATGATAACCACAGAGGAGACAGTAATGGCTTTTTAACAACTCGGGCTCCAATTATGGAACCACTGCCAAGCCCAGGCTGCCAGCTGCAGCCCCGCCAGGAGACAGGACAGAGACAGGACACTGATGGATGGGCCCGCCAGCTCACCCCAGTGGCTCCTTCGTTACAGGTGCCTCCTGCTGCGGACCAGACGGGGAGATCCAGGAAAGCCCCAGCCACTGGCTCACGAGGGTCGGAGAAACCCAGGCTGCGGTGTCCATCAATCCGTCCACTCTGCCCAGGGCCAACGAGGTGGCCCCTTCACCTCCCACGGAGGCAGCCCCTCCATGCCCCCTCACTTCCCCCCAGATGCCTGGAGAGAAAACCGTGCTTGACAACAACTGAGAGCAGGGGCGCTTCTCCCACATGATGGAAAAGCCAGACAGCGACAACACACTTAGAAAGCCGGTTCTCTGCCTCACATCTTAGACGCCATCCCACATGCTCAGCTAACCCACCAGAGCTGACCAGAGGCCTGGGGTCCAGGCTACCCAGGGACAGGCCCGTACTCCGCAGCCAATTCGCCCTCCCCTTTTATGCCCTCATTCCTTCCACTCAGTCACAGTGGAAACTGCCCCTGCTGGACCCAGAGAATCAGGGAAACGGCCTGCCAGGGGAGGTAAGACCACCCAGGGGGCCAGGCTACAAGCCCTGTCCCCAATGCCAGACTCCCCTACCCTGACCCCAGCACACCATCTGTGGCTTCCGTTGCCTAGTGGCTGCTTGGAACATCATGGAAACACAGTACGAGTGGGAACACGGGGAGCCCCAGAAGGAAGAAGGTAACACTGCGCACAGGAGTCCCGACCTCCCAGGATGGACCCTCTCCATTCCAGCTGCTGGCTCCCAAACTTAGCAGGTGCATTAAAACTGCTATGGGCAGTGGGCCCTGATCTGGTAATTCAAAACTGCTGGCGAAGTTACCCTAGAATCAATCCCTCACCGCACTCTCTTTTAAAACAAGAAACGTAGGTGATTCTAATGCTCAGCCATGCAAATGAGGACCACGAGCCACAGCTGGTGCTCTCTAAAGAACAAGAAAGAAATTGGAGAGTTGCTGGAAGTATGCAAATGCAGCCTTATGTTCAGATGGGGGAAGGAATTATAGTCTGCAGATCAACGAGTCTTACGTAGGCCCCAGGGTTAAGATCATGGGACAGGCGAACTGAGCAGCTAGAAGACCCAGGGACCACCAGAAACAAGCCCAGTCCGCTAGCAAGTTAGGGCACCTGCCCCCAGACCTATCGGGGGAAACTCGAGAACAGCATAGCCAGACTTCCACATGGACTCACAGGGACCAGTGACGGTCACCCGTGGGCAAGATGAAGCCATGTGAGTGGCATGCTCCTCCAATGAGACAGACATTCAAAGATTTTTGCAACAACGGGCATGCCATAGTCAGAGAAGGTTTCCAGCATCCTGCTTGCCCTGGTTGGTGTTTACTGAGGACCTAAAGACAAGGCAGGCCTCTCAGCAGACTTCCAGGGGATGCAAAGTAGAAGTGATACTAAACTGTTCATTAAGACAGGACTTCAGGGGCACCTGGGTGGCCCAAAGCATGATCTCATGGTTTGTGAGTTTGCACCCTGTGTTGGGCTCTGTACTGACAGCTCAGAGCTTGGAGACTGTTTCGGATTCTGTGTCTCCCTCTCTCTCTACCCCTCCCCCTGCTCACGCTCTCTCTCTCAAAAATAAACATTAAAAAAAAATTTTTTTTTAAGACAGGACTTCAGAAGACACTGGAAAGCTAGCAGAGTCTAACCAACAGAAACCTAACAGCAGAAGGTCATGTCTCACATGTGGGTCCCCAAACCTAGGTCTTCCCGACGGGCAGAATGGGGGAAACAGGGCTTGACATCAGCCTGATGAGACTCTGGGGTTCTGTTTACAGAGGCCTCAAGGTAACTAGTCAGTGAGCCAAAGCCATCCCCCAAGATAGTGAGGACACAAGGTCGGCCCTGGGAGCAGGGGCCCCGGGCCAGGAAGTAACAGCCTCCCTCTGCTGCCGTGGGACAGGCCACACCCGGGAGGCTGAAGGTGTGCTGTGCTGGCGGAGGGTAGAGACCAGCCTGAGGGTACCACAGGCTGCCTGCTCCCCAAGTCCACTCTATCACCCCTGTGTTCTCCTTCTGCCCTAAGCAACACCAGAAAGCCTTCCCAAGAGGGTTTGGGCTAGGAGTGGAGAGAGACTCTGCTCCTTGCCTGTGCCACCAGAAGTAGAGCGGCAGGCCACAGTGTCCAGGGCGCCCGAGGCTTCTCACATAGGCAGCACTGAAAGAGTCCGTTCTTTCTCGGTCAGTGGTCATTCCACTCACCAGAAAGTGCAGTGAGCAAGCGGTGGGAGGACTCCAGCAAGAGCCAAGAGGAGGGAACACCCGGAGGCATGCTGAGGCTCACCCCAAGGAAGAACTCTGTACCGGTCACGGCCATCTGATGGCGGGCAACTGCAGAGAGCATTAGCACAGAGGGCTGGGCAGTAAGGGCCCTTCCAGCCGAGCTCCTCATTCTCTAACCTAGGCCCACACTCTTCCAGAAGTATTCCTTTTCCTCAGCGGGGAGTTACTATTTCCCTCGGGTGTGCTGACAACCTGGGTGTGGAGCCAGGGAGGCCGGGAAGTCCTGAAAGCTATCTGGGGATGCCGCTTTGATTCAAAGTAGCAAGGCATCTTGTCTATGCTGGCTCATGCCAGGCACCCAGCCAAGAACCACATGAGGTCCCTGCTCTCCAGGAGTTCAGGGCCTGGCTGGAGGGACACCAGACAGTGGCCGCAGGACCGTGCAGAGGCCTGAAGACAGGGCCGGCCAGTGCTCCTCGCTCTGAATGCTTCACCTGCGGCTCATCGAAGGTTGTGAAGTCAGGAATGAGTGGCATTTAATACTCAAGAGCAACACGGATGGAGAAAAGATGGCAGAAATGTAAATTATTACTAGTAATAACAGAAACAGATCAAAAGGCAAAACACTATTTCAATTGTTCAACTTTATAAACTAAATGGCTCCCTTCTGGGTCAGAATGGGAGATTAATCCATAATCATTATCAACTGAACCACAATTACCCTTAAGAAGATTATCACCAACTGGCATCACTTCCAAGAAAATGAGCCAGGCCTAGGGAACGCAGGTGCAACCGTCACAGAGGGAATGAAACCCCCACCAGGAGAGCTAACAAGAAATCGACCAGCTTCTCTCCCCCAAACCAAATGACACATTCCAGTTCTGACATGCTGTGACACCGGGGGAAACCTCATAACAAAGCGCGTGCACACGTGCCCATCCCCCTCGCCTGCAGGAAACTGCCTTGCCAGTCTTCTGCCCCAGTTTTCTGTGATCACACAGGCATGTGGCTTGAACTGCAATCAGCAACCCAGTTAACGCAAGGAGGCAATTTGCATCTCCTCCTCTCAGTCCAGGTCTCCCCATTCTGGAAGTCGACACCCAAAGTCCAGTGCTCTTGCAGGCTCAGTGCATGCACAGGCCTCTCAGCAAGGCACAAGGGATTCGGGCAACTTCTGACTATAGCCTGCTCCCAGCTTGAGACCCACCCTCTCGGCCACAGAGCAAAAAGGCAGGGGTGACAGAGCAATGGGACGGCAAGCGGCAGAGTCTGCTGCCAAGCCGCTCCTCAGTGATAGGCTGCCAGGGTGATAGGGCTGTGTGCTCCAGGTGCACAGGCCCAAGAAGGCGATGGGGCAATGGGGTGGCTGGACCGAGCCTGCAAGTGCCAACTCCCTCCTCGAAGAATGCCAGTGGCCTGGGCATTGGAGGACAACGCCACATCCCAGAGACAACCCCCCTCTCCAGGGCCCCCTTTCCTAGAGGCAGGATTAAGCCTCCCCTCTTTGAGGCAGACTTTCTCTAACACCTGTGCACTCACTCGACGCACTGCTTTGGTCTTTGGCTCCTGGGAGAAGCTTCCTTGAACCATGATCCCGCCTGGCCCCCAGTCGGCCAGACCCTAAACGCACCATTGTATCTATAGCCACAAGTGCCGTCACCTCCCTCCCTCCTAAGTCTGTGGCCACCACCTGCCACCTCCCCCATACTCATCCTTCCACAGCACTAAAGGCCACTCAGCCCATAGGCACTACCCCAGGCACCTCTGCTGGGTGGCGAGAAAAGGTTAATGATACTCCTTGGGGCTGCACTGTCTTCTAGAAGGCCCTCAGTATAGGTGTGTCAAGAAAGTCAGGATCCTCCAGCAATGACCTGTGCCCCTAGCCTGGATGCCCAGTGTAGGGTAGCAACTCTTCTGAGTCAGCAAAGCCCCAGTCTCCTGATAGAAACATCTCCCTGACATACGGGAGACTCTGAGGTGTGGCTGCAATATGTCTTCAGGAAACCCCATGAGTGACTCGTGGATGTGTGCACGTGTGTATGTTGGCGGGAGGAGCACCCACAAATTCTAACTTGGGAAACTCTAAAGCCCCCAAGGGAGCTGAGATTAGAGACAACAATTGTTAAGAGAAACCCTGAATCCCCAGGCCAGTGACAGGTGCTTGTTTGCAGAAGGATCTGCTTTTAACAAGACTCAGGCGGTTTCAGCTGGTTTCCATTTTGGATGCTGTCTGGACAGACTCATAGAAGAGCTCAGTCAGAAGTATTTCCTATCAGTGACTAGAATCAGGTCCCTCCCCAACAGCTGGCTGTGTTACAAGGCGGATCCTGAGGGTCTGTTCCTACAACCCACGGGCCTGTGCACCTAAGCGGGCACTAACACAGTGCACCCTAGCAGTCCAGCACCCATTTTACACACATGCCTCTCTGGGAGGCCTAGAGACAGCCCCCGTAGCCCATGGCAACCAGGAGCCAATAGGTGGTCAAGGATCTGGCGCTGTCATGACGATGAGCTCTATTCCGGTGGTAATGGAGAGAATGGAGTGCATGGGGGAAAGGCCTGCACCTGTGTGAAGCCCCCAACACCCCTCCCCCACCCGGACCTCCACGCAAGTCACAAAGCCCAGCTGTCCTTAGGACAGATCAGAGTCTGGGCACACAGGGTGGCTGTGCTTTCATGAGTGTTCTTATGCATGTAAAGGCAGTTCTGTGTTGTGAGTTGGTGTGCCTCCAGGTCCAGAGCTGTTAGCAAGTGGATTTCTGAGTCTCTGATAGTAGTATCTGTGAGTGGGTGGCAGGTATTGTCCAAATACAGGATGTGTATGTGCACAGGTAGTAGTACGCCCGTGTGAGCCCAAGAGTCAGTGTGTGGAGACGTACAGGGTGCATGTGTATATGAGCAGCTGGTGATCTTGGTTCAGAATAACTGTCTCCAGGAATTCATGCTTTGAGTGTGTGAACCGACCAGGAGGAGCATCTTTGGCCGGATGCACCCACGGGGGGTGCATACCTGCAGCTGTACAGGGTGTCTGTCCATGGCTACACTGGCATGTGACCCGGTGTGCTTGCGCCTAGGAGGGGGCTCACAGCAGTGCGCTCCTTCCCCTGGCGGCCACATGGCGCTGCCCGACCCAACAAGGGCCCACACAGGCCCAGAGCACTGGCCCCTTCCAGCAGCCCCGGCGGACGGGAGATGAAGCAGGGCAGGCGGGTTCAGTCCGCCCGGGGCCCAAAGTTGGGGCAGGAAGGCCCAACGCCTCCAGTCCGCGCCCGCAGCGTTGGACGGGATGGATATAGGAGCCCTGCGCCCCGGGTCGGGGTGGTGGGCGCCCTCGCCCTCAGCGCTGGAGGGTGGTGGGCCGGGCCCGTGTCCTGGAGCTGAAAGGGAGGTGGGACGGGCTCCCGCGTACCTGTAGGGAATCCAGTCGGAATGCGGCTTGGAAGTCATGTCTCCCGGGGGCGGGGCGGCGGCTGCCGCTGTGGAAGCCGAGGCCCGCGGGGACCGGCGCGGGGACCCTGCTCAGCTCCCGGGCCGCCCCGGGCCGCATCCTCCCGGGCCGGGGCGCTGGGCCCCGCCGAGGCCCGCGCTGCACGCCAGGGCCCCGGCCGCGGGCTCGGCGAGCGGCTGCCTGCGCGGCTCGATGGGCGAAGCGGCGGAGTGCGCGGGGCCGCGGCGTGCGTGCGCGCGCGTAGAGGCGGGAGAGGCCGGCCCGCAAGGCCCGGCGCTGTCAAAAGGGCTCGGTCCCGCGCTGAGGGCCGGAGTGCTGCGTGGCGGCCCGCCCCCTCTCCCTCGCCCCGCCCCGCCCCCCCGGCGGAGACCCCACCCCTGGGCCAGGGCCGACGCCGGCGTTGCGAACGCCCCCGCCCCAGCGCCTTCCCGGGAGCCGAGGGGCTCCAGCTCCACACACGTGACCGCGCCCGCGCCCGCCCGAGGCTCCGACCAATGCCGTTGGGCGGGTCCCCAGACCTTCGAGTCTCAGTTTCTTCCTCTGTGAAGCGGGGATAATTCTAACTCCTACGTGCCTGCCTAGCATACCTACCTCCACTAAGGCATGGGAACCGCTGCTCAGATAGGAGGTGGAGAGAGGGATGGAGGAGGGGGTGGGATCCTTAGGTGCCGAAAGGGATTGAGGTCTAGAACCCAAGAGGTCCCAGGGAACCTGCAGGTCCGAAGCCTGGAGGCTGGCCTTCCCCTCTCGGCC
Source organism: Cryptoprocta ferox (assembly GCA_028646485.1). Lineage (NCBI taxonomy): Eukaryota > Metazoa > Chordata > Mammalia > Carnivora > Eupleridae > Cryptoprocta > Cryptoprocta ferox. The sequence goes on from CM053575.1 coordinate 47,273,561, forward strand.
CCTTCCACTTCCCCATCCTCCCCACCCCCACCTTCTCAGGTCCCCGGGGAACCTTTGGTTTTCTGTGAAGGAGCTGCTTCCTAGCAGCAGTGGAGTCTTTCCGCTGTAAGCTATAACAGTCAAAGAGAACATATACCGTCTATTGCATTCCCAGCCCTTATGAATTTATATTATTTAAGCTCCACAACAGCTTTGAGAGGCAAATATTTTATTCCTATTTCTGGAGAATAAAGCCTCAATAAAGCTAAGATGCCCAAGGACAAAAAGATACAAAGCGATGGAGTTGAAATAGAACCAGGGTCTCTGTCCTCCAAAGCTCTTTAGGGGTCACGCTTAAAAGGAGGCAAAAAACTTAACAAAGGTCATCTTAAAGTCTCTGAGTGCTGAGGAGGTCTTGGCTGTGACTCACACCAACTTTAAAACAAGCCATGGCATGATGAGGTGGAGGATAGTGGATCCACAGCCGCCTGACAGAGACAGGGAGGAGAGGACAGGTGATCTGGCAGCAGTCCGCTGAGGGGCACCATCTCCCCACTACATGTGGGTGTCCTCATGTGCACCCTGGATTCAGCAGGCACACACCCCGTAACCATGCCAGAGAGGGTCCGTGTGGGAATTCTCTGGTGCTGAAGAGACCATCATGACCAGGCAACTGGGAGGGGGAGGGTGTGAGAAGAAGGAGCCGGGCTGAGGGAGGGCCCCATCCTACTCCCCTAGCTCCACAGCCAGGACTCCCCATCCCAGGCTTTCTGCCTGGCCTGGCCTTGCCCATTAACTATAAAAACAATAACCAAATGTCTGGAGCATTTGCAGAGCTCCAGGTGCTCTCTCTACACTGTAACTGATTTCATCCTCACAACCACCCCAGGAGGGAGATGCCGTGATCATACCTATTTTATAGCAGAAGAAACTGGGGCACACAGAAGGCAAAGATCTTGCCCAAAGCCATAGAGCTATTCAACGGCGAAGCTAGGATTCACACACAGCGGTCTGGGTCCACAGCCCTTGCCCTTCGCCTCCTTCCTCCCTATCACAGTTCATGCAGTGCAGGTGCACACACACCCAGCCTCTTTCTTCAGGTTTCTGGAGTGCAGGACACTCTGATCCATCTCTGTCTGGCACAGCATCGACACTCCCTGAAGGCTGTGACCTCTGATTATTTACCAACCTCCAAGAGCTATCACTGTCACAGGGGACAGAGAGCAGACAAAAGAAATCACCCCAGAGTGCGTGCAGGGGAGCAGAAAGCGGGGCTGTTTCCTTGTCTGCGGGGACATTTGGCTTGGGCCTCGGTTCCACCCATCAGGTTCCCAGGAAGGTCAGCAGAAAGGGACTGGTCCTTGCCTTGGAGGCCAAACAAAAGCACTACCCTGAGGGCCTCTGTCCAAGGAGCCCTGCCTAGCAACCAGAGGCTGGTCCCACCAGCCAGACCACATTCCCCAAACTGCCATCAGCAGCTACCTTTAGTGATGACTAGAGCCTAGAAGATTTTCCCTTCAAGAATTTGAGGCTGCTTTCCCCCATTTACTCCCAAATTATCTGACACCTTAAAGCAATCAGAATCAAGTTGGAAGGTCTCAGGGGCCTGAAGTAATTGAATCTATTAAATAGATACTGTAGATTCTATCCTAAGGGAGTAAAATCTGGAGGCAGAGTGAGGTGCAGAAATATGACAGCTCCCCATGTCCTATAGAGGCCATGTCTGTGCCCATGAGATGTGTGGGAGCCAGTGGGACTGTGTGCCATGTACGTGTGAGTGTGCATGAGAGAGGAGAGAGAGAGAGAGAGAGTGTGTGTGTGTGTGTAAGGTGTCCCTGCATCTGAATGGGTCTGCAGAAGAACATTTGTTGGATGGTGTGTCGAAGTGTGTGCATGGGGAGGATCTAAGTGTGTGCTTCTGTGAGTTCAAAGGGGTGTGTGAGAGTTCACACTCAACTCAGAACTGGAAACAGGTTTTCCTGCTCAGCTTCCCTGGTTGACATTTTATGTGTATGCCCTTGACTTCCATCGAAAAGCCACTCCAGAAAGCCACAAGAGGAATACTGTACTAGGCCATGGTTAAAATACAACTGTGCTATACAGTGACCCTTGAGAAAGGGCCTAAGCTTTTCAAATTTAGCCCGCGGAACAAGGTGATCTCTACCGAAATACTGCTGCACAGCAAACCCGATGGCCTCCTCACCACCTGCAAGGGTGAGATATTTTCTGCGACTTTAAATTCTCCTTGTTGCCTTTTAGGCATTCTCAGACATGGCCATGGTTTGTGAGGGGAACGAAAGAGTTTAGCCCCAAGGAGACCCTTACATCTGCCACCCCTGCCGGAGGACCCCAGTGCAAGCTCCTCCCGGTGAGACTAGTTCAGCCAAGGAAGGTTAGCACCTTCTTCTGGCACTTTGCTACTTCCATCTGAAGGCTTAACTTTTCTAACAGTTATATTGAGTGTGCCTCACCTCTAATCAATTTTGGAAGCAAAAGGATATGAATAATAAGTGAATATCTATTCAGATTGGGCACTAAGTCCCAAGGTGCCCTGCCTACTAGCTTACTGTTGCATCCTTGCAGGGTGAGGAAGGCAATTCGAATCAATCAAGTATCGACTGGACCTGACCAGGCTCGCAGGTCCATGCGGGGCTTGGGCAGTGCTGCTCTCAGGGAGCACTCCATCTGGCAGGAGAGACGGAAAGCACCAAGGTGCTGGGATTACAGTACAGGTGTACAAAGTACTGGGAGCCCAGAGGAGGGGCAGCCAGTGGTACCAGAGGGAGGGAAGTCAGGTTAGGACAGATCTGTCCTGAGAGTGAAAAAGATGACATTTGAATCAGGCCTTGAAGGATTCTGAGAGACTAAAAAGAAAGGAAGGGGGAAGCTTACCAGTTACTGAGATTTTACAACTGGCCCAGTGCTGTGCTGGTCCCTTTGACCAAAGGACATTCCAGACAGAGCAGATAACATGAGCAAAGGCATCCAGATATGAGAATAGTGACCAGTGCACTTGAAAACCAAAATGCAAACCCGTGTGGTGGCATGTAGGTGAGTTGTTCCATGTGGCAGGAGAAGGGCCTAGAAGGTTACAGTAGGGCCAGATCCCCTGGCACCCTGAACACCAGGCTGAGGAGTTGGGATTTTATTCTGGAGACAGCGGGGTACCACTGAGGGTTTTAAGCCAAGTGTAATCTGCCCAGATGTACTTTTAGAAAGAGATAATTGGGAGCAAAATGGAGGACAGAGGGAGACAAGGCCAGCTGCTAGCTGGCTATTTGGAAAGTCCAGGACAGAGATGAGCAGACCCTAAACCAGAGCCCAGTGTCTTTCTTTTCAAAGCCAGTGGGTAGACATCATGGCAAAATGGTAGCATAAATGTGTGCAGCCAGACAGTGCCCACTGCCCCATTTCTACATGATTAAAGTGAGGCAAATAGGCTTACTGACATATTTGAAAAAATGTAGGGTAAGCACTAGAAATATTAAAAGCAATATGTGTAGGGGCACCTGGGTGGCTCAGTCAGTTAGCCATCTGACTCTTGATTTCGACTCAGGTCATCATCTCACAGTTTGTAAATTTGAGCCCTGCATTGGGCTCGTGCTGACAGGTTGGTGCTTGCTTGGGATTCTCTCTCTCTTTCCCTCTCTCTCCGCCCCTACTCCGCCCATATGTGCACGCTCTCCCTCTCTCTCTCAAAATAAATAAATAAACTTAAAAAAAATAAAAACAGTATGTGTATTTTCCAAATAACTGCAGAAGATAATAGCAAATTAAAATCACCACAACAAGCATAGTCTACAGAAAACATAAAATTGTAAAGCATAAAACAAGGTAATAGGGATAAAGTCAACAGTAATAGTGATGAAGTGAACGTAAGCAGGGGAGATGGGATCACATGTGGCCATCACTTGTTGAGTACATGCTCTGTGCCTGGCACTTCTCCACATGTTCCATAAAAAGCAGATAAAGGCAGTAGGTAATAATGAAATGCAGCTCTCCAGTTGAGGCTCCGTTAACAGATACCACATTCCAAAGTGAGGTGGTATAGCCCCAAATGGGACTTGGAAGAGAGGCAGTGAAAACCTGGGTCTGTGCCATTAGCCAACACCTACCTCTAATACATAAAAAACATGTGAGGCTGGAAAACATGTTGTAGAGGTTTAAGAGGAATTTTAGGAGCATCAGGGTCCAGTGGACTCTCAGTGGGAGCACAGAAGGGTACATGGCCTTTGCCTCAAGTCCAGGGAGTGGGGCTTGGACACCCCCCAGGATGGCTTCATACGTGGCCATAATGGTCCTGAGGCCATGGGGCACAGGCAACTGATTCATGCCTGCAAGTCCAGAGAGCAGGTGTGGGGGGCGGGGGGTGCCTGCCCTAATGGCCAAGAGGGCTCTGCTGCCTCAGGATCAGGTTCGTGGGCAAAGGATACATGAGCATTTCCAGTGGACCCATGTGGGTCCCAGCTTGAGAGCCAGATGTGATTGTCTTAGATCCCAGCCAAGAGGGTGGCTCCCACCTCCTTGTGGGAGGAGGTGACACTGGGCAGAGGGGACAAGCCCAGGCTTTCCAGGGCCTGAGAAAGGAACCAGGGTGTCCTATGGAGTATGGGGAGAAAGCATCACCCACATCGAGGGAGCTGTGCTTAGAGACACCCTAATGGTCTCCAAGAACCCCAAAAAGCACTCATGTGAGAGAGAGGAAGAAGACTTTTCCTGCCCCTCTCCTCTCTTCTTCCCCTCCCTCCCTTCACCTTAGACCCTGGAAAGAGTCAGAACTGCAAGCAGGACCCTCTCCGGCAGGCATCTGGCTTTCAGCAGACCGTGATGGCTAACTCTGCAATTTTAAGATTTGCTTCTTACAATACACAGGGCACACTAATTACTCACAGGACAACTTCTGGTTCCCTGAAAATGGCCAGAGAAGTCATGGGACTTACCCTCAATTTCATCTAGCTTTAGGGGTGGGAAAGCAACCCCATAGAATAAAATTAAAGAGACCGTGGGAGACAAAAATAAAGTTTGCTTTATGAGGACATCTCATGAGTCATGCCTATTCACACACATGGCTCCTTTCATTGAATCCTAACAACACTATGAGGTAGGTACTATTATTATCCCCATTTCACAGGTGAAGAAACAGGAGGTTACATAACCTGCTCAAAGTCACACAGATAATAAGTGGGAGAGTTCAAATTCAAGTGCAGGCTCCAGAGAGTTCTAGAGCCACAGGCTTAACTGCAATCCTCTAGAGAAAACCAAATGATGAGAGCCTTGGCCCTTTGACTCATTAATTCCTATTCTAGAAATCTAGCTGGGGGAAATATGCAATGGAATCAAAAGTTTATGTGGTAGGGTCCCCTCCCTAAGGAAAGAAAAAAAAAAATCTCATGGCAACCTAGCTATATGCATATGTGACAGCATTCCTCGACCACTTAATCAGACTGCATGTTTGTGTGTCACCATATATGGGAGACAAAAAAGTAGACAATGTATTTAAAAAACTATGCCATGTGGCATTGGGGGGCTCAGTTCTTCGGGTACGAACCCAACTGAGCCATACCAGTATGAATAAAGTTGCTTCCTGGAAAGAAAAGCCTCAGCGTCACGACTCTCTGTGTGAGAATCCTGCTACATTTATGTACAGATAGTCATGACAGCTGTATTTCTAATAGGAGAAATTGGCAGGAGTTGGGGGTACAAAATGTCTATCAGTTGGGACTTGGTTAAGAGCTCTGTGTTCACAGGACGGATCATTAAGCACCCTTCATGGGGAGTTTTTAATGACAGAGGAACAGGTTTATGAGATGGGATACGATATTGCAGGAAATAATGTCCTATACAGACGCTCCACGTGCTGGCACACACATGAATGGTCTCATAAAAAGTTGCCCGGGGTGAGAGAGACACAGTCTAGTGCCATCAGCTAGGCCACCCTAGGACCACAACTCTTTACAGGTGGCTCCTCCTTCCTTCCAGGTGCTGGGCTTCCTCTCAGGTCCAGTTCTGAGCTCCCGTGAGCGCCTCGTAACCCCTAAGAACACAGAAAACGCCCCCGCCCCCCGTTGGGGGAAATGAACAGTAAATAAATACTGTTGGTGCACCACAGATTTCGTAAACAAACAAATAATATTTTAAAAGCTGTGCAGTGGAAATACCCTTAGTCACCTAGTGGAGTATGATACATCAGCAAGATGACACCCAGGTGGCCACACTCTAAGCATGTGGGCATAAGAGATGCCTGCAATCGGGGGCCAGCTTATTTATCTTGGAGAGGCACACGGGGTGTGCAGGAAGGATGCTGGATCTTAATACCTGCTCGGTGCCCAGTTCCTGGGCTCCACTCTGAGAATCTGCTGAGTTTCCTGCTCAGACGCCCCGGGCTGGGGCTGGGGGTGGGGAGGCCCCTCCTGGGGAAGCTGTCCCTCCCAGACAACTCCTCCTGCCCACTTCCTGACTAAGCCCAGCTCTCCCGGGAGCACAGGAACTGAAGTTATAAACACAAAAAAGGCTTCTGAGGAGGAGCATCCAGGCCCCTGAGCTCAGCCTGCCCGAGGGGTTTGTTTTACTGGCATTATTGGATTTGCAGATAAGCAACAAGGAATTAAGCTGATCAGGAAGAGAGGGACAGAGCTCTCATTTGTTCATAATGCAGGATTTATCTAGCAGAGCCCTCTCCTTTGTCAAACAGAGAGCCAGTGCCTTCATATCCTCCAGCAAAGAACATTTTATTTTGTAACCTTTCAGAAAAGTCTACGAGTGTGCGCTTTTGACCTGTTATTCTTCCTCACCTAAGAAAACCATGGTTATTTAAAATGTGAAATGCATTTTAAACAATCCTACCCTGAATTCATAAACCAATCTCTCTAGCAAGAGGAATCAGACCCTGAAATGCAATTTAAACAATTTGCAAAGTGTGTTACTCCCAATACACCAACATTTCGCTCCACGGCCTTCCCTTTTGCTGCAGATGATTCACAAATATCAGACTAGAGCCACCAGGTAACTGAAGCAGCAGTGTCCTGAAAGCAGTGCTGTGGGACTGGAGTCAATAGTTTTACCTCTATGGCTCAGTGTTCCCATATCTGAAATGGGGATAAAAGTTCCAAGACCTATAAAAGTAGTGAGTATAGAGGAAAGAACACCTCAGTTTCCTGTGCTAGCTCTGGGCTGTGTGACCTTGAATGAGTATGTAGCCTCTCTGGGCCTCATGAAAATCAAGTGGGTGGAACCATTTTGAAGTCTACCTTCCAGTACTAAATTTCTCTGATATTTTGACTTCACAGCAGGGCTGTTAGCAGACAAAGGGTGGTTATGGTTTGCTCTACTCTGAAGTAAGGATTAAAGTCTTATATTTTATAGAAGAAATACACAGGAGTGAAAACATGCTAGACTTAGGAGAGCTGAACTCTTGTCCTCTCTGGGGTGCTAACTCACTGGATAGCTAGAGACCATGGGCCGAGACTTGCCTCAGTTTCCTCATCTGTTAAATGCACGTCTTGCCTACTGCACAGGGTGTGTGAGGCTGAACTGAGAGGAGTGTGAACCTGTGACCGCTGGCCCAAAAGTCCAAAGCACCATGAAGAGGCACCAACAATTAGTAATTAGAGCTCCCGCTTACGGAGCCCTCACTGGGGGCTGGCACGGTGCTAAGTGGTACTGTATAGTCTCGCTGATGTTCACAGCGACCCCTGAGGAGCCACCCCGTACAGGAGGCAGAAACCTCGAGGGCCCTCAGAATATGAGGATCTACTCAGCCCCATTTACTCAGTCTGGGCCAAAGAACTATGCCTCAGGGCCCGTGCCAGCCTGGCTGGGGATGAAAACAGGAAGTCCCTGAGGCAGCCCTGTGCCTGGGCCACCTACCCCTCAGCACCGGCCAGCTCTGGCACAGGGAGGGGGCCATGTGTAGCCCCTTCCAGGAGACGAGGGGAGGTCTGGAGGGCTGGTGGCATTGGGTGGGGCAGTATCCTGCTCTGCCTTTCTCCAACTCCAGGCTGCTTCGGACCTCTCTCCTCATCTCTCTCTGATTCCTAGTCCCCATCACAGCCTACATTCCCTTCCCGCATGGCTCCTCTGCAGTCACCACCCTCCCTGCCGCCGGAGAGCCTGCGCCTCCCTGACCCTGCCACCTTGAGGCTGGCAGGGAGCAGGAGCCCTAAACACAGGGGTTCTACTCAGCAGGACGAGACCCTGGATTCTAAGCTGGTCATCGTAGGCCAGTCGGCCCTGTCCCGGCCCTCACATTCGTCAGGACTTCGGGGGTCTCCCTGGAGACAGGCAAGCTGGGCCTGCCCCTTGAATGGACTTCAGAGGGTCTCCATTCCCCAGTGGGCAGGACCCTGGGAGGTGCCTAGTCACACACACAGTCACCCTCCGCTCTGCCCCAGCCTCCTGACCACCTGCTCCCAAATCCCCCAGGTCTCTATAATGTATCCCAGTTCCTCATACCCACACCTCAGCCCATCTGGTTTTCGTGAGCTCTCGGCACCCATTTCTCTGGCTCCACCGACCTGTCCTTAGCTTTGTCCCACCCCCACCTCTTGGCTCTGACACACTGCAGGATCCTCCCCTGGGCCCCCACCAGGGCAGATACTTGCTGCTCCCTCACTTGAACTGAAGATGCCGTTGATGTCTTGGACGTTGGGAAACCTGAGTTCCAGGGCTCGGTCCCTGGCTTCCTATGACAACAGGCAAGTCCCGTCCCAGTTTTCTTGGCCTCAATGTATCAGTTTGTAAGATTAATGTCCGGGGCCTTCAATATCACTAGAGTTGGATTATCTAGGGCCCCATCAGACAATTTATATGAAAAGGACACACATTTCCAATTGCCCTTGGAGAACAGAGTAGGGAACACTCAGATCAGGCTCACCTTGCTCTCAGAGCCCCCAAGCAAAGGGTAGGGTGAGCAGATACCTATTCCTTACCCAGCCACACACCTAGAAGACGGACGGAAGGTGCAGAATGCACCCTGGCAAGTGAGTCTGATTTCCTTCCCTCCCCGTGAAAAAGAGTAGGAGTGATGTGTGCAGAGGAATAACCCAATGGGAAAGTGAACATCCAAGCCCCAGAGAAACTCCAAATGGCCACGAACATGTGGGAGAATGAGAACTTGATATTTCCCCCATCCTGATATCCAATCCATCACCAGGTCCCGCTGATACTAAATACTAAGTGTCTCTTTAACTGCTCCCCTTCTCACCACCTCCAATGCCACCACCATCATCCAAACTACTTCGTCTGTGCATGGGACAAGCTGTGGTGCTTCAGAGTGGACACTGGAGCCAGGTCTGCTGGCTCCAAACCGGGCTCTGCCACCAACTACCTGTGTGCCTGGGAACTTGATAGTTAATATACATGAGCCACCGCAAACAGCGCCTGGCATGTAGTGAGTGAGGAGACGTGTGACTTAGCTGTTGTTACATAATGCTGTGCACCCCCTTTCCCTCTGGCCGCCTGCAGTCTCTTCTCACATGGCAGCCAAGAGTGATCTTTTCACCGAGCAAATCTGCCATTGCACCTGCTGCTTCACATCCTTTACTGCCTTCCCTTGCTCACAGACCAAAAATTTTAAAGTGTTACCAAGCCGATCATGCTTCAGCTCTCCGTACTGGCCTGCTTCCAGACAAGCCAAGCTCATGCTCTTTCCAGCGCTGCAGGCACCATCTCCTTGGTCTGGAATCTACCTCTTACCCCACTGCTCCCAGGTCCAGGCCCTGTTGCCAAGCCCAAGGTTGTGGTGATGGGGATGGTATAGGCCTGGCTACCTGTGTGTTTTAAAAGTTCCTGAGGGCAACACTGAGGTATAGTCATTAGTCTACTATATTAGAGAGGAGGAGTCATAATTTATGTTATTACAAGTGATAACACTGTATGGGGATCCTGAGAAAACATAAGGGGATCAAGGAGAAAATCTCTAGAATCAGAAAGTTCAATAGAATTGCCAAATAAAAAGAAACAAAGGGGCCCCTGGGTAGCTCAGTCAGTTAAGCGCCTGACTTTGGCTCCAGTAATGATCTCATGCATGGTTCGTGAGTTCGAGCCCCTCAATGGACTCTCTGCTGTGAGCCCAGAGCCTGCTGCAGATCCTCTGTCCCCCTCTCTCTCTGCCCCTCCCCCGCTTGCACTCTCTCTCTGTCTCTCTCTCTTAAAATAAACTTTAAAAAATACATAAGAAAGAAAATAGTCAATAACATTTCTGTTATTATTACAAAATAATAAAGTTTTACAGAATGAAAATGAAGAAGATATTTCATTTACAATGGATTATGTGTGGTGTTTTAAAATAATATTGATGAGAGTTATTTGTGATTCACATGAAGAAAATGACAAAATAATGGAGATTCTCAGTATATTCCTATGTGATAAGAACACTATTTTAAAGATAGTAATTCTTAAATTACATTCATTTCAGTTCCAAGCAAAATACCAAGGGGATTCTGGAACTTGATAAAGTGCAGGGATTTCTTCAGGTTCCCTTGGATGGTGATCTAAAGAAAGGTGGGTGAACAAGCTGGTTTGTGAATGTGGGCTCTTTGATAAGAAAGCCAAGGGATCCCCGCTCCTTGACTTGCTAATGTCACTCAACAGTGTTTCTAAATTTTGTCTAACAAAGCAGTTGGGTCAGTGATATAATTAGGTGTCCACTCTGTACCTCAACTGAGTGTTTTTAGGAGTGAACAGGCTAATAAGAGGTAAGGTATTTTTGAGGTAACAACCCTTTGGGAGAGTGGGAAGGGAGAGGCAGACCCTTGAACCAAAGCAAAAGGATTGAGGGGTGGAGACACTCATCAGGAAGCCTGGGTTGGGGTGGGGAGGTGGGGATGAAGCCGGACACAGGGGTGCGTGTGCAGAGCTCACGTGAGCCAGGCCTGCTCCCCAGATTTCCCCACTACACAGGAAGCTGCCCAAGAGGTCCTAGTCTCAGGGAAAGCCACAGTCCCAGGACAGGAGAACGGGGGACAACTGTGAGGGAGGGGGTTAGTCAGGGAGTTGGTGCCACTACTTCCTTGCTTGCCTGCCTGTTTCACCCAACTGAGGGGCCTCTTCCATTTGCAGAGCCATGAGGCGCCTGGGTGGCTCAGTCAGTTAAGCATCTGACTTCGGCTCAGGTCATGATCTCATGGTTCATGAGTTTGAGCCCTGCATTGGGCTCTGTGCTGACAGCTCGGACCCTGCTTGGGATTCTCTCTCTCTCCCTCTCTCCCTCTCTCCCTCTCTCCCTCCCCCTCCCCTCAAAATAAATAAATAAACTTAAAAAAAAAAAAAAGAGTGCTCAATTCAGGCACACCTGGGTGGCTCAGTCAGTTAAGCATCTGACTTCGGCTCAGGTCATGATCTCATGGTTTGGGAGTTTGAGCCCCACATTGTGGCCCTCTGCTTCAGCGTGGAGCCCGCTTTGGATCCTCCATCTCCCTCTCTCTCTGCCCCTCCCCACCTCAAAAGTAAATAAACATTAAAAAAATTATTAAAGAGTGTTCCATTCAATTGACCTATGTTAATACTCCAGATTAGGGCAGCCTAGAATAAACTATTCACTGCCCTTCATTCCTCTAGATAACCCAGGTAACGATATTCTGGAAGCAAAAACAAAAGTAGGCAAGAAAACAAAGAAAATTCTGATAATGATGGTTAATGAGAGGAGGACCAGTCCCACTATATAGTAAAATACATGATAAAGCTACAACAACTCAAACTGTGCGGTAATGGACTTGAATCACACAAGAAACTTCAAGGGAAGAAAATAAGTAACCCAGAAATACACCCCATTCTCCCCAAGAGCTTAATTTAAATTAAATTTAAATTTTGGTCAGTTACCAAAAAAAGACACTCAATAAGAAAATGAGAACATACAATTGCGATACTAAAGGGATAAAGTGTGCATGCAGTTATCTGGAAAGCGGGGAGGATGCTGCCGCCCTAAGGAGACCGGGGCTGATTTGCAGCTTGAGGAACTGTTGTTACCACGGCAGGTAGTCGATGTAGAGAAAGAGCAAAGAGAAGATAAAGCAGCTCAGCACCACAGCCGGGACGCTGGCTCAGAGGCTGGGGTCTGAATGCTAGTCACAGCTTCCAGGGCTTTCCCCCTTTCTGGGCCTCAGTCCAACACTGCAGAGATAAAAGATTGCTGCAGATGACCTCTACTGGCCCTTCCGGCTCAGCCATTCTGGGATCTGACAATGTGGGAATCATTCCCCATGTCTGGTTTCTGCATCAGGACTAGATGGGAGAACAGAAAGACACTGGGCGCTTTCCTGCCCCAAATCACCAAGTGACACCGTAGGCCGGCTCTGTTCATTCAGTGTTGAGGCTCGCTTGGTGCCCAGCTTGTCAGGGGCCAGGACTGGCACCAGCGTACGAAGACCACGGGGCAGTGGAGGACATGGCTGGGTGGACACAGATGTGACAAAGGATAATCCCAGGTGGACTGATGTAGGAGGTCTGGGCCAGTGGAGACCCAGAGCTGTGAGGGTGCGGGCGGAGGGCGGTGGAGCCTGGCCGGGGTGGGGGGTATCAGGCAGGGCTTTGCAGCAGAAGTGGCATTGGAGGTTGGATTGAAGGTTTTTTGTTTTGGTTTGTTTTTTTGTTTTTTTTTATGAATGTATTCTTTGTAAGTTTACTTTTTTATTTTAGAGAGAAAGAGAACAAGCAGGGGAGGGGGCAGAGAGAGAGAGAGAGAGAGGCCCAAGCAGGGTCCATACTCAGTGAGGAGCCTGACTCAGACTCATGGACTGTGAGATCATGACCCGAGCCAAAACCAGGAGTCGAACTTGCTCAACCGACTGAGCCACTCAGGTGCCCCCGGAATGAAATTTAATAAAGGTAAAGGGAGAGACACAGGAGGCAGGAGGGTGTTGAGGTGGGTGGTATGGCTAGAACCCATGAGCAGGAATTGAGAGGGAGGATAAAGGGGAGGTTACTTGGGGCCAGGCTGAGTGCTTGGCCTTGAATCTCTTAACAATGGGAAACCCCAGGGGTTGCTGACATGGGGACATGACATGGTCCAACTCTGTGAGGGAGAAGATCACAGCAGCTCCCTTGGAGCAGGGATCTGGGTGAGTGAGCTCAGGCCTGGCCTGTGGCAGAGAAGGGGGTGGGGGTGAAGGGTCCAGGTGAACCCCCGGGACCCAAGACAGGATTGCACAGGGGTAGGAAAATCACAGCCTTTGGAGATCGTTTCTGAGGCCAGACTGCCTGGGCTTTTATCCTGGTCCTATACTAGTGGGATCTTGGGCTATTTAAGCATTCTGGCCTCAGTTTTCTCATCTGCAAATAATGGGAACTATTTCTTAGGCATGTCAAGAGATTAAGTGATTTTATAGAGAAAGACAAATATCATAGGACTTCACTCATATTGGAATTTAAGTTACACAACAGATGAACATATGGGAAGAGGAGTAAAAGTTAGATAAAAACAGGAGAGGGACAAAACACAAGAGACTCTTAAATACAGAGAACAAACTGAGGGTTGCTGGAGGGGGTGTGGGTGAAGGGATGGGCTACTGGGTAAGGGGCATTAAGGAGGACACTTGTTGGGATGAGCACTGGGGTTATACGTAGGTGATGCATCACTAAATTCTATTCCTGAAATCATTATTGCACTGTATGCTAACTTGGATGTAAATTTTAAAAAATAAATAAAAAAAAAGAAAGGCTTCAGAATTGTGCTGACGTAGCAAGCACTCTGTAAGAGGTGATGCCCTAATAATGGTGAAGATTAGGGGGCAGCTGCATGTCTGAGGTGGGGCTGGAGTGCACAGGGACCCTCTCTGGCAATGCGGTGGGAGGACCAGGTTTGAGGCCCTGTTTGGATGTACTAGGTTCCAGCACCTATAGGACGTGCAGCTTAGGGAGAGGAAGGGTGAGGAGATGGAAATTCAGGGAGTCCTGCGGGAAGGTGCAGACTGAGAGCTGGGGAGGGCTGACAGCAGAGGCTTGAGTTTGTAACTGTGGAAACAAAAAGAATGAGAGCCCCCCAAGGGCAGGCATCTTCCATGTTTGGCTCCGTGTACCTGGGATAGTGCCTGGAACAAGGCAGAAGACTGATAAAAATTTGTTGAGTGAATAAGTGTTAACTGTCCCAGTCATCCACTCCAAATATTAGGCATAGAGTGATAACAGAAGCTAGCATGTATTAGACACCTACTCTGTGCTACGCACTGTGCTAAAAGCTGCATGTGCAAGGTCTCATTTAATCTCTATGGCAGCCCTACAGAGAAGGTTCCCATTTTATAGATCAGGAAACAGGTTCCAGAAGGGGATACAACTTGCCCGAGTTCTGGCACAGCTAGTAAGGAGCGGAGCCAGGGTCCGAACCCGGGGCCGTGTGGTCCCCGTAGGTGCTCTCCTGGACACCAGTGAGCAGGAAGGAATCTGGGGGAAAAAAAACAGTTCGCTGACAATCCCATTGTGCTGGAGTCTGAATGCTCAGTAAAGAGTGAGTGTCACTAATCTTGCTGGTGGAGGAAGAAGCCAGAAGCAGGAGGTGGAGAAGCAGGACCTAGTTAGTGTCAGACTTACAGACCAGTGTCTTCCTGGAGCCCGATGCTGGAAGAATGGGGAGCAGATGAGGAAGCGGGAGAAGAGATTGCTGGGGTCTGAACCTGGGGTCCAGGTTCAGAATGTACATCAGCAACAGAGTGAGAATAAGGAGGCTGTATACAGGAGGGGCCGAGATTGTGCAGGCAGCTTTACACCTCTTCAGAGTGCTTTTGTGACCACAGCCAAAGTGCTGAACACTGCCAGTTTCACTGGTGTCACAAGTAGTCTGGTTCCTCGACCACAAGCTCCATGGGACCAGGTCCAGCTCTGCCCCCTGCTGCTTGCCCAGCACAAGCACAGCACCTGACACATGACGGCATTTTCCAGAAAGGGACTCAAAGAGTCAGACAGTCTAGATTGCCTCAGGTCTCCAGCTTGCAGGGGACAGAATGGGATTCAGAAACCTGGAATCCTCTTGCCCCACAGCCCCGGTGCCTAGACCAAGGTGGCCCTGGGGGAAGGCTGAAGCCGCTTTAGGGCCTCTGTCCACATGTCTGCGACCTTTGCGCTGTCCTCCTACCCCCAGAGAGGAGTAAGGTCCAACCCCTGTGCACAGTGAGGGACCAGGCCTGGGATCAGGCCCAGGGCACTGGCAGATGACGCATCCAGGGACCGAGCCCAGGGCCAACTCCCTCTGGACTGCACGGAGTTGCTTGCCACCCTAGCCTCGCCCACTCCTGCCCTGTGCTGGCTACCTCCTGAATCCCTCACCTCTGTGCTGCCTGCCTCTGGTAACGGCTTCTGCAGGGAAAAGGTTGTCCCTCTAGGTGCCAAATGAGATCTCAGCCCGGCACCTGAGCAGACTAGCTGGCACTTACCACCGTCAGAATTCCCTGTGAGACAGAGAACTGTGCAGTGTCCCCAGGGCCCCCACGGGTCCCAAGGACTCCAGGGCAGCTTCCCCTGGGGCCCCCCACCTCAGTAAATGCTAGGATGACACAATCAGGCAGAGTGAACACTAACCACCACGCATGTGCCCCATTCCATGTCTGTCAGACCCCAAGCTGGGCTCTGGGGTCACAGAGAGAAACTCCCCACATCGAGAGGATTCTGCAGTCAACAGGGGTGTCAGCAGCTGCAGAAACCACATTGCCACAGAGGTACGGGCCCTGCTGTGTGCCTGAGTGGTACCAGTGGTGTCCAAGTATGCTGGCTACTCTTCACCCAACCTCTGGAGGTGAGGTGTGAATATACCCGATTTTCAAGTAAGGAAAAGGCTCAGAAACCTGCCAGCATTTAACCCACCAACCTGCTGCTTCCCATGTTACACACCCACTGTGAGCTCCAGGTCAAAGTAACCTGGGAGCTGAGGTTCTATTCCAGCTTAGCAGGGAGTAAGCTGCCCCTTCCACCAGGCCCCCCTGCTTCCCCACTCCCCCACCTGAGGATCTCCTGGCCCAAGGAGGAAGAGGACCTGGGCCTACGCAGACACTCAACCTGCTCTAGGTACAGGCAAAAGGAAGGAAACTGGCATTTGCTGAGCAATAACTGTGTGTGGAGCACTTTCAAGTTTGTTTGTTTTTTCCAGAGAGAGAGGGAGAGAGAGAGTGTGAGCTGGGGAGAGGGAAAGAGAGAGAGAGAATCCCAATTGATGCAGGGCTCAATTCCATGCCCCTAGGATCATGACTTGAGCCAAAATCAAGAGTCAGACACACAACCGACTGAGCCACCCAGGTGCCCTCACGTATGCTTTTCTCATTTGGCACCTGGAAGGACAGACTTTTCCCTGCAGGAGCCGTTACCAGAGGCAGGCAGCACAGAGGTGAGGGGTTTGGGGGGTCGCCATCACAGGGCAGGAACAGGTAAGGCTAGGGGTGGCAAGCAATTTAATCTTTTCAACCATGCTATAATGAGTATCTCTATTTTACAGAAGAGGAAACCGAGGCTCAGAGATGTTAAACTGAGGTCACACAGTAACATGTAGTACCAGGATCAGACCAGGCTATTTGAATCTAAAGTCCATACTTCTGCTGCACCAAACCACTTTTCAACTTCGTCTAGTTGCCATTTGGGGATTCTGGGGTACCTACGCTCTCTCCTCTGACCGTTACCACCTACCCCAGCCCCACCAAGCTGGCCCCATGAGCAGCAGGCCAGGAATGAAAGGGAAAGGGGATTTTCTGCCTACCCAAAGCTTGGAGGACCTAGATGGGCCCAGAAGACCTCCCTGGTGCCCAACGACAAGCATGGCTTACCTTCAGCCTGATGCCCATGATCTGGGATGGCCCTCTGCAGACAGGAGGCCTGGCTGAATGCAGCTGCTGGGCTGGAATGTGGATCTCCTGGCCAGCTTCTGCCAATTCCCCTCTAAGAAGCTGGGCCCTCTTGTCTGTACCACATACTGACCCTGTCCTACCCTCCCCCAGCATCCTGCTTCCACACGGAGAGGCCCTTGGCACAGAAACTCTGAGACCCCCTTGGTTGTACAAACTGCCTACTGCCACTCCTCCATCCAGTCCAGAATACCTGAATGTTCATATCTGTCTCTTTGTTCTCAGGTTTTCTACTCCTTTGACACTGTGACTTCAGCCTCACATGCTATGATAGTTGCCACTGCCCACCACCCTGTCTGCCTGGACTTATGCTCCTCCCTCATCTGGCCTGTTCTGAGATCAAAGGGTGCACCGTGGCCCTGCCTGCGACACCTGTGGCATCCAGATTTCTTTACTGGGTATCATGCCCTGAACCTCACTGTCTCTGGCTTGAGTCCCTGATTGCATGATGATTGCATTGACCCTCTCTGTTATCTTCAGGCCATAGTTTTGGATGCTGACTCGAGGCAATGTTCCCTAATGCCTATCATGTCCCAACTCCCCATGCTCGGACCTCAGCCAAGACCGAAGGGCCTGGACCTCAAGAAACACTCCTGGTCTTATCCAGCTGGCCTCTGGTCAAAGGCCTGGTCTGACAGGCAGTGGACAAACTCTGGGTGCAGCTTTCCCAATGATCTTCAGGATCAAGACAACAGGCGAGTGTACTATAAAGCCCCACATCTGGTTTATCTCCATGCCCACCTGTGCACCCCCAAGGCCACGGCTGGGCAGGTGGCTGTGTAGTCCCCCTGGCAGAGCGTGCCAGGCCAAAGATGAGCATGGGGCCACAGGCTTTCGCTCTCCCCTTTATTTCCGTCATCTCCCCAGGACAAGTGCTTCTGCTTCCAAAGCGCACCCAGCACCAGAGCATTTGGAATAGTGGCCCCTGGGGGCATGCTGGCCTCCTGCTGGGGGGGCTGTGGACCGAGTAAGTCTGGAGAACCAAAACTTTCTGTTTCCAGGCCCTGGGACAGCTCTTTGACTCAAAAATGACCCCACACAATTCCTGTAGAGCAAATGATGCCCATCAGGTTCTTGGGGTCCTACAGGGAATACCACACTAAAAACAAGGTTACGGCGCCACTCCTGACCAATACAGCAATGGGGAAAAATCAAAACAAAATAATACGCTCCCAACAAGTAAAAACAATGAACCTTAATATTGGAGGGCTGTAGGGACAGCCATACATAATCGGTGTCATGATAAACAGGCTCAATATTTCTGGAGAACCATCTAGTAATATGTGACAAGAGTTATAAAATTGCTTGTGCCCTTTGACTTAGTAATTCCACTTGGGGAATGCTTCCCAGCAAAATACTAAGAAAGTAATTTGTACAGAGATATTCATAGCAGTGATATTTATAGTAGCAAGGAATTGGAAAGAGCCCAGAGGTTCAGCACTTGGGGATTGATGCAGCAAACTGGGTCGAGTGAGCACCTCAGATGCTCCACAGCCAGGAGGCCGGGAAGTGTGCAGCGTGGGGTGACGAGAATGTGCACCTCTGGGCAGGCCGGATAGGAAGGAAACTGGCTCAGACCAATTCCGACTCTGGCTTCACCATGTAAATGTCCCGGCAGCTACTTCATGTCCATTCAGTGAAGTCAGTAACCTTCGTGTTAATGATGAGGGCTTTAAGGGTCATTTTAAATTCAATGGATTCTTTTTTTTTTTTTAACACATTAAAAATGTTAAAAAGCAACTCCACCAGGGTACCTGGGTGGCTCAGTCGGTTGAGCATCCAACTTCGGCTCAAGTCATGATCTCACAGTTCCTGGATTCAAGCTCCGCGTCAGGCTCTGTGCTGACAGCTCGGAGCCTGGAGCCTGTGTCAGATTCTGTGTCTCATTCTCTCTCTGCCCCTCCCCTGCTCATGCTCTCTCTCTCTCTCAAAAATAAACATTAAAAAATTATTTAAAAAAATAAAGCAACTCCACCAACAAAAATTCACAACTATCCTTGGACATGTTTACCTTCCAGAAGTCCACTCTCTGAGCCCTATTCTTCCTCGTGTCTGTCCTGAATGAGCCAGGCTCATCCACGGGACTGGATGGGGGCTATGCAGGGGTTGCCCCATGGGTTCCCTGGGTTCTGAGCCACCGGCCCATGCACGAAGCCCCAGACACAGGGATGCAAGGGTCCTTCCTCCTGAGTCTAGCCCTTCCTGAGTCTCTTCTCCCTCAAGAGCCCACCCCATTCACCATGCTTTCTCCTCTTGTGCCCCAGGAAGAGGTTACTGCAGAGCATGTTAGGTCTTCCCCTCACATGAGATTCTGGATGGTCAGAGCATCTGCAAGGGTCAAAGCATGAGTGTCTAATGGTACTGCAGGCAGAGGCCTGAGCCAGCACACACCTATGATATACTGGCTCAGGGTAGGCGTCCTCCAGAGCAATGGTTTCCTCACTCAGCTACAGTAATCTATCAACAACACCTGGGGGGGGCTTTCAAAATAGAGATTCTTGGGCCCCATCATAGATATTCTGGTGGTAGGGCCTGGGAATATGTATTTTCCAAACCTTTCCATAGGTTCACATGAGACAAATCACTTTTCTAGAGACACTGATGTCTAAGAAAGAAGTCATGGGCCTGCCTTCCTGGGCTCCTGAGTCCAGAGGATTCTTAATTTGGAACAATGGAGTCAGTAATCATGGCAGAGACTATAGTCTCTCATGTGTGTGAACACACACACACACACACACACACACACAATGCTCAAGGGAAGACCCCAGCCTGGTGGCCTTGAACACTGGGGAGAGTCCTCCACAGGCCCCTGAGAGCACCTGGCCTCCCTCATTCCCCAGAGGCCCAGAGCCAGCCTTGCCTTGGCCCAAGCACTTGTGTTTCCCTGACACCAGGAGCCTCCCAGCTCTCTAGGGTCCCCCACTCCCTGCTGCAGGGTCGCCTGTAGCACGGTCCACGCCCACGTCCCAGGTGGGGCAGTGGGGGCCTGTGGCCCCACCTGCCCAGGCCATACTTACGGAGTCATTTTATAAAGCTGCGTCCTCCTCTCAAACAGCGACCCTCCCCAGGCCCAGGGCCACACCCCAGCCACGGGCGTGGCCTGGGCAGACTGGGTCTCACCGCCCCCTGTCTCCACGACACTCTTCAGCTTCACATTGGTGCTTGAGTCCCCCAGCCTGTTGTCAGGAAACACCGAGAGTCGTCACCCCTGCCCCCATGCAACCACCCTGCCAAGTGAGAACGGGTTGAAGTGGACTCTGTGGTCTGGGGAGCCCTGAGAACATGGGGAAAAACAGGAGGGATTCCAAGGTGGGGCTGGAGGGGGCTCTTCTCACGAGCCTTAGAAAAACTTTCGGAGCCCATCTAGGATACTGAGAGCCCAGGGAGGAAGCCACTTCTGCTGAACTCTTCCTCCAAACTGTGCCTAAGGTAGCGAGAGACCCCTGGGCCTGGACCTCCCCAAAGGCACAGTTTGAGCCTGGAACCCCTTGTGCTCTAGTTTGAGGGACCTTGATCCCCCAGGGGGTAGGGTCAGGGGCAGAACCACCTTCCCAGCAATGGGAGGGTTGTATATGTGGGGACATGAGCTTGGGCTGAAGGGGCATGGGATCTCTGGCCCCTCTAAGGTGACTGCCCTCATCCTGCACCCTCACTGCAGGATGCCAGAACCAACGTGCAGGGCAGCTGCCCCTCCAGAGCTCAGAGACCCTGCCTGGAGGGAGGGTAGCCACGCCTGGGCTTCTCAGGGCTGTGAAGTTGCACAGGCCTTAAGGTCTTGTTTTCCCTGTGGAGGCACTGGAAGGCATCCTGCTCCCATTTGGGGGCCTCTCCTCTCATTGGCCTCCCATACATGGGTCTGGACCCAGCCTTGCCTACAGTTTTCTGATAGTGCCTGGCTGTCAAGGACATTTAGGGGAAGCCTGGTGGGGCTGGAGGGAAGCCAGGGCACTACCCACTGAAGCCTCCAGCACCCAGTGGGCCTCATTACAGAGGCCAAGCTTTGGGAAGAGCCCAAGTGTTTTGCGTCGTTCTGAGAACATTTGCTCTGTCTCTGTAGAGACCATGGACAGAGCACATAAAGGGACAGGGAGGCTGATGCGTTGCTTCACAGCCAACCTCACATTGCATTTGCCCTGGGAGCAGAGGAGAAGGGCGGGTGTCACACAGATCCCACCAGGGACACACTGATGGCTGAGACTGGTGACTCGCCAGCCAAGAGGAGGAAGCAAACTGAGCTGCGCTGACTGCTGAAATCATCCACAAGCAGGCAGGGCTGAGTCCTATGTGACTGGGCATGACCATGACTCTGCTACATGGCAAATGGGCGCTGAGGCCCACACAGTGTCTGTGGGAGGATACTTGGTTTTCTCACTGTGTTTTATTTACTCTCCGGTCTCCATCAGTGTCTATGTTGACAAGACTTCACAGATTTGGGATCCTTCTGACCCAGTGGTTTTCAGCCAGGAGCCAACATAGAAAACATAAAAGCAAGTGGCTCTGAATGAAGCTGGGGGTAGGGCAGGGGTGGGAGTGCCCCACTGAGAGCTCCCCTCCCCCCCAGCACTTCTCTGGGGATACTTCTGGGTGACCTGGGGCTCCAAATGTCATTTGAAAGTCACTGGTCTGGTCCAACCTTCTCTTTTGCAGATGAAGAAGCTGAGGCCCAGAGTGAGTAGTGATTTGCCGAAGGTCACAAAGCAAGTTGGTAGCAGAGCCAGGACTGGAGCTAGCAACGGGGCCCCATGATTCCTAACCACCATGGCTTCCAGCTCTTCTCAGAAGGCAGCCAGCTGCCTGCCCATGGTTCTGATCTCCTCCGACCCTCTCCAGCCCACTCTCTGGCTCTCCTACATGGAGGACTGGTAACTGCCTGCTTCCAGAAATGAGACCAAGACAAGCACCTGAGTTCCCAGCCCTTTGGGACCAAATCTGGATGGCTTTTTGAGACACTTCTCGTTCTATGTTCTCCCAGGTGACCTCTCCACTCCCAGAGCTCCACCACCTATCTGCAGGGGCTCCCAAATCTACTTCTTGGTGGGTCCTCTGAGTTCCTAATGCCTCTGGGCTCCTCCAGAGCCACCACGTAAGTCTCCAGGTCCAAACCTGGAGAGAGAATGTCTCTCACCCCAGATCTGCTCTTCTTTTGTTTCCAGCAACATTATGGGCCCCGCCATCGACTCAATCACCAGCCCAGAAGCCCAGATCCACTCTACCTCCTCTTCCTTCTAGCCCAGTTTATTGGACCTATGATGCCCTCTATTTGTCCCCTCCCCCTGTCCTGATGCCTCTGCCTGGGTTTAGGCCTCATGTGTCCCTAGCCTCTTCCATGCTCCCTACCTCCGGTTCTGCCCTCTCCAAGAGCATATACTTTCCAAAGTCAATCTGAGCCTATCACCTGTTTGCTGACAAGGATCCTTCAATGGCCCCTCATCCCACAGAACAGACTCCAACCCCCTTCATGAGGCCTGCGAGGCCGTGTGAGCTGCCTGCCTCTGTTGCCTACTCCTCTCTGCCCTCCCACCAGGCTGGCCAGCCTCTGCTTTGCTCTAGTCACCTGACCTCCCAACGCAACTTCATCCTTCTCTATCTGCTGGAACAATGTTTCTCCAAGTGTGGCCTAAGGGCCACCTCCTTCACCATCCCCTAGCATACTGCAGACTCCTGGGTACTGCCCTGCCCAGACCTGCCGAAAGACTCTCTGCATTTTTAGCAGAGAGCCCGTGGGTGCTGGGCACTCAGTGCCGAGGACCACTGCTCCAGGTGGCACACCCCTGTCAAGTCAACTCCCCCGTCCCAGCCTCCCTCCTTCTCCAGCTGGGAGAGGTATATCCTGCCGGTCCTACACTCTCCAGGGAATGACTGGCTGTGACTAGGTGTCTCCTTCTCTGGGCCATGGGCTGCAGGCAGGCAGTGAGCACTTCTTCCCCCTACCTGTGAATCCCCAGCACCGGGCACAGGGAAGGGGCTTAGGAAGCCAGTGCAGAATGAATGTGCTGTAGGTGAGCTCCAAACACCTGGCCCAGGAGCAGGACGAAGTCACAGCTGACCTCGTGACAAGCCACAGCTTTTCTGAAAGCTGCTCCAATGCCTTGCAAGTCACACCTGCCCTCCTTCACCTCACCTCCTGTAGGAGGAAGGAGACCTGTCGGGGGCTGGTGGGTAACCAGGACCTACTGAGAGCTTTAAACAGTGATGTTTAACACCCGGCTCTCCAAAAAATGTTTGCATGCCTACATATGTAAGTTTATTATAAATTTTACTGATCTAGGGGTGTCTAGCTGGCTCGGTCACAAGGGCATGGACTCTTGATCTCAGGGTGGTGAGTTCGAGCCCCACGCTGGGTATAGAGATTACTAAAAAAACAAAAACAAAACTTAAAAAAATAAATTTTTACTGATCTAAAGGATGTAGAGCACAAAATCCACAAATAAAAATTCCAGGGGTGCCTGGGTGGTGTTGATTGAGCATCCAACTTCAGCTCAGGTCATGATCTCTCGGTTTGTGGGTTCAAGCCCTGCATTGGGCTTTGTGCTGACAGCTCAGAGCCCACTTCAGACCCTCTGCCCCACCCTCTTTCTGCCCCTCCCCTGCTCAAGCTCTCTCTCTCCCAAAAATAAATAAATATTAAAAAAAAATAAAATTCCATATAGCCAGTTGATTGTCCCAGGAATCAATGTGTTTATTGATTTTTGCCTTCCTATTTATATGGAGACAACCTACAGTTGCAATGACAAATGAGTGTAGTTCCAACTTGAATGGGGGTTGATATTTTTGTTTAACAAATAAGATGAAAGAGAAACAAGGAAAATAAGTCCGAACTTCATTCATCAGTGATCTCAGTGGCTTATTTGCTGAATTGTTAGTAGTTTTTGAAGACTGGAAGACCATTTCGTCACTGTTTTGTGCTGAATAGCTACACTGGCTACACTGAGTATAAGTGAATACAATACAGCAGCCACAGACAGGGCACACTTTGAAGTTTATCTGCTCTAGCAGCGGCTGCCCCCATCACTTTCCTAGATCTAGATAATCAACACGATAACTCGAGTCTTCATTTGTAGCATTTCCTGACCACTGTGGAGTAAATATACCCTCCGCCTCCACCTCCGGTCGGTCGGTCATGTGACACAAGGCAGAGCTGGGAAGAGTATTTCTACCCCACAGATAGATACAACAGGCACAAATCACCTCAGGAGCACAGATGTAGTCAAATGTAATTTAAAAAAAAGTGGTGAGTCTTGTCTATTTGTTACCTTTGTTTTATATTTTCATTTATTTAAGTTTGTATAGTTTAATCTTTTTTTTAATGTTTATTTTTGAGAGACAGAAAGTGAGCAGGGAAAGGGCAGAGAGAGAAGGAGACACAGACTCTGAAGCAGGCTCCAGGCTCTGAGCTGTCAGCACAGAGCCTGACGAGGGGCTCAAACTCATGAACTGCGAGATCATGACCTGAGCCAAAGTCAGCCGCTTAACCGACCGAGCTACCCAGGTGCCCCTATATAGTTTAATCTTAACAGCAGCTATGTTTAACAACTGGCTTACACAAACTCTCCTTTACGGCTGGGGAGGCCATGCAGTTCAGCTGCAGACCGTGACCCTGAAGAACTGAACATCACCTGCTGTAACCCAGCGGGCCACCAGAGGGGCCAGGCCCGTCCCCCACCCTCTAGAGTCTAGGCTGTGGGCTGCCAGAGATGGGGTCCCCTATGTGAGCCTCAGGCTCTTCAAGTTTTAGTGGGGAAACCATACCCACCAACTCTCAGGGTGTAGGGAGGGTTATATGCCCACTTACCTTCTCCACACACACTCTGTCCACTCACGTGCGAATTCATTGGCATCCCCCCCAACAAACACACACACACACACAATCCCCTCAGACATACCAAGTACGTCTTTTGAACCCACACATTGCCCTCTCCCTTCTAAACCACACCACATACACTAACACGTCAGCCCTTCCTATACCACACGCAGACAACTTTACTTGTGTATAGCTACCTCCCATCCATTACCTCAGACACTCCACATACATGTTTGCCTCCAGCTGTGTCTCATACACACCCAGTATCCACCTACCCAAACCACCACACAGCACTTGTATATGCTCATGTACTTGAAACACCTTCGCGTGCTCCAAACATGCACACCCCCAGCAAGTACCTATTGCCCCCCAATTCAAGGCATTTCAGATATCAATGGATATGTTACCCTACCCACCATGTGGCCCCCATCACCCCAGACATATCACACACAGTTCTCGCCCTCCACAAAACATACACACACGCCACCATGCATGCATATATACCATCACCTACCTCTACTCCTCTCCACGCTCCCATATCACAGGAGCTCACACATGCCACCCCATATGAGCTCATACACTCAACCCATCCCCATAGCACCTCCATGTTCCAAGCCAAAGACCCCTGCCAGTCCCTAAGCCTACCCCCTGGATCAAGGAGCATGAGGAGGATCCAGGCAGCAGGAGGTGGGAAAGCTGGGGTGAGCTCCCCTGGGGTGACAGTTTGCTTCCCTGGGTGTCAGGTTCTAGACTGAGATGCAGGGGAAATAACAGAACTGGTGGGTGGAGGGGAGTGAGGTGGGAGGGAGGGGACAAAGACTGCTGGCTAAACACCCTGGTTTCCTTTACACCCAGTCTCAGGCACCATGGGGGTGCTCCAGCAGCCCACCTCCCTGCTGCTCTCCCCAGCATCCCCACCCCCAAAGATGGCCCACCTGCTTCTAGAAGCTCCTCCCACACCCAGCAACATGGCTTCCATGGGGATCCATGGGCCTTGTTCAGGGTGTAGCAAAAGCTAGGCTCAGGCTCTCCTGGGCTCATGGGAGCCATCAGGAAGCAAGAGGCACAGGATCCTGGGTGGGGGACAGCTGGCAGGAAGACAAACAGGGAATTCAGGACTCCAAACTACAAACCCCACCTACACTCTCAGGACTCCAGGGGACGTCCCCTTCTTGTATCTTGCTAGACTGAGGCCGTGGAAGAGGCACATCCTGTCCTTGGCTGTCCCAACTCTCAGCTCCTCTGACCATTAGCCTGTACTCCTGCACTGTCTTTGCCACCTGGCCCATCAGCAGCAGAGGGGGAGTCCTGGGGTG
The DNA here is from genome assembly GCA_028646485.1 of Cryptoprocta ferox. Lineage (NCBI taxonomy): Eukaryota > Metazoa > Chordata > Mammalia > Carnivora > Eupleridae > Cryptoprocta > Cryptoprocta ferox. Next base: position 47,299,471 of record CM053575.1, read on the forward strand.
AAGGGTCCCATGACCCCAGTGTCCACACAGCCTGGGTGAAGTATTCTCTCCTGGAACACCCCAGGTAAGGAGGAGGAGGAGGAGCCAGTGTCCAGCAGATGCCAGGTGGGCTCCAGGGCACACGATGGTTTGTGCTGACATCTGCCCAGACTACTTCCAGCTCACTCTGAGAAGAGCCTCAGACTGGGCCCCGATGAACACAGGGAAGCCATTTAATGGCACACTGGCCCTTCTTACAGCACCACCCAGCACTGATGGGAGTAATAGGCCAGGCCTTAAAGGATGGTAGTGGGGTGAGCACCTCCCTCTTTAGAAAGCATGTGCTCGTTCTCACTCTTGCATGTGCGATCTCTCTCTCTCTCTCTCTCTCTCTCTCATACACACACACACACACACACACACATACACACAGGCCCAGAGATAGGGCATCCTAGACTGGCCCCACCCCGGTGCAGACTGTTCTCTCTGGACTATGCATCCTGGTCCTCCCACAAAACAGCGCCTTCAGGTTTCCATGGCAACAGCAGTTGGTTCCCTGATTGATGTGTTACAAGTCTTTCCCCCTCTGTCTAGCTTGGGGAGTTTCCAGGGGACACAGGCTAGGTATCTAGGTCTGGGCCTCAGACTTGGCTTGGCCATGACTCATCTTTGGCCTGGGGCAAGTCCCCAGTCCTCTGGCTTCAGTGTCCCCTGGGCTCAGGGAGGTGAGACTACACTCTGGCCCTTTCAGCTCTGACACACTGACTCTAAATAATTTTCCTACATATCAGAAACATTTAGTTAAAAAGTAACAACCAGAGATCTTTCTGTTGCTTTTGTGGAAAAGCAACAGAAAGAAATAGGATATCCTGGGAAGCTTCAAAAGAAACATCTCGGACATATCTGAAAGCACACTAAAATCTTAATAAATCAAACCAGAGATCTTACGTATATGAACACCCATGATAAAAAGTGACACGCCCTCTGTTCCTGTATGGTATTGTCATTTGGTCAAATGAATTTACAGAGTCAAAGCCATTGTAAACACAATTACAGTAGGATTTCTGTTTTCAGTGGGACAAATTTATTCCAAATAAGTCAATTTTCCAAGATAATCAAGAAAACGCGGTAAGAGAAAAAGAATAAGGACTTGCCATGCAGGCTGAGAAACTGTACCATGGATCTGAAATGACCCAAACAGCAGCACTGGCTCTAGAATGATCGAACGGGCCCATGCGATGTGGAAACAGACTCATGTCCACAGAAGAAACTGGGTTATGATGAAGACGGCCTCACAAAACACTAAAGGAATGTTGCACTATTTAATACATGGTTTCAAGATGAACTTCCTATCCACTTGTTGGGAGGACAAAAGTATACCCCTACCTCGTGTGACGCACAAAAACACATAACAGATGGAGTAAAGACTTCTTGTAAAAATAAATAAATAAATAAGAGGACTACAAGTTGAAAATGTTGGAGAGTATTCTAATCATGTGTAGGAGCTCTTCTAAGCATGCTCCTGAATCCAGAAGCCATATAGATTTATTCAGTTAAAAGCGACAGTGTCCCATATGGCAGGAGGCGCTGTGAACTGAACTGAATGTAAAGATGGCAGACGGCACTGAGGGAGGCACTTTGTAGGCTGCTGTGAGATATCCTCAAGCGGAGTCTTTCTGGAAGGAAATGTGATCCTAGGAACATATCAAAGACCTTTACTGAATATCTTTGAGGCAGTCATGTCTTTTGAGTTGTGAATTTCACTTCCCTGAAGCTATTCTAAGAAAGTAGGCAGGTGAGCATGGAAATTTATGTAGAAAGATGTTCACCATGGAGGATTTTGAAATGACTGAAATAACCCAGATAGGAAAATGGTTAAATAAATTTCAGTAAGTCTATAAAAAGAACTATAATACAGCCATCAAAACAATATTTGTCTAACGATATTTAATGATATATTGGGGTGTCTGGGTGGTTTAGTCAATTAAGCGCTGGACTTCAGCTCAGGTCATGATCTCACGGTTTGTGGGTTTGAGCCGCGCATCGGGCTCTGTGCTGACAGTTCAGAGCCTGGAGCCTGCTTCGGATTCTGTGTTTCCCTCTCTGTCTGCCACTCTCCCACTTGCACTCTGTCTACCTCTCGCAAAAACAAATAAACATTAAAATATTTTTAAATATTTAATGATATGTAAAAATATCATTACGGGAAAAATTTAGATGACAAAACAGTCTCCACAACTTTGTTAAGATAGGCAGACACAAACACATGTCATTGCCACTTGTGAACAAACACAAGTTCTCTCTCATCACCCCAGTGTCTACAAGGCCTGGGTGAAGTTCCTGGGTGAAGTTTGTACCTTTCCTCAGATAACACCCCAAAAGATGGTTTTTTCCAAATTAGTACCTTAAGGGGGGGTGTGCCTGGGTAGCCCAGTCAGTTGGATATCTGACTTTGGCTGAGGTCATGATTTCAGGTCCGTGAGTTCAAGCCCTGCGTTGAGCTCTGTGCTGACAGCTCAGAGTCTGCAGTCTGCTTCAGATTCTTTGTCTCCTTCTCTCTCTCTGCCTCTCTCCTGCTCTCTCTCTCTCTCTCTCTCTCAAAAATGAATAAATGTTAAAAAATTTTTAATTAAAAAAAATAGTACCTTAAGAGAACTGAAATCCAATTTGTTTTAGTGAAGAATTCACTGCTGCCATAACACAACACAAAATGACCTCACTCCTGGCACGTATGCTGCAGGGCTTACAGCTGGGCTCTGGGAAGCTCCCTGCCACTCCGGGAGCTTGGCACCCCTCACCAGCCACCCGGGCATTAGCATTAGCTACCCGAGGCACTCTTCCTGACCCTGAGTGGTCTCTCCTCCTTTGTGACAGCAGCCTTTCCCTGAAGACTATCCGTGCAAAGTTCATAAACACGCTCCCTCCCCAACCATACCGATGCTGTTGGAGGCACAAAAATTAAACAGCCGAGGAAAGCATAGGAAGAAAGAGCTAAGAGACAGAACAAGAGCAGAGCAGCTCTTTTCTTTAAGGTCTAAGTGAGACAGAACTTACTTTTAAGACCTCACTGAAAAACAAAGGAGCATACTACTTTACCCAGCTGTTTTTGCTTTATGGTTTACCTTACTTGTTCTCCTCTTTCTTTTTCTTTCTCTTTTTCCCCCTCTTAGTGAACTAGAGGTTTCCAGGGTGGGCACATACATAAAAGATTAAAAAGAAATGCATGAGGGGTACCTGGCTGGCTCAGTTGGAAGAGCATGTGACTCTTGATTCCAGGGTTGTAACTTTGAGCCCCATGTTGGGTGTAGAGATTACTCAAAAAGAAAATCTTTAAAAAGGGGGGTAGACACCTGGGTGGCTTTGCTGGTTGAGCATCTGACACTTGATTTCAGCTTAGGTCATGATCCCAGTGTCGTGCGATCAAGCCCCGCATCAGGCCCTGTGCTGAGCATGGAGCCTGCTTGAGATTCTCTCTCTCTCTCCCTCTGCCCCTCTGCCCTGCTCATGCTCTTTCTCTTTCTCTCTCACTAAAAAAAAGTAAAAAAAAAAAAAAAAAAGTAAAGAAATGCATGAAGGAAAAAATGTTCAACTTTATTGTTCACCAGGGAGATGTAATACCAATACCGCAACCAATACTCCACATTCACCAGAATAAGCTAAAATAAAAAGATAAAGAAAACTAAAGTTTGGTGAGGATGTGGAGCAGCCAGGACCCATGTACTGCTGGTGAAAGTGTATTGGTAGAACCATTTTGGCAAACTTTGGCAGCATCTACTAAAGCTGAACACAAAACTCCTCAATTTCACTCCTGGGTACATACCCCACAGAAATGCACACACGTGTGCACCAAAGGGTATGTACGAGACTGTTCCTGGCAGCACTAGGTCATGATTGCCTAACACATTAAAAGTCCAAAATGCCATCAACAGTAGATATATAAATGGTGCCACAGTCAGACAATTAAATTCTATATAGCGACAATAAGTGAACTACCGTGTAAGTATACACCTAACACAGATGAATCTCCCAAGTATGATATTGAGCAAAGCAAGACACATTCAATACGAGACAGTGAATTATTCCATTTATATAAGTGCTGAGCACAAGCAAAGTCAATCTATGATATTAGGAGTCAGGGTCACTGCTTTGGGAGGGGCAGTTACCAGAAGGGGCTCAACGGGGGCTTCTAGGGTGCTGGCGACGTTCTGTTTCTTAGTCTGGGTTTTGTTAGCATGAATGTTTTCAGCTGTGGAAATGCATTATCAGCTGTGGAAATGCATTATAAGCTGTGCACTGAAATATGTGCTTTATTTTTTTTTAATCTTTATTTTTGAGAGAGAGAGAGAGAGAGAGAGAGAGACAGGGTGTGAGAGGGGGAGGAACAGAGAGAGAGAGGGAGACACAGAATCTGAAGCAGGCTCCAGGCTCTGAGCTGTCAGCACAGAGCCTGCCACAGGTGTCAAACCCGCAAACAAAGAGTTCATGACTTGGGCTGAAGTCGGACACTTAACCGACTGAGCCACCCTGGCGCCCCTAAAATATGTGCTTTAAAAAGAATTTTTAAAGTAAGCTCTAGGCCCAATGCAGAGCTCAAACTCATGACCCCAAGATTAAGAGCCAGCCAGTCACTCCAATTTGTGTGCTTTTATATATACTATACATGCTTTGAAAGGTTAAAATATAGAAATAAATCACAAATTGCATTAACAGGAGTTATGTGTATGTGTTGGTATTATAGGTAATTTAATTTTTCTTCCTTATATTTTTCTTGTATTCTAAATTTACTACAATGCTTCTTTAAAATATTTTAATGTTATTTTATAATATATGTTCACACCACATGATGCCACCACACTGCTAAGAAAGGTGCTGTGAAATTGGTCTGGGCAAGAAGTATCACTTCTCTTCCTGAGGAATATCTACTTCCTCTCTCTGGAACCTGGGCCAGTGGTTCCCAAATATGTCTGGATATCAGAGTCCCTGGGGAGCTCTTTAAAAATTCTGTTTTTAGAATCCAGAGATCTGGATTCAGTTGATCTAGGATGGGCTCCAATATGGTGACCCTCATGGTCTAAAATACTGAGACTCTGTGCCACAGTATCTGAAGAGCTCTCCCTGCTGGACAGGGGCTGGGAGAGCCTCCCTGGAACACCCAGAGTCCCTCTTGGTAGGGAAAAAAAAAAAAAAGCAGCCAGAAAAGTAGAAGGGAACACACACCACAAACAGAGACAAAGAAAAGAATGGTAGCACACTTCTCATGAAAACTTGACCAAGGAGGACTTACATCAGGGATGCAAAGTTGACTTATCTACAAATCAATCTTGGGGGCACCTGGGTGGCTCAGTTGGTTAAGAGTCCGACTTTGGCTCAGGTCATGGTTTCACAGTTATGAGTTCGAACCCCTCCATCAGGCTCTGTGCTGACAGCTCAGAGCCTGGAGCCTGCTTCTGATTCTGTATCTCCCTCTCTCTTTGCCCTCCCCTGCTTGTCCTCTGTCTCTCTCTCAAAAATAAACATTAAAAAAATTAAAAAATTAATCTTAATATGATAAGCAATATCAATAAAGGATAAAAATCCCATAATTGTTTAGGCAACGAAGAAAAAGTTTCTGAAAAAATTCAATACCTCTTCATGATAAAATAATTCAACAAACTAGGAATAGTAGGGGATTTCCTCAACCTGATAAGGGGTACCTATGGAAAACCAAAAACTGAAATCATACTTAACAGTGAAAAACTGAATGCATTACCTACTCCTAAGATCAAAACAAGGATGCTTGCTCTTGAGAAATCTGTTCAGTATTGTACTGGAGGTTCTAGCCAAGATGATTAGGCAAGACAATGGAATACAAGACATGCAGATTAAAAATGAAAAATTAAAATATCTGTATTCATAGATTATAGGATTTTGCATAAAGAAAATCTAAGGTATCTACCCAAAGAAATAAACGAGTTCCACAAACATATAGGATACAAGATTTATGCACAAAATCAGTTATATTTCTATACATCTGCAGTGAACGATCCAAAAATGAAATTGAGAAAACAATTTCAGGGGCGCCTGGGTGGCTCAGTTGGTTAAGCATCCGACTTCAGCTTAGATCATGATCTGACAACTTGTGGGTTCGAGCTCCACATCAGGCTCTGTGCTGACAGCTCAGAGCCTGGAACCTGCTTCAGATTCTGTGTCTCCCTCTCTCTGCCCCTCTCCCACTCCTTATGCTCTGTTTCTGTCTCAATAATAAATAAACATAAAAAAAATTAAAATAAAACAATTTCATTTGTAAAAGCATCAAAAAGAATAAAAGATTTAGGAATAAAATTTTAAAAAGAAGTGCAAGACTTTACAATGAAAACTACAAATTTCTTTGAAAGAAATTAAAGAAGACTGAGTAAATAAAAAGCCATCATATTTTTATGGATCAGAAGTTTAACTATTGTTAAGATGGCACTACTCCCCAAGTTGATCTACAGATTCAACACAATCCCCATCAGAATACCAGCTGGTTTCTCAGCAGAAATTCACAAGCGGATCCTAAAATTCATACAGAAATTCAAGGACCCAGCATAGCCAAAACAATCTTTAAAAAGAACGAATTTGGAAAGCTCACACTTCCTGACTTCATAAACTTAAAACAAAGCTATAATAATCAAGACTGTGTGGTATCAGCATAAGGACAGACACAAATCAAAGCAGTAAATTTAGAGTCCAGGAGTAAACTCACATATATCAATCAATCAATTTTTAGAAAGAATGTCAAGCCCATGTAATGGAGGAGAGAATAGTCTGGTTCAGCAAATGGTGCTGGGACAACCGAGTATCTAAAATGAGAATGACCTGGGACCTCTACCTCACACTCTACACAAAAATGGACTCAAAATGAATCAAAGACCTAAACATAAGCACTAAAACCATAAAACTCTTAGAAGAAAACCTAGACACAAATCTTCGTGACCTTGGATTAAGCAGTGATTTCTTAGATAGGACACCAAAAGCACTAGCAGCAAAAGAAAAAACAGATAAATTGGACTTTGTCAAAATTTAAAACTTTTGTCTTACAAAGGACATTGTCAAGAGAGTGAAAAGATAAGCCACAGAATTCAATAAAATATTTGCAAATCATTATCTGACAAAGGACTTGTAACTAAATACCTAACAAAGGGTTACACCTCAATGATAAAAAGACAGATGATCCATTTTAAAAATGGTCAAAGGATCTGAATAACCATTTTTCCAAAGAAGATATACAAATGGCCTATAGGTACGGCATTAGTTATGATTAGTCATCAGGGAAATAGAAGTCAGAACCACAATGAGATGCCACTTCCACTCACTAGGATAGCTATAAAAAAACCACAGATAAAACATTCATTGGCAAGGATGGGGAGAAATGAGAAACTTCATACATTACTGATGGGAATGTGAAATGATGCAGCCACTTTATAAAACAGTCTGGCCGTTCCTCAAAAGGCTGAACATTAGAGTTTCCCTCAAATTCTACTGCTAGGTATATACCCATGAGAAATGAAATGTTCCCACAAATCTTTACAGCAGCAGCATTTATAATAGCTGTACAGTGAAAATAATCCAAATATTCATCAACTGATGAATGTATAAGAAAATGTGTATGTCCATACAGTGTAATGTTATTTGGCAATGAAAAGAATGAACTGTAGAGACATACTACAACACAGATGGACCCTGACAACATTCTGCTAAGGAAAGCAGCCAGTCACAAATAACCACATAGTATGTGATTCCATTCATATGAAATGTCCACAATTGGCAAATCTATAGAGAAAATACATTAGCAGTTGCCTAGGGCTGGGGGAAGGTAGAAGAAAGGGGAGTGACTGCTACTGGGTATGCGGTTTTTGGTGGTGGGGGGGATAGGTAATAAAAATGTTCTAAGATTGATTATAGTGTGGGTTGCACAATTTAAAATCCATTACATGGAACACTATGAATAGGTGAATTGTATGGTATATGAATTATAGCCCGATAAAGATGTTACTTTTTAAAAAAAGATAATTGTTTAAAACAAAACAAAACAATAATGCATTGTTGGGTTTGTATCAGAGATAAAAGCAAAATACATGACAACAGCTCAAAAGACAGAAAGGGGGAATGGAAGTATACTATTGCAAGGTTCTTAGGATACTCATGAATGGTATAAAATTATTTAAAAGGTGAAGATGTATCATGTAAATTCCAGAGCAATGACTAATAAAAACAAACAAAACATAAAAAAAGAGTTACAACTAATGAGCTAAGAACAGAGATAAAACAGACCCATAAAAATATCCAATCTAAAAGAAAGCAAGAAGAGAAGACAAAGGAACAAGGAACAAGTAGAACAAATAGACTACTAATGGCAAGATGGTAGACTTAAACACAAACATAGTGATAATAACATTAAATGTATATGGTCTAAATACTCCAACTAAAAAGTCAAATTTGGCAGATTGGATAAAAATGACACTATCATATGCTTTTCTAAAAGAAACCCCCTTTATTTTTTTTTAAATTTTACTTATTTTAAGTAATCTCTATGCCCAACATGGGGCTCTAACTGATGACCCTGAGATCAAGAGCTGCATGCTCTTCCAACTGAGCCAACCAGGCGCCCCAAGAAACCCTCTTTAAATATAAAATCAGAGAGGATAAAAATATAAGGGTAGAAAAAGATATGCCATGCAAATACTAACCAACAGAAAGCCAGAGTGATTACACAGAGCAACTGGAAATATTACCAGAGATAAAGAAGGACATTTCATATTAATGAAGGGGTTAAGTTCTTCAGAAGATATAACAATATTAAATGTTTATGCACCTAAGAACACACTCTGTTCTTAGGTGCATGATGCACAAGGTAACAGACCTGAAAAGAAAAAACGAAATGAAGGACAAATGTCTAGGTAGCAGTTCCAGTCATCAGCTTCAAGATGGAAGTTGAAGCCATGATCAATTAGATCAGCAGAAACAAGTGTAAGGGAGAAAAGAGATCAGGACAGAACTCTGGGCCACTTCAGCATTGCCAGGGTGAACAGAAGAAGAAACTTTCACGAAGAAAACAGAGAAATACCTATCAGAATAGGAGGCAGAAAAGGAGTGTGAGGTCATGGAGCTCATGGGAAGCATGCTTGGAAAGGCAGAGTGCACTCAGCTACCTCAAATGCTATGCAGATAAACTAGGACTTCACAGACTGCACCAGGATTTACAGTAAGAATCACTGGAGACACGGGCATGAGAAGCACGGGGGAAGTAGTGGGAACAGAAGCCAGCCTGTAGCAGATTGTGTACTCAGCAGCAGGACTTGGGAGATGGAGATCATAAACGCTGATTTCAATTTCAACAGGCTCGGCTGAGAAGAGGAGGAGAGAGAGGAGGTTGTGAAGTCAAGGAGTTTTTTGTTTTGTTTAACTGTGTTACAATGGAAGGAGCCAGGAGAGTGGAGTCAATAAAGACACAGGGCACAAGAAATGAGCAACAGAAGGAGGTACTCGTGCTGGGGTCAAGGGGGAGGGTTACCAGATCTCTGGGGAGAGGTTAACTGGAAAAGGGACATCTATTTCTCAGTATAATGGGGGCCAGAGGCATGGATGGGCATGGATGCAGATAAATTTGGGCAGAGGTTAAAGCAATTCCCTTCTGATAAGTTTTCTTTTCCTTGTAAAGAGAGAGTCTAGGTTGCCTGCTGGGAGTGGGTGAGGAAGCTGTGGTGTGGAAAAGAAGAGGGTTATGCAAGAGCTTTGAAATCGCTGGGGGTGGTGGAGTTTGGGGCAGGAATGCTGGGCACTGCAGAAGGGTCAGCTGGACCATGAAGTTGCACTAGCATCAATTCACGAAGGGATTTCCACACACTATTTCAGCCCTATAATAAGCCAGGACTATAGAAGGAAGGCAGTTATCATGTTCTAGGGGTGAGGTCGGAGGCTGAGGGGCTAGGTAGTGAATGGTGAGCAGTTCAAGTCACAGACATAGCATCCAGATTGGAGGGGAACAAGAGCTGATTCAGGGTGAGGGGAGAAAGTAGGAGGCAGGAGCTTGAAGGTCTCTGTGAACAGATGTGGTGGAGGCAAGGAAGAGAGAGAGCATAGGAGGCACACAGAGATTAAGACTTCAGAGGTGGAATGGTTTCAAATGATGATGGTATTGGATGGCTGAAATAGAGGTGACAGTCAGTGAGTTGAGGACAAGTAACAGAAGCCAGGGTTTGGGAGAGCTGTTTTCACAGATATGGAAGCTTCTGGAATGGTGATAGAACCTAGCATATAAACACTGGGGCCAGATTCTTTTGCTTTGGCTGGGTGCCTAGGTGGCTGGACCATCTAACTTTGCCATTAATTATGACTATTCCCAACCTGCAGAGATATGTCCTTATAACTCAGCCTTCATCCCTGAGGCTGCCTGGCTCTTCATCTCCCTTGTTCATCTGTTACAGCCTTGTGCACCCTTACAGGACTGGTCACCATGGGTGAAACTTCATGTTTGTTGGCATCATCTTGAATTACACCGTTTTTAAGAAATACTGGCAGAGCCTTTAAACACGGAAGAGGCAGAGTGGTGTTGAGAGCCCTGTGTAAAGTAGAGGCACCAAATCCCAGAAATGAGCCATCCCAGAAACCCTGTATGACCAGAAGTCCCTGCTAGCTAGCCATCAGCTTAGATATACAGTCACGGTATGCTCAGAGCCTCTGTTCACATGAAGCAAGGTCATAACCAAAAGACCACATACTCAGTAAGCTCTTTGACTCCCACACAATGAGGCTGGCTCCCTGGGCTGCAGTGCAGAGAAAGAGCCTGGAGTAGGGGGCCTGGGTTCTAGTCCGGACTCTGCCATGAACTTGCAGTGTGACCCTGCCCTGAGGCCTCAGTTTGCTGTAAAACAAGGGAGTGGCTGTGGAATCTCAAAGCTTCCTGCAGCCTGGACGGTCTATGGGTGCTGGGTGCAGGAAGGAGACACTCCTCAGCTTACAGTGCACAAAACGCATGAGCTACAGAAGACAATGAGTTAAAGTCTTCAAGCTTCATGAGAGTCATACTGCATAGTCCTCCCCCTGGGGTTCACTCCCTGTCCCCCTCCTCTTTCTCCTTCCTGGGAGCCTCTGAATTAAGCTGAAGTGATACGTACCACCACCTCCATGCCTCCCATCTTTCTCTTCATGAGATTTTCTTTAGGCTAAAAACTCTCCCTGGTTTGAGGCTCTGTGTTGAGAAGGAGAACACAGGAGGCCCAGCCACAGGGCCATATCAGAGACCCCTGGCGCTCCACAGAACTTTCCTCTTAGGGCACCATCATCACAAACCCCATCAGAAACCCAGGACCAACACCCATGAGAGCTCCAGATGCTACCATATTTGTCTGGCCTGATCCCTGGGAGGCAGGTAGATTCCTCAGGTCCCAGGGATCTTCAGTACCCCATGAGGAAGCTGGTGAGGGGATCCCATCATGTTGCCTCTTCTGCACCCAGGTCTGAGCCCCTTCCTTCACAAGGCAGCTATTTCTGCCCATCGTTTGGATCAACAGTATATCCTAGTGCTCCTGACAATAGTGAAGGACAGATGGGGTCCTGTCAGGAGTCTTGGAAAAGACCCATTTTGTGACTACAGAAGACAGGCCTGGTGCAGGTAGCACCAGGGTGGGTCTGGGTATGTGGACAGTGGGAAGGAATTCCCTCAGTGGTCCTGGGCCACAGCTTGAGGACGCCTCCTCTCTGGGAAAGGCCTAGCTGAGAGTCCCAGGATAGGCTGGGGAAATGGGCCCTCTCAGCAGCACCACCTGGTTGTAGTTAGGGCAAAAAGACCCAGAAGAATCTAAGGGGAAAAAACCAAGGCCACAACAGCCATAGTGAGTGCAGACTTCGCCTGGGGTCACCCCTACACAGGACCCCATTTCACACACACACTCAGCACATATGGGGTCCTCGGCCCCTGAGCTGCCCATGTCCTCCCCACCACCTCCCTGCAGACTCCCATGAATGGCCCCTTCTGAGCCGGCACTCCCTCCTCCCCTGCCAGCTCACCGAGCGATCTCCCTTCCTTCCTTCCAGTACTTCCTCCTGGTTGTTCTCCTGGGGGGGAAAAGAAGGGGTGACCCCATGCCCTTGTTGCCTCAATTTCGTCATTCCTGCCCCTTGCCCAGCCAGACCATGGTCACTCAAGGCCTCTTTCAGGACATTGGTCTTGGCCACTTCAGATGGGGACTCAATGGGATCGGGGTGGAAGGGCTCCGGGACAGCAAGCAGGCAGCCCAGAATGGGGATCGTAATAAGCAGATCTGGGACAAAGCAGGGGGGCCAGGTGCAGGCCGGGAGGAGGAGCCCACCGGAAGAGGCAGAGGGCAGGAGAGTGGAGCTGCCAAGGGCAGCGGCCTCACTCCCATGGTGGAGGAAACCCCTCTGCTCTGGGGCAGGTGGAGGAGCAGAGCCTCCCTGTTCACCTGCCTAGACCCTGAGGCTTTGGGAGGGCTGTGGGGCCCCATGCAATGATGGGAAGGGAAGGCATTGGAACTGCAAAGGGGTGAGGTCGATGAGGATGGGTGGATGGGGTGGACCTGGGGGTGGGGTCCACAGGCTAAAGGCAGGGGTGTTGAGTGCTTACCGATCTCTTCGGTGGCCCCGTTTCAGAGGCCCAGGTTTCCTGTGTTGCTTTGAATGCTGAGATCCCATGGGCCGGGGAGTGCCTCCTGGGAACAAAATCCCTGTCTCGGCAAAAGAGTGCAAACCCAGAATGAGAGCAGAGGGTCCTGCCCTCCATGGCAGCCGGATGATGGGGTGGGTCTGGAGGCTGGGGCTGCTTCAGGCGGCATGAAGACCAGGAGCCTGTTGCAGTTCCTTATACTACTCAGCTCCGAACTGCAGCTGGCACAAGCCACCCGGGTGTCTCCCCCCATCACCGTGGCAACAGTCACACTAACAACCACCGTCACTGATTCACCAGGACACAGCCCCCCCTCCCAAGCCCTTCAGGACCAGACTGGCTCCCCAAGGCCTCCGTGGCCATGCCACTCAGGGACACCCAACTGCTCATCTCCATGGCAACACAGAGACCAAGTATGCCTGCCTCTGCGGTTGCTATAGCAACCCCAGCAGAGCCAGGTGCACTGAAGACCAAGTCTCCATTTGGAGGAGCCACAGCGGGAAAACACATTCACTGCTGCTCCCCGTGGCCTGCCCTGTGTTGGTAGCGGTCTCTGTGCTGGCGGACTCCCACCTTGTGTCTTTGAGGGACTTGCAGGGGTATCCAGGATTTCCTTTTCTGTGTCCTCAACATCTTGTCTTCTCACCCCACCTACAGGGCACCTGAGTGATCTTCCCCCTCACAGGGCCTCACCTCCCACACTTCTACCAAGAGCATCCACTGCCTGCATTGCGGGTCCACCCCTTTCCTAAACTCCAGAACCCTCCCTCCATCTGCTCTCTGGACACATCTCCCAGGGCATCCCACAGCAGCTCACACTGAGGCATGCAGCTTAGGACTTCCTGGGAGTCTGAGCATTTATCTTCTCCATTCTGTCTCCTGAGTGACACATCCAGCCCCCAACGCGCTGACATGCAGACATAGCCTCCAGCTCTTCCTGTCCACCTTCCCCGCCAAGGCAGGAGATCATCAAGCCCTTCTGATGTCGCTGGCAAGCCTCTTTCAACTCCACTCACCCCCTACCCTAGGTCCACGTCCTCAGCAGGGCACCCCTGTTGCCTGGATCTCAGCATCAGGCTGTCTGCCTCCAACTTGCTCCTCTCAAGAGGGCCCTCCTCCACTGGCACCAGAGTGAGTGTTCTAAATGCACATCTGATCATGTCTCCCGACCCTGCTTAAACCCTTCAGAAGCTCCCCACTGCCCTCAGGACAGAAGCTAAGCCCATTACTCTACCAAGTCCTGACAACCCCTCCAGCACCCCTGCGGCCAGGCGCCCACTCAGACTCCCGGATCATGTCACCTCTGCCTCTCCCTCCCCTAACCCCACCTCACCTCTTCCCCTTTCTTGCCCATCCCTGGCCAAGTTCTCACAAAAATGACACCAGACTTCCAATTAGATTTCAATTTGGAATCTTTGGGATGTAATTTCAAATTTCTGAAGGGAAAACGACATCTGGATGCAAAACCAGACATTGCTGAGCCCACTCTGACTAGTTCTGAAGACCTCTGCCCCTAGCTCTGCAAAGCAGACAATGACTCGTAGAGACACCATACGTGGCTGTGGAGGAGAAGCAGATCTCATGGTCTCCGGAAGAAACATCGGAGACCATCAGCTAAGGAAGGTACCTCAACCCCTCCCCTTCATGTCACAGATGAGCAAATTGGGCTCAGGAGAAGGAAGCTCCGAGTCACATCTCCCAACTCTCGCCCTGCTGTTCTCTACACTTTGACACATGCCACAAAGCTCCAAAGCCAGCATGGGACCGTCAGCACAAAGGGTTCCTGCGCAGATGTGTTGCAGGCGGCAGTTTCCAGGTAGGGGAGCATACGTGCGTACCCACCTGGAACTAGAGACCTCATCCCTCCATCTCTCATAACTTGTCTTTCAGATGTCTTCTGTCCTACTGCAGGCCGAAGAGAACTTTCCAATCAGAGTCAAAGGGCATCTCAAACCAATGCTCAGCTCAGCGCTTTCTCAAACACTAGGGCCCCCCCCCCCCCCCGCCGCCTCCATCCATTCACCTGCCTGCCCAAGTTCTCTGGTTTATACACTGGTTCATATACATTAAATCAGGCAATGTGGAACAGGAAAAAGCCGTATCCACTGTGAGCGAAGCCAGCTTCCTCACCTCCAGGGTGATGGGGAGTGGGGGCAGCTCCAGGACACCCTGGGAGAGGTCACAGTCAAGGTCACAGCCAGGGGCAGGAAGTCCTTTGGAAGCTAAGTGGATCGACTGGTGATTATGAAACCTCTCCGTGCACATTTCCAGCATCAGTGTGCTCACTCCTAGAGTGCTCCCTCCATCTCGGCAGTTGGGAATTTCTTTTTCACTTCAAGCCCAAATACACTTCCCTTTGCTTCCAGTTCTGACCTCCAGGGCCCCACCGAGCATGAGCATGACTTTTCAGTTTGTCCTGGTGCTTGCAGTCCAAAGCACTTTTACATATGCTAGCTCTTAATGGTGAGCACAGCCCTCTAAGGAGGGCACTGTCATCGATATTTCACAGAAGAGGAAACTGAGGCCCAGAGCGGGCACTGGATGGCCGACTGCCAGGCTGGGTGACGGAGAGTGTGCGACTCGATGGCGCTGTGGAGGCCTCAGAGGAGAACTCATGGAGCAGAGGAGCAAGGGCAGGGGTGCTTCTGACACATTACCTCCGAGACCCTCAGTGACAGCAACTGGACACTTGAGTGTCCCAGCCACCTAGGCCTGGACCTTGAGGTGACAACACCCCAAGTCCTGGATACAATTTGGCATCCTGGGCACCCCCTCCACAATGATCTTCCTGAAATGTCTGTTTAGCCCTTGGACAAGCCCAGCACAGCCTGGGGGAAGGGCAAGGGGAGGGCGGGCGTCCTCTGGTGCAGGTCCTCTGGTCCTCAGCTCACCTAAGCTCCCTTCCTGCTCAGCAAAACAAAAGCCCTTCCAGGAATTAGACCTGCCCTCTTGGGGAGGCAGGCAGGAGGCAGGTAAGCCAGCACTCCTTGGTTACTTCAGCCCTTTGCCTCCTCTGCCTCCCTATCACAAACAGATCGTCACAGCCTTCCTTTAGCAACCTGCTGTCCTCTCCCTGGGAGGGATTTGGAAAGATGTGACATTCTCCATTTCTATACACGTGCAGCAGTGTGTTAGCCGCCTCTGAGATCCGTGCATCAGGGACTCTGTCAGGCATGCCTGTGCTTATCCAGCCCCGGCTGGACCCGATCTGGGACAGGAGCAAGACCTGCGCTTTCTGTCTGCCCATGACCAGTTCTGTCTGCTCATTACCAGGCAGTTACCATGGCAACCTGCGGGCCTCTCAGAGGGATGGAGGGCTGAAGCAGGTCCAGAGGGATGGAGTGGAGGAGGGGCACCAGGAAGGCCAGCTCATGGTGGGGGCCCCAGCACAGAGAGAGGCTGAAACGAAGGGAGCAGGACTCAGGACCCAAAAAGAAGTGAGGGGGGAGTTGAACGAGGTACCCAATTTAAGGAGGTGCCAAAAGACTCAATGATCAAGATAACATATAAATCAACTTGAATGCAAAAATACTCCTGATAATCAGAACATCCACATTTTAAACAAAGACAGGTTCTATGGGGCTGGAATTACAGTGAGGCAAGTGAGGCCAAATCCTGCAATGGAGGGTTGGATCCTCCATTAAAATTTTGATTTTGTTCATTATGGATGTTTTGCATTGATTTTGATTTTTTAAAAAGTATTGCATTGAAGGGGTGCCTAGGTGGCTCAGTCGGTTAAACATCACCTTTGGCTCAGGTCATGATCTCACAGTTCGTGAGTTCAAGCCCTGCATTGGGCTCTCTGCAGTCAGCACAGAGCCCACTTCAGATCCTCTGTCCCCTCTCTCTCTCTGCACCTGCCTTGCTCATGCACACACACACTCTCTCTCTCAAAAATAAACATTAAAAAAAGTATTGCACTGAAATATTAGTTATGGCAGTTACTGAGCTTTTTGGTGGTCCGTTAAATTTTCTATCTGAGGTAAATGCTCCACTTGCCTCACCCTAGTCTCAGGCCTGAAGGGGAGGAGAGATGGCATAAGGGGCAAGAGGGACCCTGACGGAGTTTAAAAAATACATCATGTGACAAGGAGCCAGGAGACATGAGTTCCTATCTGCAAGCTGCAGGGATTCCTCTCAGTTCTGACAGAGTCAGATTCAGATTTCACGAGACCCTGCAACACAGAGATTGCTGTTGAGCAGCACAGATGCCCAGTGTGCACACGGGCCCCGACATACGGGGGTGACGGTGACTCAGAAGGGGGCTGCCATCTCCTGCCCTTCCTCAGGCTGGCTGCTTAGGAGAGAGGAGGGGAGAAGAAGAGAAGGGAAGAGGGAACAGAGGGGGCGGGCAGGGAAGAGGCTGGCAGTTCTGCACAGAGGGGAGCAGGAACGGCAGATTAGCTATAATTGCCTGAAGCTGAGAGAGGCTGTTGATAAATGTTACTAATAATCAACCTTCAGATCTGACACCCAGCTCAGGCTAGGATTACTGTTTTGAATGGAAATCGAACCCAAACCAGTAATTACCCCAGTGAACGATGCCAGTCTTACTGTGGAGCCTGTTCCAGGCAGGGAAATGGCACCTGCATGTCAGTGTCAGTCCGTCAGGGAGAGATTTCTGCAAGGGGCCCCTTCCTAGGGTCACACTCGAGCGCACAAGCTGCCCTGGCCTCCGCTGACTCAGCGGGACACGGTCTCCACCCTTCTTCCTAGGAACTACAGTGGGTGAGAGATGCTCAACTATCATCCATGGTCTCTAGGCAGAGTCCAGACCTCAGACCTCATTCACACTGTCTGCCCTTGGGCTGAGTGGAGGTCCCTTGTTGACATCATCCCTAACTATCAAAAGCAGTTGTTCAGGGAGGGGCGGATCTCTTCCCCAACACAGATGCAGCCCTCCAAACCTCCATCTGGGAACCTAGGACAGCCACACAGTTGCTTCCTGTTACACTGGGCGGCTCCTGGAATGGCATGAGCTGGGGCCAGGTGAGAGGGGCAGGACCACCAAAGGTGCTAGAGTCCTTCCCAGCCCCTGTATCCGTTCCTGATGAGTGTGTGCCTGCTCCCAGTGCCAGACAAGGCCAGGTATGCCTGGAAATTCTCCCCAGAAACAAGCAGCATCCTACAACCCTAGCCTGTGTCCCCTCAGCACCTCCCCCTCTCTAGAGTCCCCCTAGAATGCTGGCACCAGCAGAACCAGGCCAGAGGGGAAAGGCTACTCCTGTCTTTGAACCAGCTCCCCCCAACGAGGGTCTACATGTACCTCCCCCCACCCCCTACCCCCCCCTCCTAGCAGGATAGCCAGGAAAGCTGGATACTGACAAAGCATTCACTAGATGAACCACAGCAATGAGCAGTGATGGCAACACCCATCCAGCGCTCACATCACTCACCACCAAACACCCTCTCTGCTGTGCCAAAGAGAATAAGACAATCCCTGCCTTTGGGGAGCCCTGTGGGGGAGGAGGATAAGGACAGATGATTAGGACTGCTGGTCATCCACCTGATGATCCCTTCTGACTCTCAGGTAAAAATGCCCCTAAGTACAGGGTCTGGAGGTATCGAAGAGCTGCCTCAGTGGGCAGACAGAGCTGGTCAGGCCTGGTGGGATTCAGAATGTGGAGGACTAGAGCCTTTCAGGCTGTAATTAGACTAAGAGCCAGTGTCAGAACACTCAGAGCGCTCCCTAGCGGGAGCTGACACCTCAAGGGTGCCACCTAGTGATGACACAGCAGAAATGCAGCTCTGTCTTTAGGCCCTTGGGTTTCCCTCTGCTCCTGTCCTTCCCCTCAGCTCAGCTGTGCAAGGACTCAGGAAAGGATCTAGTTTTGTTCACAAAGCCTTGAGGCTTGGCTTAAAGAGGGCACAATGGGTCTCAGGGTCTGGAAGCCATAGGACAGCAGGCAGGGGAAGGGCCCTGCCTCGGGAGCTCCCCGGCTCCCTCCAGAGCATACGGTGCCCTATAATTATCTATTCACACAGTACTGTCTCCCTACTGTTCCACTGGGACCTCAGCTGACACCTGCTCCTGGCCTGGCCCACAGGGAGAGGTGACAGGAAGGCCATACCAAGAACTGGTCTGCTCAGCCTCTCAGGTGCCAGACTTAGTGGTCCCAGGAAAACTGTGCTCACCATCCGCTAACCCACCTTGCTCCTGTAGCCTAGGAAGGGGCTCACTTTCAGCCTGGGGTCAGGCAGAGGTGCCACAGGGCCTCCACCCTCAGCTCTCAGATATCCTATTGGATTTGGGAATACTTGTTGCCCCCAGTTATTTTCCTTTCTTGCCAGAGAAAGTGGTAGTGACAAGATGTGGGGTAGTGGTCCCCAAAGTCCGTGTTCCTTGGTGTGGAGGGCACTCAGCCTGGGTGAGCCAGCAGTGTGGGGCGTGCAGAGGAAGGCAGGCAGGAACCAGATCAGGTAGAGGGTGAAAAGCAGCAAGGACTGGAGAATATCTGAGGGGGGTGGGCAAACATTCTCTCAAAGGGCCAGCCAGTAACTATTCTAGGCTTGCAAGCTGAGCTGTACTCCATTCTGAGGCTGTAGTGTGAAAGCAGCCAAAGACATACGGAAACAAATAGGCACACCTGGGTTCCATCAAACTATGTACAGAAAACAGGCTGCCGATCCAATTCACTGTGCACCAGAGTGGCTACCCAGGCTCAACCACCCAAGGCCACAGCCCAATGACTGCCGCTTGTACCAGATGCTCAAGGACCACCAGCCCACTTGAGTACTGCTGCCTCTTAGGGCCAGGCTGGGTGTGGGGTCACAAGGGGTAAAGAGCGGGAGCTGGAGTAGGTGGTCACCATCTGGTCAAGGTGGTGAGAAGCATGGCCAGCTGGGACCCCGGACCTCAGTCCTGCCCTCTCCCTTTCCCAGCATGCACTCAGGGCTCCAGACACTCACCTGCAGTGGGAGGCTCTGCGCAGTCGCCACTACTCCCCTTCCTTCCCCTAGGGGATCCCTCTCCGTCTAGCTGATGCCCCTCCAGCCCGTTCCTGAGCAGGAAACCCCCAAATCCACGAGGGCGGATGGGACTGAACTGCCCCAAGGACGCGTCACCGGACAGATGACACCCTGGGGAGGGCGAGGTGGCCCGAGGGGGGAGGTGGTGTAACCTGGCACCGGGATCTAGGGGCCTAGGAGAGGCCAGGCTGGAACCTATGCCCCCACCCGGAGAAGCCGGGCCAGCCGGCCCCAACCCCGTCCCGGGACAGTCCACCTGAGCCGACGCCAGCCTCCCCACTCCGGCTGCGGTCCCCCAACAGGTGCCGCCGTCGCGAAAAGATCGCCAGTCAGTCGCAGGCTCCGGCTGGTCCCTGGGCTCTCCAGTTACACTAAAAGTGAGACCTCGGAAGATGGTATCGAGGCCGTGCGAAGGCAGCATGGACTCATCCAACATTGATGTGGCCCCAGATTGCCCCAGGAGCTCCTTGTGGCAGAGGCAGGGTTCCTGCTCCAGCTCCTTTTGGCCAAGCCAGGAGGGTGGACAGGGTCTTCTGCCCCCACAGCTCATCACCTGGGGTCAATCAGATGTCTATCCGATCCAAGATCTAACTGGCCCCTACTGCACCCCAGAGCCAGTGCTTGGGCATCCCCCACCCCTGCAGAAACTGCCCAGGCAGGGTGGGGCAGGTTCAAGACCCCAACCACGCCTATCTTGCACCCTGGGAAGGGCAGTGTACCTGTCTTGCCCCCACTTTCCAAGGCACAGGGGAAGAAGATGGAGAGAGCAGGCCAGCCTCTCCTGCCTCTCTCTCAGAGTCACTTCTCTCCAGCACACCTGCTTTCATTCCAATACCTGCCACTCACACACATCCACATAGCCACTCTTGCTGGCACACGTGTATCTCCCTGTGAAGGTGCACAAGCTCACTGATCTACACTCAGTGGTACACACACACCCTGGCACAACATGCTCACACCCTAGATACACAATTACTGGTGCATGGAAATCACACTGGAAGAAGCCCTCTCCCAGAGGAGCCCAAACCATCACAGCATCTGCTCTCTGACACTTGGTGATGGAGAGAAGGGAATGACACCCAGACTGTCCCACCCCAGGCAAAGCAGACTGTGGAGGGAGGGGCAGGTGCAAGGACAGTGCCCTCCTGGTGCACTGTGGCATTCCTGGCCCGATTAGTGGTCTGCAGTGCTGGAGAGGGCACAGAGGCAAAGCTAGGTTGGGATTAAATCTTTGCTGAGGAATGTGACCTTGTAAGAAGATAATACGGGGTCCCTCTTACCCTGATGCAGGCCCTGGCTGATTCCAAAGGTTCTTAGATGCTGGGCCCTCATCCGCCTGGCCTGAACTCTGTGCCCCCCATTCCGATGCTAGGTTCCAGTCAGTTGGCACAGTTCCCTAGCATTGTTCACGTGCAGAAATCTGCCTCCTTTGGCAACAGCATGGGCAAGCTGTTCCCTATCGCCCACCAACTTCCCCACAGCCTGGCCTGGCACTCATCAACAGACCCACCACACACACACACACACACACACACACACACGCACACATACACACACACACATGCACATGCCCCTAGGGTTTTCTCAGTCAATCTACAGATTAGAGGAGACCAAAACATATGCCCCAAATATCACAGAGGGGCTGATTGGGAACATACACCTTGGCCAGGAGATCTAACTGCTCCAACTTCAGGACAGCCCACACGGCTCAGGATGGAGGAAAAAGGTGTGCATCTCTCCCAAGCACATGCTGGGTCAGAATGCCCTAGACGAGAGCCAGGCTTGGCACTTATCTATCATCAGGGCTTGGGATTTTTCAGAACGAAGGAATCAGATATCAACAGGTTCCTGTGAGTCCCTGTTTAGCAACTGTCCTCCAGACTGTGCCCTCTCTCCGCCTTTGATCACAGAAATGATGTCACTGCCCAGGGGTCTTTCCACCTTTGTGAAAAAGCATCCTGTCATCCTACCTGGGAAACCATGACCTGATGACCTCAAACCTCAGTGTGGGCAAGTCCCAAAGGATTGAGAAATCCTTGTCTCACCTCCATGACTTACTCTTCTCTCTATCCCTTATCACCCTGAGCCCCAATCACACTGACTGCATGGGAGACAGACCACCCCCCACATTCCATCCTCTTCCAGAGCTATTCCTCCACTGATCCTGCACCACCACTCCCATCTGCCCTACCCAGTACAGTCATTTTGGTCCTATGCTATTTGCCAAAAGAATAGTTATATTCCAAAATCTCTGGAACAAAGCAGGACCTCCAATCACCTGACTCTGGTGTCCAGCCCAGCCTCTCCAGCCAGCAGCCCAGAATCTGGCACTGCCTTGGCCAGGACTTCCAATCCCAGCCTGCCCTATTCACATCCCTCCACCCTGGCCTTTCCAATCAGAGAATACATACCAAGGCCCTGGGTCACGCACTCACAGAACACCAAAACTACAAGTGTGCTTCGTCAATCAGTCCGGCCCCTTCAACTCAGGGGAAACAGGCCCAGAGAGGCAAGTGACTTGCCCAGAGCCAGAATGGGAATTAATGGAGTAGCCAGAATGAAATCCTCGATTCCTAACTCCCTTCACAGTGCTTTTCCCAGTATATTTCCCTGCATCCTAAAACCCAGTGTACAGACAGCAAAAGCATCACCACATTGTCTCAGATGAAGCTGCTTGTGAACTTATGTGCCA
>CM053575.1:47321853-47393498 GCA_028646485.1 Cryptoprocta ferox
TGCTTGTGAATCCTCAACTGGGGCTAAACGCTTGGCCCCCTTGAGGAAGCTGAACCTTGTCACCCACACCTCAGGCACAGGCTAACGTCCCCAACCCCCAAGTTCCCATCTGACCCTGCTTTTCATCCACAGCCTGGGGGTCCTGCAACTATATCCCTCTCACCCAACTGGTCCCAACCGGTACCCACCAAGTCTTCATCGGCCATGCCTCTTCAGTGCCTGGACCGCTGCCCTAGGACCTCAGCCTCCTCCCCTTACCTGCCCTTACACTCTCCTCATACAGCTCCACCTTGGGGCACAGCCTGCCTAGGCCACCGAACTTATCCCTGTATCTAGGATGACTTAACTTTCAGATTCAACTGCACAGGGAAGTGCTGATATTAGGAGAGGAATCTTGCTATGTGTCAGCTCATAATAACAACAGCCAGCACAGAAATAGCATTCACATGTGCCAGGCACTGTCCCAGGCACTCTACATTTATTAAGCTTTACAAACATCCAGTCATTTACTCCTTACAACAATAGATACTATTTCCTAAGTACTATTTCTTCCATTTTCGTGATGAGATGGGGGCTCACGGCAGTTAAGGAGCTTTCCCAAGGTCACACATACACGTGCAAGTGATTTGAATACCGTAAAGGAACAATTTTCTGGAACATTAGGGAATGGAAACCAGAGCCATTGTTTAGGAACATCTAGACACTGATTCGCTTCCCCTCCCACCACAGACTCACCCTGCCCAAAAGTAGGCGGCTCTGCTGACACCAAGTTGGTCTGAAGAACCAGGAGAGCCTCAACATTTTTGTTTCTTGTGACAAGAGAGTCTACATTTTGAAAATAGAAGAACATATTTTGTTAGGGTCAAGTACTCTCAGAATGATGAAGTAAGCCTTAAATACAAAGGACTACTTTTACAATAAGGATTTGGCTTCTCTCTCAGCTCGGAAGAAATCTGCCTGTGCAGAGAGTGTCCGCCAGCACTGTGTGCCCTGTGCGGGAACCAAGGGGCCAGAAGAAAGTTGCACCAAGATGTGCTGTGGAGACTCCTGGCCAGTGTGGTCCCCTTGTCACCAATAAGCTCTAGGCCAATTAAATTAGGAAATTCATTTTACCTGATCCTATAGTGGATATGTGTGTGGTCTGCTTCTAATCCACAGCCTACCTGAAAGGGTGTACAAACGTCATCTCATTCTGGGGCGCCTGGGTGGCTCAGTTGCTTAAGTGTCCGACTTTGGCTCAGGTCATGATCTCACAGTCCATGGGTTCAAGCCCCACATTGGGCTCTGTACTGACAGCTCAGAGCCTGGAGCCTGCTTCCGATTCTGTGTCTCTCTCTCTCTCTGCCCCTCCCCTGCTCATTCTCTGTTGCTCTCTGTCTCTCAAAATTAAATAAACATTAAAAAAAAATTCAAACATCATCTCATTCAAGTCTCACAAGGACCCTTTGCTATAAGAAAATCATCACCCCCATTTTACAGATGGGGAAACTGAGACTGAAGAATATTAAGTAACTATCTCCTCGACACACTTCTAAACTGTTTAGACTTTGCTTCTTTTATGTCTACAAGTGGCACGTAGGATTTTTAGAATCAACCAAAACAATAAAGATTTTCCTATACTGGGCTACATTTACACAGCTAATAAGAGGTGGGGCTGGGACTTGAACCAGGTCTGACTAATAACAAAGCCTGAGCTCTTTCTAGTGCCCTCTCTGTGCCATCTTGGCGACCCAATCTCTTGGGAGTCGCAGCCCTCCCCAGACATGTTTAATACAGGTCATGTCTTGCTTCCTTGCCCTTCTCTCCTATTCAAGACTTATTACAAGACTACAATAATCAAACAGTGATGTTCTGGCATAAGGATAGAGATGCGTACCAATGGAGTAGAATTGCGAGTCCAGAAATAAATCCATACACTATGGACAACTGAATTTTGACAGGAGTGTTAAGTCCATTCAATAGTCTCTTCAACAAATGGCGCTGAGACAGCTGAATACTAGATTTCCACATGCCAAGGAATGGAGTTGGACCCACATCTCACACAAAAATGAACTGCAAATAGATCAAAGACCTAAATATATGCCCTAAAATTACTTAGGAGAAAACAGTAGTAAATCTTCATGACTGTGGATTTGGCGATGAATGTGTAAATATGACACCAAAAGCATAAATAAAAGAAAAAAAAAGAGGGACACCTGGTGGCTCAGTCAGTTAAGTGTCTGACTCTCGATTTCAACTCAGGTCATGATCTCAAGGTTTATGAGTTCGAGCCCCGCATCTGTTGGGCTCTGCGCTAATGGCATGGAGCTTGCTTGAGATTCTCTGTCTTCCTCTCCTTCTGCCCCTCCCCTGCTCTCTCGCTCTCTCAAAAGTAAATAAACCTTAAAAAAAGAAAGAAAAAATAGATAAATTGGACTTCCTCCAAATTAGAAACTTGTGCTTCAAAGGGCATTATCAAGAAAGTGAACCTTTGTTCACTGTTGGTGGGACTGTAAATTGGTACAACCACTATGGAAAACAGTATAGGTTTCTCAAAAAGTGAAAATAGAACTACCATATGATCTAGCAATCTCACTTCAGGGCCATACTTCCAAAGCAAATGAAATCTGGATGTCAAAGGGATATTTCCATGTTCACTGCAGTATTATTCACGCCAAGATATGGAAACTTAAATGGCCATCAGTAGAGGAATGGATAAGGAAAATGTAGTGTATATATATATATATGTATATATATATATACATACACACACACAATGAAATATTATTCAGCCTTAAGAAATAAGGAAATTGCTATGTAGGACAACATGGATGAACCTGAAGACATTAAGCTAAGTGAAATATGACAGATACAGAAGGACAAATACTGCATGATCTCACTTTATGTGGAATCTTAAAAGAGTCAAAGTCATAGGAGTTAAGAGTAGAATGGTGGTTGCCAGGGGCTGGGCAGATGGAGAAAATGGGACAATATTGGTCAGAAGGTACAAATTTTCGGTTATCCTAGATGAATGAGCTCTGGAGATCAGTGGAGATCAGAGGTACAGCATGGGGACTATAGTCAATAATACTGTATTGTATCCTTGAAATTTGCTATGAGGATACATCTGAAGTTTTCTCATCTCTCTCTCTCTCTCTCTCTCACACACACACACACACACACACACACAGGAAGGAAAGAAAGAAAATTGTAACTATGTGATGAGACAGATATGCTCATGAGCTTGGTTGTGGCTATCATTTCACAATGTATATGTGTATCAAAACATCAAGTGGTACTCTTTAAATATTTATGTATATATTTATATGTACATGTATATGTTTATATATATACACACACACACACACACACACACACAAAATTGCTATGCATTAATTATACCTCAATAAAGCTGGAAAAAAAACAAACCACCGAAAAATATCAACCAAAAGACATGTATTCAAATGTCCAGTGTTAATAACCAAAGCTGGGAAACATCTCAAGTGTGCATCGCAGTGGAACTGTGGTGACTTGTGCTAAATCCATACAGAACACTGCACAGCAATGAGAATGAACTAAATGCAACTTCATGCAGAAACACAGATGACTCCAGTGTTAAACTCAAGAAGGAAGACACAGGAGCACCTGGGGGGCTCAGTCAGTTTAGCGTCCAACTTCGGCTCCGGTCAGGATCTCACAGTCATGGGTTTGAGCCTCACATCAGACTCTGTGCTGACAGCTCAGAGCCTGGAGCCTGCTTCTGATTCTGTGTCTCCCTCCCTTTCTGACCCTCCCTGACTCTCTCTCTCTCTCTCTCTCTCTCTCTCATCTCTCAAAAAATAAACATTAAAAACATTTTTTAAAAAGGAAGACATAAAAGAGTATGCCTGGTACTCTTAAATTAAGTTAAAAATCAGTAAACTAATCTCTCCAATTAGAAGTCAGCCTACTGGAAGTCAGGATGGTGGTAACCCTTGTGTTAGAGGGCAGAGATAGGACAGTTTCTGATTACAAGAGTGTACTCACTTTGTGAAAATTCACCAAATTCTTCACTTATGACTTGTGCGCTTTTTCATATGAGGTTATACACTTCAATAAAGAGTTTATTTAAAAACAAACAAAAAATGTGGGCAAAGGACTTGAATAGACATTTCTCCAAAGAAGATATACAAATGGCCAAAAAGCACATGAATAGTCATTAGGGAAATGTGAATCAAAACCACAGTGACAGAACCATTTCACACATCCTAGGATGGTTTGAAACCAGAAAATAACAGGTGTTGGCAAGAATGTGGAGAAATGGGAACTTCACGCGCTGCTGCTGGGAATATAAAATGGTGCAGTTGCTGTGAAAAACAGTTGGGTGGTTCCTCAAAAAGCTAAACGTGGACTTAGTATATGATCCAGCAATCTCACTCCTACTATCCACGCGAAAGAATTGAAAACAGGGACTGGAACAGGCACTTGTATTCCAGTATTCACTGTAGCACTTTGACTATGACAAGAAGGCGAAAACAACCCAAGTGTCCATCGACAGAGTAATGGAGAAACAAAATGCAGTATATGCATGCAATATAATATTGTTCAGCCCAAAAAGGAATGATGCTATATCCTATATGCTATAACATGGATGAACCTTGAAAACATCACATGAAGTGAAATAGGAAAAATATTGTATGATTCCACTTATATGCATATATCTAGAATAGGCAACTTCAAGAAGATGGAAAGGAAATTACAGGTTACCAGGGGCTGGGGAGAGGGGTCAATGAGGAGTTCTTCTTCTTTTTTTTTTTTTAACTTTTCAATGTTTATTTAATTTTGAGAGAGAGAAAGAGAGCGTGAACAGGGGAGCGGCAGAGAGAGAGGGAGACACAGAATCCAAAGCAGGCTTCAGGCTCTGAGCTGTCAGCACAGAGCCTGACGCGGGGCTCGAACTCACAGATTGCAAGATCATGACCTAAGCCAAAGTCAGTCGCTTAACCAACTGAGCCACCCAGGCGCCCCGAGGAATTATTTCTTGATAAGTACAAAGTTTTTGTTTGGAGTGATGAAAAAGTTTTGGAAATAGTGGTGATGGTTACACAACATTCTGAATGTAATTGATGCCACTGAACTGTACACTTAGCAATTAATAATATGGCCAATTTTATGCTACATGTATTACTACAATAATAAAAACTGTATTGCTATGCATTGACAATTAACCATTGGAAATTGAATTTAAAAACATACCATTTACAATATCATTGAAAAATATGCAATACTTCAGGATAGATCTTATAAAAGAGGTGAAAGACTTATACTCGGAAAACTACAAAATATGCCTGAGAGAAATGAAAGATGATCTAAATAAACAGAAAGATATATTACACTTATAGACTGGAAAGCCCAACATTACTCTCCCCAGAGTGATTTATAGATTCAACACAATCCTAATCAAAATACCAGCAGACTTTTGTCTTGTTTGGTTTTTGCAGAACTTGAAAATCTCATTATAAAAGGAATGTGAAATTAACAAGGACCCAGAAAAGCCAAACAGCTTTGAAGAAGAAGAAGAAGAAGAAGAAGAGGAAGAAGAAGAAGAAGAAGAAGAAGAAGAAGAAGAAGAAGAAGAAAGAAGAAAGAAGAAAGAAAAAGAGGAAAGAAGAAACAAGAAGACAACAATGACGACCATCCTGGTTTCTCCAGTGCTTGGATGAAATAGCCTCTCCTGGTCATTCCTTTTATCTTGTTTTGACTCCACACTCACCCAGCAACCTTTTGATTTTACTTGCCAAGTAGCTTGATTCTGGGATGGGCCCTGGGAAGGACCTCCAACATTATAATAACTACAAAGAGATCTTCACAATTCTAGATTAATAAGTCTTCAGATTTGAAAAGGAGAAGAAGGAGGAGGAGGAGGAGAATAGCAACGACAACAAAGTTGGGGATTCTAAACTACCTGGTTTCAAGACTCTTCACACAGCTATAGACACCCTGATAGTGTGGTATTGGCATTGAGAAAGGCAAATAGATCAGTGGAACAGAATAGAGAGTATACAAATAAATACAACGACAATTCAGTTTTGATAAAGGTGCAAAACAAGCAAAGCCCTTTCAACAAATGGTGCTGGAACAATTAGATATCTTTTTTTTTTTTAAGTGAACCTCATTCTACATACAAAAGTTAACTCAAGTGAAGCACAGACCTAAAATATTAGGCCTAAAATTAGAAAGTCCCTAAGAGAAAACCTTTTTCACTTCGAGTTAGGTCATGATTTCTTAGATGAGACACTAGAAACACAACCCATAAAAGAACAAATTGGCAAATTAGACTGCATGAAAAGTAAAATTCTGCTCTTCAAAATATATAAGACACTGAAAAGAAAGCCACAGACTTGGAGAAAATATTTGCAGGTCACATATATGACAAAGGACATGTATCCTGGGGTACCTGGGTGGCTCAGTCGGTTCAGCGTCTGGCTTCGGCTCAGGTCATGATCTTGCAGTTCATGGGTTCGAGCCCCGCGTCAGGCTCTGTGATGACAGCTAGCTCAGAGCCTGGAGCCTGTCTTCAGATTCTGTGTCTCTCTCTCTCTCTAACCCTCCCCTGCTCACGCTCTCTCTCTCTCTCTCTCTCAAAAATAAATAAAACATTAAAAAAAAGGACATGTATCCAGAATATGCAAAGGATTCTCAAAACTCAGTAATAAGGATCCAAACAACAACTGGGGAAAAGATTTTAACAGATACTTCCCCCCAAAAGATACATGGATGGCAAATAAGCACATGAAATGAGGCTCAATATCATTAATCATTAAGGACATGCAAAATAGACTCACAGTGACACATGACTATATACCTATTAGAATGGCCAAAATTTAAAAGACAGACCATATGAAGTTGGCCAAAGGATGTGGAGGGATTGGAACTCTCATACAGTGCTCATGGGAATGTAAAGTGATACAATGACTTTGGAAAAATGGCAGTTTTTTTTAAAATAAAGTTAAATGTATACCTACCAAAAAAACATGTGTGCCTACCAAGTGATCCAGCCATCCCACTCGTAGGTATTTACTCAAGAGAAATAAAAACAGATGTCTATACAAAGACTTGTACATAAACAATCACAAAAGTTATATTTGTAATTGCCAAAAAGTAGAAACCACCCAAGTGTCTACCAACAGAGGAATGAATAAACTGTGGTATCTCATATAATGGAATACTATCAGCAATAAAAAGAAATGAACTACTGAGTCATGCAACAACATGGAGAAATATCAAAATAACTATGGCTGTGTGAAATAAGCCAGACCAAAGGGAAAAAAATACACACTGAATGATTCCAATTATATAAAATTCTAGAATGTTCAAACAAATCAGATCAGTGGTTCCCTGAGGACAGGAGGAGGGTAGGGTTGGAGGAGGAGCAGGAAGGAAGTATTATAAAGGGAAACAAGGATACACTGGCCTCCTTCCTGTTCTGAAATACACTAGGCACACTTCTTCTTAGAACCTTTATACTTGCTATTCCCCTTCTACAGAACATTCTTCCTCATTTACTCCCTTGTTTTTTACAGGTCTTTGCTGAAATATCACCTTATCAGAAAGACTTTCCCCAGCCAGACAATATAATACAACATATTCACCTCCACCCCATCTCCATACAGTGAGATTCTCTCCTTTTTGCTCATCTCTGTTTCTCGTCTTTGCACTTAGCATATTAGATAAATCACTTAGCACTGACATATTATATACATGTTTTTGTCCATGTCTATCCCCACCCACTAGACAGTAAGAATTGTGGGACTAAGGAATTTGTTTTGGTCATGGCTCTGTCTCCAGCATCTATAATGTTGCCTGGCATTTAGGAAGTGTACAGAAAATACATATTGAGTTAATGGACCATGTTCAAAGGCAGATATCATTATTATCATCTTTCTGTATGCAGAAGTTAAGTTGATAGTCTAAAGTCACACAACCAATTATTGAGAGAGTTGGGCTTCAAAGTCAGGTCACTGTGACTCCAAAATCCAAGTTCCCAGCAGTTATGTACACTGTTTCAGAGTCTGGGGGGCCAGACTCAAAACAAAGAGATCATCATGAAACAATGCAGTCAGAGCCTCTGAGTGTGAGAATACACATCAATCCACTCCTTCTAGAGGATAATCTGGCAACAGTCACCCACATCTGAAACTAGCAATTCCTCTTCAAGAAGTTCATTCTAATCAAATAACCAGACATGAGGAAAAAATATTATGTATATAAGGTTGTCTGTCGTGGAATTATTTATAATGAGAGAATTGGAGATGACAGAAAAAGTCCCCCAAAGGGTGTGATTGAGGTGGCATGGCAGTGACGTGGAGTCAGGAAGTTACAGAAGATTGAGCCCCGTGTGATCAGTTCTTCTCAAAGGAGAAGGAGGCAATATCATTTGCTTAGGGCCTGGGGGTGAGGAGTAAGGGTCAAGTAAGAGGGGCCCGAGTGTGAGGCAGAAGAGCTGCTGTGGGAGTAACACTAAGCGGGAGAAGGGAAAGATTGTTGATGGTGCAGCTCAAGATGAAGCCCCAGAAAGTGGTGACAATTATCACAGCAATGTAGTTTTTGTGGCAATGTTCTGATGCTCTGATAAGAGAGGTGGTGGGGAGCCTAACGCTGGTCCACACAGGGCTGGAGTTGTGGCAAGCATATGCAAGGAAACAGAAAGTGATGATAGTGAGTGGTTCAGATAATCCATGGTCCATGCTGGGAAAGGAAAAAGAGAGGTCAGGAAAAGGCTGGCATGAAGGCACTAGAGGACTCGATAACATGGTGGGAAGAATATGTGAGGGAGATGCATGAGGCCAGAGATTGGGATAGTAGTGTATATATCAGAAGTGAGGCCATCCTAGGGGCCAACATGCAGTAATGTATCCTGTGAATAGCTGAAGAGAAGCTTCTAGAAGGAGAAGGCCCAGAAACTGTGAGTGAAGAGTGCTAGTTGGTAATCTACACAAACCCTGAAATCTCTAGGATAATGACTGGAGCTTGAATGGAGGCAAGATGGTTAACCAAGTGCCAAACTCTTGAGAACACGTGGACTTGATGGTATGTACTCCGTACCACTCATCTTTCATATCATTTCATTTTATCTTCATAATAATCAGTGATATACATAAGAATAGACAGACAGAATGGTTACACTTGGAGAGTTCAAAATCACTGTCAAGGTTTTGAGGAGTTCATTTGGCTAGAGGGATGCTGAATAGAGAATACAGAATTACCAGTGAAGGGTCTGTCTTTGAACCCGTTGAGTTAGGGGTGTTGGTGGAATATCTACAGAATATCTACATGGAGATGTTTATAAGCATTTAGAGATGCGTGGTTAGGGCTCAGTAAAAAGAGTGGAGTTTAAGATATGGATTTCTACGTTTAAAGCACTGAGGTGATACTGGGACCAGGGTGTAGCCTGGGAATAGAATGGAACACAGCAGAATGGAAGAGAGGGGAGCTTTGGCATGTGCTCACGTTGGGACAGTGGGAACCAAGAGGAGTGATCAGTTAAAGAAATGCAGGCCTCATATTGTGGTAGATTGGAAAAATGGCCATGAATTCTTCTCAGCTCCTCCCTTCAAGAGGTAAAGCTCATTCCTCACTCCTGAATGGTGGCTGACATTTTAACTCACTTTGACCAATACAGTGTGACAGAGTGATGTGCATGTCCCAAACCTAGGCCTCAAGAGACCTCGTAGCTTCTGCTTTCTCACTGGGAAACTTCTACCAGCACGTGAACAAACCTAAGCGAGCCTGCTGGAAGATGAGAAAGGATTTCTCTCTTTTTGGGGAGAGAGGCTTCAGATGTGCTAGCTTTCACAGCTGAGGCACCACGCATGTGAGTAAGCGCAGTCAAGAGAAGCCAAGCCTAGGAGACCTCAAAAACTGCCCAGCTGAGCCCGGCCCAGATTGCTGACACACAGAATCTCGGGCTAACTAGAACAACTATTATTTTAGGCCATTAAATTTAAGAGTAATTTGTTACACAGCAATAGAGAACTGATACATATATGGTCTGAAAAGCAAAGCTGGGGGAACAGATTAAAAGAACAGGCTATATAATGCAGAGAGGCCAACTTCTACGGGGATGTGAAGGAGAGTTCAAAGGTTCAGAGATGTGGTGGGGGCAGAAGCCAAAGAACAGGGTCATAAAGTGTTAACTGTTAACAGTGATTTGCTTCTAGGGGTCAGGGGTGGGGATGGGGACAGCACAGTCACAGAATTTCACTTTTAGTACATGGGGACTACATATATGTGTACCTTATGTAGTTTTTAAAAGTTTACTGAGGACTGTGCAATTTTAAAATAATTCAATTCTTATGTTTTAAAGACTAAGCACTAACTGGAAATGGAGGTCAGTGATCTAGACCAATGGTTCCAGAGTAAAAGCTAATCATTGACTCTAGAGTTCCACATCTGGAGATTCTGATTCAGTTAGTTTGGATACTGACGAGGAAAGCTATTTTCTTCCCATGGCTTCCCAGGTGTTGAGACTGTCTGGATGAGAAGAAAAATGTTCTAAGTAGAACCCCAGGAAAGGTCTTTATTTAGGGGTCTAAAAGAGAGAACAATGATTTTCAAACAAGCATCTATGGAAGACAGGATTCTCAGAGACATTTATGATATTTATTCATAAAACAGCGACAGGTACCACTTATGACTATGTTTCCACCTAATCCTCATATTACTTCTCATTTCACAGAAGAAAAAACTGAAGCCTAGAAAGGGAAAGTAACTTGTTCCAAGTGAGCTAGGTGGAGTCTGAATTTGAAACCAGGCTGTCTGATTTGAGTCTTGCTGTTTCTGTTTTTGCAGGAAAAAAATTTAGTTACTCTATAGAATTATCTCAATTTAAAAATTCCCTCCTATACATGTATGAGGTCCCTGGTATATGCTACCACTTATTTCTACTAGAATCTAGACTGTGAGTCCCTCTGGGGGAAGGAATTATGTCTTGTATCTCCTTATCTCCAGGGCCCCACACACAGTTTGCAGTCAATACATGTTTGCTGAATAAGCGAATGCATGTGGAGTTTGGGATCTGAAGGTAAGCTCAGAGGCTTTGTTATTTTAAGTTGAATACTCCAATCATTTTATAGTTTCTCTCCATAGGAAACACTGTTTTTCAAAAGGGCATGTTTGCTGCAATTGTGAGCTGGACAGCAAGCAGACCGCTAGGACTGTGCAATGCAGGGTTGGTGAGGAAACACAATCGACCAATTCAGACAATATTTTCCCCCAAAGAAGGCGATGAAAGCAAAGAGGTGGACCAGCTGCACCCATCTTGAGGAGGGAGGCGTGACAACCAATAGGTTTACAGGCTGAGAGATCGCCAATAAAGAAGGAAAGGTGAAAATGGAAAAAGATGGAATCAATTGGAGGGAGGGTTAAAGGGGTCCTAAGGGGGCTTGGGGTAGGAGGGGCACCTGTTCCTCTGAATCTCCAATGGCAGGGGTGTCAGAGATGCAGGAAGGTTTTTAGCAGAGGGAAGGGAAGGAGAGCACAGGAAGCAGGGCTTCAGGGAGAAGAGAGCAGCCCAGTTAATGAAGTTTCTCTTCCAGCCCTCCCCAGTTAGGACCACGGATCAGAAAATATAACTGCAGAGATGCTCATGGGGTTATGAACTTTAAAAACAACAACAATCTACTATCTACTATCATCATGGCTTCATTTTAAAAGAGAGGTGACATTTAACACACCAAAAATAGGCAGAAAGGACAAAAATCTCAGAATGAGTCTTCACTTGACGACCAATTCATTCCGTTGTCCTCATTTTTCTCAGTTCACCTGGAAGGATGATTCCTCCCGGCAGGACTGGTGCGTGGGGAGCGCGGCTCCCGGCCGCCCACGCCGGCAGCCTCCCTGGGTGCCCGCAGGGCGGGCGGGGCGCCTGGCAACACGGCTGGTGCCCCGACAGCCCGCCCTGCGCCGCCCTCCCGCTCCGCGCCGCAGGCCGTGCTCACCCACTGCCCCAGGGGCCCCTCCTCGCCCCACCAAGCTGCCCGCCCCGCGGCCCCTCCACGCTTCCTCGTGCGGTTGAGGCGCGGGTGGACAAGCCAGGACAGACGGGCTGGGATGGGGGTGGGGTGGAAGGTGGGTGGCAGCTCGTCGGACCTGGTGCCCCGGGGCCGTCCTCCTCCGGCTCTGCCCCGCAGGTGCGAGGACACCCTCGCTCTGCTCCGGCCTCGGTAGCCGCCACTTGCTCTCGGTACCGACGACCCGGACGCTCCAGGATCCTGGTGCTGCCCGGGGGTCGGGGCGCTGACGGCAGCGCTCCTCGTGAGCTCTGCTCCTCCAGCCGGGGTGCGCGCAGAGGAGGGCGCCCACGCAGGGCCACGCGGAGGGCCCGGAGAGCCCACCCTGCAGGCCGATCCTACCTGTCGTAGCTCCAGCGGCTGTAGGACAGGGTCCGGTGGCTGCTGACTCCCTCCATCGCCACCTCCGGGCTCGGCTCCTGGCTCCGCCGCGGCGGCAGCGGCTGCGTTGGGCTCGCCTTTCGCTCGCAGCGTGCCCAGCCGGGGCGCGGGCGGAGGACTGTACCATTCGCCCCCCTTCCGGGGGGGTGACCCCCCCCTCCGGCTCTGCCAATGGCGGGGACGCGCAGGCTGCGGGGACCCGGGCCCGCGGGGCCCCCTCCCCCGCGCTCTAGTCCCGCGGGGGCGCGGCACAGCTTATTTATTTATTTCCAATGTGTGCCACGCGTCGCCATGGCAACCGCTCCATCTTTTCCAGCGTCACTGGGGTACCGCTGCTTTCAAACCTTCCCGGGACCGGGATTACTAAGAAGCTGTCTCCTCTCCTGCTCCCCGTACTCAGGCTCCCTCTGCAGAGCCGCCCCCTCCTTCCTGGCGTGGAGTCTCGTCCATTCACTCCCCCCAACCTTCCACTCCAATTGGCCCCCTTCTCAGGAATGGGAATACCCATCCCCCGAATTTTGAGGACTCCCGCCATCTCCCAGCTCCTTTTCCCCTAGCACGTACGTCTTTTAATTACTGGAATACCCCTCTCCTAAAAGTGGCGAGACTCAGCCCCCTCCTTACCCGAAGGAAAACCCACTTCTTCCTCCCTCTTCTCCCACTGGATTCCCTTGGCCCCGCTATTCAGAGTACACAGTGGCCCTCTTGGGTTCCGAGGACCGGGATCTGTAAACACACCCCTTTCTAGGCCATGTCTGTTTATTTTCCTTGTGTTTTCCCTTCTTACTACAAAAAATACTTCGGAAAAAATCCAGCTGTGTTGGCTCAACTAGCGGAGAGTTGTCGTTTTCATCTGTACCCGGCAGAGAAAAACCCAGGGAAGGCTATGGGGAGAGGGGCCCGAGACGCGGAGAGGGAAGGCTGCCCCCCCCCCCGCCTTTTCTTCCCTTCCCCCACCCTGGGCTGCTGGCTGCGGGGATTTACAGGTATAATCTTCTTGCAGAGGTCGTGGAAGCCTAAGAAGGACCTTTCAGTGCAGCTGTTGTGGCGGCAATAACACGCTGAGACCCGGGTCAGGGTGGAGGTGTCCGCGGTGGGGAGGAGGAGCGCGGGGCGGTAGCCTTTGAGCTACACTAATCCAAGGGATCAGGAGCAACTCTGTGAAACCAGACCTGCTGTGTACCCTGTGGGTTACAGGCTCGAAAGTGGCTGCACACCTGTTGCATCCAGCCCACAAATGTGGTTTTGTTT
Organism: Cryptoprocta ferox; assembly: GCA_028646485.1. Classification (NCBI taxonomy): domain Eukaryota; kingdom Metazoa; phylum Chordata; class Mammalia; order Carnivora; family Eupleridae; genus Cryptoprocta; species Cryptoprocta ferox. Next base: position 47,335,515 of record CM053575.1, read on the forward strand.
GTTTTCATCGACTAAGTTGACAACAATTAATGGAGAGATTGTATAGATTGAACCTTTTGTCCTCTCTTGAAAATAAGAAAATCTGGCAAGCCTTGGGCCTGCCTTCGGCAGAGGAGAAGTGGCTGCTCTCCTTACAGGGAGCATGTGTTCTCCTATGGGCCTCAGGCCCCAGCCAGCCAGCTCCTTCCACTTACATAACTAGTCCCTGTAGCTTTGGAGTTTGCCACCCTGGGCAACAGTCCTCTCCGTAACCAATGGTTTCCGGTGGCCCTCAGAGTGGTGCAAATGCATCATTAAGCAGTATTTACCAAGGATCAGGTCCTCAGCAAAATGCTGTAAATAGCAAGCAGACACTGCCACTCCCTTGTGGGGTTTATAGACTGACATGCATGGAGTGACTCCCAAAGAGAACCACTGTTTCACAACCACATCTTGATGGTGAGTCTCTTGGCATACCCATGACCGCAGGAGTGATGGATAGGGACTTCAGAATCAACTTGTTATTGAAATAAGTGCAAGAAGCCTTATTTCATTGTCTGGGTAAAGGTGAGGGGAGAACGCCCTGATCTGGAGAATGTGTGGTGTTTGTGGGACCTCCCACAGACCCTGCAGAACCAGAAGCCACAGCTCCTGCCCCATATGTTATCAGACAAGTGTCCAAGGATGTTCTTTCCCCAAAACCTGATGGAAGGGCAACAGAACCTAAGAAGGGCACTCCCTCAACAAGAGGAGTCCTGCTCCAGCAGCATCACCCCACTCTAACACATGCTCACAGAGACCCACTGGGGCTGACATTGGACACTGGCTGCCAGGCCCTTGCAGCCTGCCTTGGTGAGGTCACTGGGGCCAGTGGTAATAAACACATCATTCCCTATTCTGCATCACCAGGGAACCAGGTAGTTGGCACAAGACAAGAGTTCTAAAGCTATGAGTCAATAGCAGGTGTACTGGACTCCCAGACCCTCATCTCCAAATCCTGACACCCCTGGGTACAAATAAGAAGCCCAAAGCTAGGTTTCCTGAGCCTGGGCTGAGAGCTGTAGAGAAGCTCCATCCCAGACATAAGCCCTGAACTAGGCAGATCAAAGAGTCTACCAAAGCCCCAGAGAATGGACCTCTGACCCTTATCAATGCCAGAAGCCATGTGTCAGCATTCTGTGGGAGGGAGATAGTGGCAGATTTAAAGTACAGTCACTGAACCTTTGACATTCCTCCCATCTAGCAGTAAATTTTATGTTACCTTACCATGAATCTCCATGCCATGCGATTTCCGAGGTTAAGTAATAGATGGCCTTTCGGTTTACTGGAAAGGCCACCATGTAAGAAGTCCCACGACCATGTAGCCACTATGCTATGAAGAAGCCTTACCTACAAGGTAAGGTCATAGGTAGATGCTTCAGTTGACAGTCCCAGCTGAGCCCAGCCTTCAGGTCACCCAAAGCACCGGACATGTAAGTAAAGAAGCCTTCAGCATATTATGGCTCTAGCCCTTGGAGTCATTTCCGGTTGCTTGAGTCTTCCCAGCTGAGACCCCAAACATTATGGAGGAGAGATAAGTCACCCTTGAGTGCCCTGCCCTGACCCAGAAAATCTGTGGGGACCTAGAAATGATTGTTGTTTTACACCATAGATAACCAGACAGGCAGAATTCATCTCAGAGGAGCTGGTTCTTTTTCCTTGAAAGCTCATGAGTGGGCCTTTTGGTTATGAGAGGAAGGGTCCCAGTTAGTTTACACAGAAGAGTGGTAACAAGGAAACTTGATTGCTCTGCATAGTAAAGCAATAGGAAGGTAGGAGTTGTCCTCTGGTGGCTAAATGATGGTTGGAAAGAAGGAGCTGTCAGCTGCCTAACCCTTGTGCTCTATGACTTGACAGTCCATTAGTGCCAGAGGTCCCTGTTAGACAAGAACACTGTATAGGGCCTGTGGAAAGTTCCCCCATGAGATCTTTCTGGCTTGAGAGCTAAGCCTTGCCTTCCACAGCACAAAATTACTCATACTTGAAAAAGCAGCTCATGGTTTGCTACAGGGCTCAAGAAGAGCCTGTGAATACCTGATAGTGGGGATATCAAGACACTATACAACTAGAAATGCCTGCTGTAATCTGGGCCACCAGTCATAAACTGGGTAATTTATATCGACTAGTTCACCAGTCTAACTGGGCAGTTCATTGTATGATGATAAGAGTACATTTGGGATTGGATCCAGACAGAACAAGAAGTGAGCTGCATGGAAAGATGACTCTATGTTGTATAGCCCTGTTGACCAACCTGCTCCCTCAGCTCGCATTCATGCTCATGGGGGTGTTCCTTACAACCACTGTTATAGGAGGAAAAAATTTGGAGCCGGGAGTATGTTTGGGTTGACTTCATACAATGGTGCAAAACAAAAATGAATTCCAGCCATACCACATACCCACTCAGGACAAGTCCTAAAGGTGAGTGGTGAGGGAAATCCATCTAGTGAGCAGTGCACTTGTCCATCAACTGCATGTAGGAAAGCATCACCTAAGGCAAGAATGTACATGGACTTCTGGGGAGAATAACTCAATCAGACAAAGCAAGATTGGAATACTGGAGAAGGAAGCCTGGAGGACAGGTGCATGGAAGGACTAACAGGAGAGGGGTCAGATTGTGCAGATCTTTGAGTGCCATGTCAATGCTCATCAGAAAGCTTCTGCGCAGAGAAAGTATCAATAACTAGGTACACAGAAAGACTTGTCTGGTGGTTTCTGTTTCAACCAGCCAAGAGCATGGACCCATGAATGGAGTGGGGGTGTGGCCGAGATGGAGGCGCTGCATAGGCTCACCACCAGGGGCTCCCTCTCACCAAGGCTGATTCATCTACTACAGCTGCTCAATGCTCAACCTGCAGTCTCCGCCTCAGAGGCTGGATCCTCATTTTGGTGTCATTTCTTGAGCAGACTGCCCCAGTACTTGGTGGCAATTTGATTACATCAGACTCCTTCTACCCTGTAGAGGGCAGTAATGTGTTCTACTGGAACTGAAATCTTTTTGGAATATGAATTTATCTTCCATGCCTGTAGTGCTTCTCCAGTGGCTTATTGAATGTCTAATTATCAACCTGGGATTCTGTATAGTGAAGTCTCAGCTGAAGGGTACATTTTATGGTAAAGGATGTGTGACAATGGTTTTGTAAAAGAAGGGGTCTTTCCATGTACTTCATTGCCTGGACACAAATGGTAGAAAGTGGGAAAAGTGGGTGAGTGGGTGAGGGGCAGAGAGAGACAGAGAGAGAGAGAGAGAGAGAAAGAGAGAGAATCCCAAACAAGCTCTGTGCTGTCTGTATAGAGCCCAACACGGCTTGATCTGATGAACCGTGAGATCATGACCTGAGCCAAAATCAAGAGTTGGACACTTAACCAACTTAACCACCCAGGCACCTCAGTAATGGCCTTTTAAATTAAAGGCTTAGCTAAAGAACCAGCTTTGGAGTGACAACCTGTGGAACAGCTGACATATAGTGCTATGTCCCCAGTAGTTAGAAGACACAGGGCCAAGTAACCAACTGGTGAAAACTGGATCAGTCCCTTTCATCATCACTCTGGTGAGGTCCTTGGAGAAACTGTTTTCCATTTCTGTGACTGGCTCTGTTGGATTTGAGATCCTGATTCTCAGGGGGACATCTTCTACTGGTTAACACAGGATTTTTCCACTCTGGGCCCCTCAAGGCAGTGGACCATCAGGCAAAAAGAGTTTTATTATATTGAGTCTCTTCGTGCTTTCAGCCCAGGGATGATGCTAACTAGGCAATGGCAGCCAACAAAGCCTGACAATGGCAAAGCAGATGAGGGCTCAGCCCCTCAGGATGAACAATCCAGACCAGCTTTGATGTTAGGGTTGTGGAGGAAAGAGATGATGAATATTAATTGTGGCTTAGAAGCAGCTGCTGGAGGGAACTATAGTTTATTCCACTAACCCTCCTGTTGAAAGTACTTTAAAAAAAAAAAAAAAGCTTGCAGCTGACCACTGTCTTAAGAAGAGTCCATGACAGAGTAGACTTATTATGGGGCAGGAGCAGGTCTAAGCAATGCAAGGGGTGTACCCCTGCAGACACTTGTGTCCTGGGCCATAGCACGTGGCCTCCCGACTCCTGCACGGTTGTAATGGACAGTTTTTGCTCTTACCTCAAGTTCTCCTAATCAGCTAGGAAAAGACACTTAGTCCACCTGTGGATGCAGCCTACAAGGAGGAGGAAGTTAACCTTCTAAGACATTCTTCAACCAGTGGGAGAACTGATTAATGTCCCAGCTTTAAAGTCTTTCTGTCAAGTCTTTCAGAATTCTGAGGGGTATTTTACACAGTTCCTAGAGGGTTCTCAGTGGAAAAGAAACAACCAGTTTAACACCCTAGATTGTATTGATTTTCCTCCCTTCCTTGTCTTCATTCACTTCTGCTTCTTAGATCATATTATGGGTTTTGACTGTATCCCCCCAAAAGATACACTGAAGTCCAAAGCCCTGGTCCTTGTGAATATGGCATTACATGGAAATAGGGTCTTTCCAGATGTAATCAAATTAAGCTGAGATCATTAGGGTGGGTCATCTCCAATATGGCTGGTGTCTTTACAAGAGGAAAATCTGGACACAGATACACACCAGGAGAGTGCCACATGGTGACAGTGGCAGAGACAAAGTGCTGCAGCTCTAAGCCAAGGAACATCTGGGGCTACCAGCCCTTGGGAAAGGCAAGGAAGGATCCTCCTCTAGAGGCTTCAGAGGGAGCATGGCCCCACAAACACCTTGATTTCAGGCTTCTAGACTCCATAAATTGTAAGAGAATAAATTTCTATTGTTATAAGACACCAAGTTTGTGGTATTTTTTCTAATACAGATCACCTTCCACATAAATGACCTTCTTTCCCAAGTCCCTGTCACATGCTCTGCTTATAGGGGACCAAATTAAGCATGTCCCACCACCCCAGCTGAAATTTTAGGTCTATATTTGGGGTTTCCACCCCCAGCTAACTTCAATCCATCTCTTGCCCCCTCAATCAGCTGAGTGGTCTTACCTGGGATGATTTGGACATGATCCGCCTTGCACCTTCTTCCAACCTCCAGAGTTGTTGAGGGTTCCTCACTCACCTGCCAAAAACTAGTAAAATGCAGAAAGGCCATCTTCTTTTATAGGGGTCTCAGGGCTATGCACTAGCTCTGGCACCGTCCCTTCCCTGGATAGAAAGCCCCAGAAACCCCTTCTTGATCGTTAGGGCCTGGACCAGGGTTTCTCCTGGGAAATGGCATCTCCAGGATTTTTGTATAGAAGGGCTTGTATATTATAATCTGATTAGAAAGGGAGTGGTCCCTAGGAGTTTTACTTAAAACTGTTTCTAAACCATGTTTTGAAAACTAGTATGTGTTTATAGTAATTTTTGTGGTGGGGATAGAGTAAGATACTTGGGTGTCATCACTCTGTAACCACATCAAAGGCAACCAAAGGTGGTTCTGAAGATGAAGCATCTCTAGGAGCTTTGGTCACTCATTTTGCACCAACCTAGCCTCTCCCAGGCAAGAGGTGCTTTTTCTGTACCAGGCCCTTGGAAAGCTGCTCAGAAACAAGGAATGTGAGCTGGCAACCAATGGCCCTTAAGTGGTACAAGGGAGCCCTCTAGTGGCCATGACACAGAAGGCTTCAGGCATAGAGCTGGGCTCCTTATGGGACTATTCGCCCATCCTGTATCATAGACAGAAGGACCAACATGGTGGGAGAGACCATTATAAAACTGATGACCAACAACATGGGACAGAAACATAAGCATGGGACTGGTAACCCCAATGAGGCATAAGATAGACCTGGACAGATCAGACAGTTCAGGAAACAAAGAGACATAATCACAGCCTAGATCATCACCTAACACAATTATCTTCCCATCTGGGAGACACAGGGGTAGCCAGGGACAACTGGAATTTTGTTAGCCCTGTAAAGACTTGCATTACTGATCATGCATGGATTCCTAGACATTGCAATGAGAAGCAATGCAGTTCCAGCAATTTGCCACTATTTGAACATTCCTGGAAATGCTGACCATGGCTAGTGTGTGGGAGAAATGCTAAGTTTTTCATCAGATATGCTAGAACCTGGTATCAGAGTAATAAGCTGTGAAGTAAACTGGAGTATGAATGGATCCCTTGGTTCCTCAAGGAGGACTGAGTGAAGCTTGCTGGAGGTTAAGCCTGGCTGTTGTTAGCAATTCAATGGGTGTTGGAAGGTGAAATGGTCTCTCCATCCAGGATGGGCCAGGTAGAATCAAGCAAGACAGTCAATCCCCTGCTGAAGCCCTTGTCTCATACTCCCTGCCTCAGGGGAACAGGACGACTCAGTTTACCTATTCAGCCCTTCTTGGCCAGAGCAAGAATCCCGTAAGAGCCCACACCTGCTTCCCTCAAGGGTCCACAGATCACTGGGCCATATTCTCCACAGGAGCCAGATCCTTGCTACAGACCCCTCTGTACCAGCCTCCCAGGACTTCCCTGGCCCACCACGGTCAAAGTCCTAAGGCAATCCTCTCTCTCAGGACTTCAGCAGAGCCCAGGGCTTCTCTTGCACCCAAGCAGCCTATAGGCTCAGGAGAACAGATAGGCTGGGGTCGATAAAAGGGAACCACATTCAGGTTTCAACATCCTTAGAACCCTTTGCTCTCCAAAGCTTTTCACAGGGGCTCTATTGGAGGCTGATAGAGATGGACAGGTTTGTGGCACGTATGGACCCACAGAAGGTAGAGGGATTGGGTTTTCTCTAGTCCCCTCTCAGCTTCCCACCCCTTCCCTCCACGGTAGAAAGAGGGTAAACAGAAGCTGGAGATGTACTTTCATAATGGTCTCCTTCACATGCAGAGGTTTGGGTGGCACTGTGTGGGTTTCTCAGAAGACAATGTGCGACACAGAGTAGGGGATGGAAATTATTCTAAAGAAATAGAAACTCAGACATTTATGTCTGCACACAGCTGTTCACTATGGAATGATGTATTAGCACAAAACTGGAAACTCACGTGTCCAACACTAAAAAAATTGTTTAAATAAATTAGTTTGTCTACATAACAGAAACTTATGCAAACTATTCAAAATAAGGTTTTTGAAGATTTAATGACATGGACATTATTTTACAATGTTCAGTTTAAAAATTATTTTATAAAATTCAGTTAAAATTTCAAAATCCGAAGTTGACTCTAGGTTCAGAGAACTTCTAAGATACCCCAGATGACTTTTGGGAGGACCTGTAAGCAAGTCGTAGGAGCAGGACAACAATCTTGTTTTACCTCTAGGCTGCTATATCCTTGGAAGCACAACACTCCATACATGGGTCATTGTGAAATTAAGAGTAATATTTTGATCTTCATTCCTCTTCCTTCAAAACTCTTCCCCCTTTTCTGTGCCTAGTCAATTCCCAATGTCTCTTTAGACTGAATTCCCTTGTCTGACCCTCAAGCAGATTTAAATCTGTTCTGCACTGTGTGTTTCCAAGATTTGTTTCTATCTCTTTTATAGTAATTATTCCATTTTGTCATAATTGTTTATTTTTGTGCATCTCTTCTGTAAAATTGAAACCTATAGAGAACAAAGAGCATGGCTTACCTTTAAATCCCCAATGCCCAACATGATGTCTGGTGCATAGCAGGCATCATTAGATATTTGTAGAATAAATTCAAACAAATAACCAAATGTTGGGTGCACTTCCTCCCTTCAGGCCCTCTCCAAAGGATCCTGATGACTCCTGATGAATTTATCATGTCTAGGGTGTCTTGTGGTTAACTTTCCAGCAAATCACCCACTCATTCATTCATGTCACAAACACTTATTGAGAAGGTATCCTATCTAGGTTGGCTCTAGGATCTAGAAATGTAGCAATTGACAGGAGAGACAATCTTGACCCTCACAGAGCCTGTGCTGCTATAGTGTTAAAAAGTGGCCCAAAATAGAGTCACTTACACCAAGCCCACTTAGCATATGCTAATCACCAAAATGAGACTCAATTATAGTTTCCACCTCTCCCAGAAAGACTCTAAAACCAGAATCACCTGGTCAGCACTAGTGAGGTAATCTGACAGATCCCTGCCATCCCCTAAAGGAAATGGACCTTGCCACAACCAATCCACTGGTTGCTAATATAACTTCCTTGTTCTCAACTCCTTCTGCCTATAAAAGTCTTTCATTTTGTACGGCTCCTCAGAGCTCCCTTCTATCTGCTAGATGGGATGCTGCCCAATTTCTGAATCACCGAATAAAGCAAACAAGATCTTTAAAATTTACTCAGTTGAATTTTTCCCTTAATTTTTTTTTTTTGTAATCTCTACACCCAGTGTGGGGCTTGAACTCACAAGCCCAAAATCAAGAGTTGCATGCTCTTCTGAGCCAGCCAGGCACCCCTTTGAATTTTGCTTTTTAACAAGAGTAAACAGACAAGTCCAAAATGGTGAGATGAATGCTAAGATGCAATCATGGTATAGGAGCACCTTCCAAGAGGAGGTTTTCTGTTTAGACTAAAACCTAAAGGAAGAGCAGTAGTGAGCCAGACAAAGGGGCGTAGATTTCATGCAGAGGGCAAAGCAAATGCAAAGCAAGCCCAGTATGGAGGTGGAAAGTCAGTCAAGGTCACGATGAGTCTTCCAAGCTGTGGTAAGAAGTGTGAACTTTATCCTGGGCTGTGAGGGGAACAGATCAAAGAGAGTGAAGAGGAAAACTGTTTTTCTCTACTCAACACTTACTACTCACATCAGACAACTCTGCAACCAGATATGCGGGTAATTTTCCCACACTAAGCAATTCCCAGATATCAGCTGAGTGTCCCAGTTTAACTCCATTCTGACACTATGATAGGAGAAGACAGGATTCAGTAGGCAGAGAAGGAAAGATTAGGGCCTGAGGTACCTGGTGGGGGAAAAACACCTATTTTGGAACAATGCTGGGCGTGTCTGACACAAGAAGCCCTGAGGCATAAGGTTCCTCTTAAGGATGTAAAAGACGCCACCTACTCCCCACTCAGATTTCCCCTCTGGAATCTGACAAAAGACCTAAGTATGGCCATAGACGACCCCTCATACAAGGGAAAGGAGCCAATCACGAATGGGCAACCCAGCATCTAAAACTATCAAGCGGAATAAGGGTAGAACCTGAGAAGAAAACAAGGGGGAAGGAGTGGGGGATGGCTGACCAGAACCTTCTAAAAACAAGGATCCTTCTCTACAGTCCTCAGCATTTACTTTTGAATGTCCCCTTTCTGTAAAGAGAGCTTTTCTACTATTCTTCCTTTCAAATATACTCTCATAAACTTTTGCCTGCTGCTCATTTTGTGCCCACCTCTTCATTCTTCGAAGCCATAAGACAATGAATCCTGGGTATTGTGGTAAAAATTCTTGCAACAATACTACATATACCTGGAGATATCAGATTCCAAGGTTAGGGGACCAGTCCTACAAGACCTCCATCCCCTAGCTCCTCCAGATACATGTCACAAGTCCGAGTTGTCACCTGTGCTTCTGACATACAAGCTATGAATTGGACTCCCTTCTTGGGTTTGAGTAATTTACTACAGCACCTCACAGAATTCAGGAAAACTACTTACATTACTGACTTACTAAAAAAATATTAAAGGATTAGAATGAACAGCCAAATGAAGAGACACATAGGGTGAGGTCTGAAAGGGTCTCGAGGACAGGCGCTTGTTTCTGGAGATTGGGGATATACCACCTTCCTGGCATGTACATTGTCCCTAGATACATTCTTATTCATCAACCCAGAAGCTCTCCAAACTCTGTCCTTTTGGGTTCTTATGGAAGCTCCACTACAGAGGCATGACTGATTAAATCACTGGCCTGGACTTTCAGCCCTCTCCCCGGCCCCAAGCTGAAAATTCCAATCTCAAATCACTTCATTAACATAAACTCAGTGTGGTTGAAAGGGGCTGGTTAGGAAAGACTCTTTATGCCTTTTATACAGCTCTTATCACTTACATTTCAAAGGGCTTAAAAGCTGTGTGCCAGGAACCTGGATGAAAACCCAAATATGTATTTCTATATTTTTGGTACAATATCACAGAAGACAAGATTGAAGGAGAGCAATAATGAACTAGTTGAGGCATGATGGTGGAAAGGGAAGGGAGAATCAAGGATTCATCCAAGTTTTCTGGTTTTGACAATTAGGATACCTGATGTGTCTTCACCTGAGAAAGGAAACTGAGGTGTTGCGGAGGAGGAAGAGACAATCAGTTCAATATGGAACATGTTGAATTTAAGATGCTTCTGAGACATCCAAGGGAGATCTCCTGTTCATTTAACTAGCCTGCAATCAGCTCTGCATATGGGCCAGAGTAAGAGCCGAAGACTGGGTGTCTTTAACAAACTGGCAATAATCGCAGTCAAAGGCTTCTATGAGATCTCCCCAGCACACTGTGTAGACAGTGAGAAGGACCCAGGATGGAAGCCTGGGGAATGAAACCTTAAGGGAGGGTCAGAGGAGGAAGGACTAGGCAGAAACACAGAAAAGGGGAATGGGAGAAAAATCAAGAACTGTGGTGTCTTAGAACTTAAGCAACACATATGATCTCACCCAGACACATTCTGATATGTTTTTAGCACATGCACAACCACACACGAAAAGAATGTGTGAACACACATTCACAGTAAAAACAAACTTGTGGACACATTAGCATAGGCTGAAAGAAAAAAAAATCCAGTATCATCCATTTTCTATCAACCTAGTCATAGGGTGTTCTTTCCCTACAAACACCTCCTTAGCCAAGAGTCAGCAACAATGGAGCCTCATGGTTGACAGCCTCTGAAGCCTTTGCCAGTTTTCTGTGCCTAGAATGCAATTTTCCTCTCTCTTTTTCAGTCTGTTTCTTCTTCATTCTTCAAGTCCAGATTGGATTTTACGTCCTAGCTGGAAGCCTTCCATGACCTCCAACCCTTGTGATTCCCAATGCAAACATCTCTGTCTGCCCCCTCCAGGAGGGTCTAAGCACATTGTTGGCATTTGGTACTACATGAGTAAATGAGTAACTTCATGAACTCCATTGAGTAAATTCTCCAATCTTTCCTCAAAAGATCTGGTGCAGCCCTATTTTTGATCGAGCAAGTCACAATTACTTAGGTGCAGTTAAGACCTCACCATTTGGTCTGCTAAAGAACAAAATCCAACTGAGCAAATGTGAAGATCTAATTGGCTTTGTTAAACAATTCATAAATTGGGCAGCATCCCATCTACCAAGCAGATACACTCCCGGGAGTTGTACAAAATGGAAGGTCTCATAGGAAAGGGGTGGGTCAAGTTACTGGCAAGGTTTTTATCATGCAAATTGCCTCACTAGTGTTGGTCAGAAAATCTCATATTTTGACATTTAAAAGGTAACATTCCTGGGATAGGCTGAAACTAATTAAATCTTGAGGGGCAAATGGCTCCATTTTGGGCTTTCTAAAATAGGTCCTAACCTATCCCTCTAACCTTAATTCTGGACACATCTCTGCATGCTCTAAGCTTCCACCACTCTAGAGGAGCCAGGCTTTCCATATACCACCATCCCTTCAATCATCTTTATAAAAAACCAGGTAACATCCTAAACTCCGTGTCTCACCATCCAAGTTCAGTCTCAAGCCCTCCTGAGTCTGCCTCATAACATCCTCTTCAGTCTTGTCACCATCCTTGCTGCCACTGTCATCATGTCCTCTGAGCAATCACAGTGGCCCTCTGATTCACCTTCCTGTCTTCTGCTTCTCTCCCCCTTCCATCCTTCCTCTACATTAGCAGGGGATCTTCCTGAAATGCCTGATTAAATTATCTAGCTTCCCCCTCCCCCAAATTCTAGGATAATATCCAACCTCCATAGTCTTGAGGGCTATTATGCTCTGCCCAAAGCATATACCTCCTTAGGTTCTGAACAGGCTTTTGCATGTTTCCTTTGCCCCATTTATCCTTTCCTGATTTCCTGGTAAAAAAAAAAAAAAGACTAGCCCAGGTATTATCGCCTGGGTAGAATCTTCCCAGACTCCCTAGGACACAGCTGGTCAATCTTTGTGATCTACTCCTGTAATGTTTCATTTTTGCCCTATTATTTATTTCACTGGGCCACTAAACTGTGAAGTAGAGGTATACAGAGAAAAAAAGAAAAATCCAGACATGAATTAAAGTTCCGTTTCTTCATTTCCTAATTGTGTAGCCTACCTCAAGTAACATACTCAACTCTTCTGAACCCCAGCTCCCTCTGTGATAAGAACGACCCAAACAGAACAGGTGCTCATTGAGGGCTAGATCCATACTCACTCTCTATTTTGCCACTAATTTCTTACTTTTGTTTTCCCCATCAAAATGTGAACTCCTCACTGCCAGTAGCATGGAGTGCACACTTACTGACCAGTGCTAGCATACTATTTGGCAAATACTGAACACTTAATGCTAAATGAATAAACAATAGAATATAGAGCAAATGGTGTCAGTGTACACAGGATTACTATCCAGCAAATGGTGTTAGTGTACACAAGATTACTATCCACTCAAGTGTCGAGATATTTTCAGAGACTCCTTGCCATTTGGCATCAATCTGCCCATTGGATTAGATGGTCCAGAATCAGAGTTCTTAGAGGGTAAGTCCAGAGGCTCAGCATACCTGAGGATGCATTCCTGTTGGATTTATCTGTTCCCTTTTGAGTTAATGTGCACTTATAGGATCAAGATGCCCATGGGCTCAAGATACTTTATTTAGGGTTAGGCCATCCATTGTTAAGGACTGTCCTAAGGTCAGAATGTTCATCGAGCCCATCAGGGAAGGTACAGGAATATGCCATTTAGGCCTAAGAAGCTAATGCTATCAAAGCAACCATCAGAATGAAGCTCATGGACACTGGGTAACTGGTGTTGCCCAGCTTTTGCAGGGAAGAGGCAGTGAGAAATGGAGTAGTGGGGCCATTTAGTGCTTAGTAGAACTAATTGGTTGGCATGGTTCATTGGATTGACTGAAAGGACTAATTAGTTTGGGTGGCTAAGGTCTGTGGAATGCTCAGACAGGATTTGGGGGCTAGAGTAAGCGGATTAGTATGTGAAGGGTGTAGTCTGGGAAATGCTTGGAACTGGCAAGGGTGTTCTTTGAAAAGCTGTTGGAGAAGTAGGGTTAGGGAGACTTTGACCAAAGACTGAAGAGCCCTCAAGAGGAAAACCCATGTGGTAGGATGGCCAGGTGGGGTGGGGTAATTCACCAGCTTTGGAGCATTATCTTCACTGGCACTGGTATAGGCTTGTTCCATTTTTGCTTGACTATACAAGTCCCATCTTAGCTGTAACTTCCTAACTGTCCCCCGTGGATTACTGTTTCTTCCCCCAGGCATGGGACCCTCAGAACTGCTGGGAATCACTGCTCCCACTCCCCACTCAGTAGGGAATGGCAATGTGTGCGGGGCAGGTGACAAAAATCCTGTGTGTGTGCTGAACCAAGGCATGCCAGGCCATTGTCTCTCATGTATTGTGCTTCATTTCCTGGGCCTCTTACAGTGCTTATTCAGGTTACCTTCATTTCTCACTTGGACCACTCCAAGCTACCTTTCAGGTGACTAATGGCATCATCCTGAAAGACACTCCTACTTTCAGAAACTTTTTTGAGGTCTCCCTTAGCTATCCTGATGCTGACAAGCCCTCATCAACCACCTCTTGCCAGCAGTCCTTTGCAGACCCACCACACATTTCTTCACTGTGTCCAGGCCAGTCTATCTCTGCCTTATTCAGCTTATTCTCACCCAAGGGACGTCTGTGGCCAACCTTTAAGCTCCATTCCAGGGGTCTAGGTTTACCTCCTCAGTGACAATCTTCCCCAGTGACTCTTCTGGGCCTTCTGCAGGAGTTTATACTCTCAGTTCCAGAAGGGATGCTTTCGGCTGCCCTTGGCTTGAAGACAGCACACCTCCTGAGAGATGGGATCTTTGTCCCCTGTCCTATACTTCTCAGGAGGGTCAAAGCTACCAGGCTCTGAGCAGCTTTGAAGGAAAGAGGAAGGGTTAGATTTCACATTCTGACCCTATAATATGCATTGTCTTCTGAGACTAGTCTTTTTTATTCAACATTTTAAGATGTCCTGCTTACAGTTGCAGGACAATTTTGTGTGTCCTGTTTTAGGTGTGTCTTACAAATAAAGTATGGGTGAGATTTGTTTTAAAATTCAAACTCATTTTCTTTCATTAGTTTAATCCTTTTTACATTTATTGTGGTTACTATATTTGGACATATTTTTGCCATCTTTATTTGCTTTACCCACTATTTCCATGCTTTCTCAATTAAAAAATATTTCCTTTTCCCTATTCTATTATTTCCCATAATTTTGACTTGGAAATTATATTTCCAGTGATCAACCTTGGAATTTTATCATGCATATTTAAAAAAACTGAAGTTGGTATTAACCACCCATCCAAAAAACAAAACACAAACACTCTGACCAACTCTCTTCCCGTTGTGCATGCTGCTTTTAACCTCACAATTTCGGGTAACTATTGTCATTTCACGTGTTTACATTTGCCTACATGTCAAAAAGTATCATTACTACTTTACTACTTGTATCTTATGACCCCCAGAACTTGTTACATGTCTCAGAAATAGACCCAGGCCTTTTTGATACCCACTTGCCTTCCACTCCAACATGTAACATAACCCTCAGTCCCTGAATAATGACCCCTTTCTTTCTTAACCTAAGACATTTTGCAGTGGTCAGGCAGAACACTCTAGCAATCAAATGAAAGTGCTGTTTGAAGTCTACAAAATTCCTGGGAAATGTCATCTAGCCTTTGCTTAGATTCAGCCATTAGCAGAGCTCAACATAGCCCAATGATGCTCTCAAGTTACACATAGTACCCAAGGAGTTTGGAGTTCTGGGGAAATCTCTTTAAATGTAAGCTATAGATCCTAATTTTGCCTCCCTGAACCATAGTAGCAAGTAACTCCAACCTACTATTTAAGTAGTTTATGACCCTGACCACACTCTTCACTTTCAGTTCAGATTAAGCATTCAATTCTCTTAATTATTTTCTCTCCATGGATTCTCATTTTCACCTCCTGTGGAAACCACATGATCCATCAAAAAATGGTTCAGAGCATTGCCAGTGGACACCTTTCCAGACTGAAAGCCAAAAGAAAAATTTGGTGAAGGGCAATTAATCCTCAGGAGAAGACTTTCTTTCCACCAGCACGTACTCATGGGTCCCAGGACTAAGATTTGTACCCACTCCCTTCATTCCTTTCCACTCACTCACCAGCACATGTTCTAGGTCTTCCTAACTGCACAGGACAACACCTTGTACTGTCATTCATGTGAGGCACTATGGAAGAGAAGTGACAAAAATGTTTTTTTGGAGGTCCAGTTTGCTCTAATCATAGGCAAAAGAGCAGGAAAAAGTACCTCTGTGAAACCAGTGTGCAAAGAAGGCTGTCTGGTCTGGGGTCGGGTGAAAAATGGCTTGAACTTGGGCTATGGGTGCAACTACTGATGGCAAGTCACCAACACACAACCAACTTCTACCCAAAGTATTCACTTCCTGGTTTTTGCATGAGCCCTGGAACAGTTTTCTCCCTCCACCCAGCAGTAAACTCATATAAGATGGATTCGTTTACAAAAGGTAGGCTATGTTTATTTAGAGTCACAAGCAGTTGACTGACTCAGTGTGACTCAAACCACAAGGAAACCATCCTACAACACGCCATTCCAAGTCCTGGGGTGGCCCAGATTGGCAGGAGTGCTGCTTGGGGCCCATTCACAGGTTTACAAGTTTCTCATTGAGGGCAATCTGTGACTGCGTGAGATTGGCCAGGTAGGTCACCATCAGCAGGTCCTGGAAGAGGAAGAAGCCACAATAAGAGAGGAGTTGAGTAGAAAGGGAGAAGAAAGTCTGGGCTTGCTCAGCTCCACAGTGAACACTGGGTATGAGGACAGTCCTGGATAAATAACAGCTCAGGAAGAGGTTGACTAAGAATTGAAGGTGGAAGGTAAGAATGAAATGTTTGAGAACACTTTCTCTTCTTTACTAATATAAACTCGGCGTGGTTTAGTCAAGATCTGTGGTAGGGATATGGGGGGGGGCTGTCTGTGAACCCAGATGGGGAAAATAAGAAATTGCATTTTTGTTAACCTCTGAATTTAGCATTTCTTTCGACCATGAATCTGGATAGCAAGTCACAGTAGTATCCTCAGTACCTGAGACAATGGAATCAAAGAAAAGAAGGCAGAAGACGTCTCCAAACACACGTACTATCTCTTCCTTCCTCCCAACCTGGACTACAAGGGGCCAAAGGCAAAGCCCTTTCTCCTCTCTTCCCGTCTAGGCCATCTCCCTTCACATCTGTGTGCACGAGCTGAGGTGGGGGGAAGACACAAGCTCCCAGAAGCCCAGGGATGGCACTTACGTTGATGTTGCTGTTGAGCATCGTCTCAAAGTCATCGGGAACAATCTTGGGTACTTGGTTAACCAGACTCATCAAGAAGCGGCCCACAGTATTGTCAGCGGACACCTTTCCAGACTGAGCAGCAAACAAAGATTCAGTGAGGCAGAGTTAATTCTCACCACTGAGGGCTGTCACTTCACCAGTACACCTCTCAGTGATCTCGGAGTGGAGATCTATCCCCTCCTTTCTCGCCTTCCCCCTCCTCACCAGCACATCCTCTGCATATTGCAACACTGTGCTCAGGGCATCCTGGATGCGAGCCGATGCTCCTCCTACTTGCTGCAAGTCGCTTGAGAGTCCGATCACCCGGTTGGGGCTAAAACAGGTCTTCATGATCAGGTCAACTGTGAGAACAAGTTGGGGGATAGAAAAAGCACAGACATTTCAGTCATCCCATCAGGGAAGAGATTATCTCTATTCATTCTGGTAACTTTCCCACTTCCCTCTGGATACAGCCAACTTCTCTGAACCCCTGTTCTGCTCTTAGCTGCTTTTCTTCCTGCTAGAGCTTAACTCCTGCACCCAATATGCTAATCATTGGTTTTGGTCTTATATGAATGGCCACGTAGTCTCTGATGCTGATAATTTCCCACTTCTAATTGCACAAATAATTCCTGGAAGTTCATTTATAAAGGAGAATGATTGTGACTTTAATCATCACAGACTTTAGATCAATGGTTCCTCTTCAACCCACCCAAGGCCCTCCATTCTTGTTAGAGAGCAGCTACCCCGTCCCCTGAAAAATGTCAGACCTCAAAAGAGGGTATGGGATGGTTACTCACCTCCAATGCGTTCAGTGTCATAATATGCATATTTCACTGTCAGAGGTGTGAACATCACCCCCATGGTCCTCCCAGGGACACCCATTAAAGTGCTGGGGAGAGAGAAGTCAAGGTAAACAAATGGTCTTGGGAGAGGGTTTCCATGTCTAGTCCAGGCTGGGAAAGCAATCATACCAAGACTGCGGGTTCCAAGGTTCTGAGACAAGAAGGCTGAAACCATCTGAACCTGAGGTCTCATGGGAGCAAGTCACATTCTTCCTTTAGCTCACTCTACAAACCAAAGCCTGACCTGCGAGAGGGGACTCGGCCTGCAGACCTGACCCGGTTCCTTCAGAGGACTGCTTCACTCACTGCAATCTCAGCGATGAAACAGGACACTGCATTTCCCTGTGGAGCTGGCTGCCCAGATATCCACACCCAGGTCCTTCTGTAAGACTGAGCCCTTTGTTAGCACTGAAAAAAGCAATCTGATGCCAGCCCTCCAAGACTAGATTAGGTGCTTTAAGAAATCTCACTAAAGGTGACTGCCTTTACTACGTCAATCATATATGTTCAACTGGACCACGAAGAGTCTGTTACATTATGTCACACACAGAAACAGCACAAAGCCAAAGAGCGTAAGGGATACACTAACACATGCCTTCATTCTAACCAGAAAAGATAATCCTTCTAACTCCTCCCGCCGCCACTTCTTCAGCATGCCTCCCCTGTCAACCAGCATTTTAACTGCCTGCAAACTCAATGTGTCAATGCTATAATGTTGTTGTCACCAAAACTGCACTTGACCCTGGGGTCATAGATGTAGTCAAAGAAGGACAGCCATCCTTTAGTCTGTATGACTCTGAGTCCTGTGTATCCAGGGATAATGATAAACTAAAGGGTTACTCAGAAAACCAGTGAACATGACCAAAATACCAGTGAGGATCAGCTACAGGAACCATGAAGAGTTAGCTTACAGAAAAGATGACAGGAAAAACATGATCGTTTGGCTCAAATACCTAAAGGGCTGTCATCTGAAATTGGTTAAGAGAAATGAGTAGGAATCTGGGGTACAACTGGTATCAGCAAGTGGATATTTAAGGAAGAAATTTTGTTTCAGAGTAAAATCCTTCTAATGATAACTGTTGAGAGTGAGGAATGGGCTTCCGTAGAAGGCAATGAGTTATATATACTGAAGGATTAAACCTGCTTGGGGTGGAGGTGGGTGTCATCCAGGCATGGTATGAACCAGAGAGCCTTTCATGCCCTTGTGCCCCGAGACATTGGTCACCTGACATAGGCCTTGATGCTCATGCGGCCGTTCTGGAGGCTTGTGTCCACGGTGAGGTGAATGGGGTTGGGGGCTTCCCGGCTATAGTACTCATGGATCAGCACAGAGTGCTCTGTAATGTCATGGCCCGTAGCATACCTGGAAAACGGAACATAGTTGGGGATTCATGTCTACATGTAACATTAATACCAGACATGATGGTGACATGGTGTTTCTAGGAAGCGTTACCCCAGTGCACCCTAAATTCAAAAATACACTGAAAACTGTTATCAATTCAAATCAAAGGTTGACTTAGAGCTCTTGAAACATTACAAGTCATCAACAAGGCAAAAGTACTTGGCTCAGTAAAAGCTACAATTCAAAGTAAATATTCTTGGCCTCATGAGATCAGAATTGCCAGCAGAACACACTAAATTCACAGATCCTTGAGGTAATACACTTTCAATACTCTGTCTCCAAAAGGGAGTATAATATCTAGTCTGGTGGCAAAAAACCTTGGCAATCACCCAACACTTTCCATTCCCCCAACTCCAACTCACCAGCCCAGAATGAGCTCATTTGGAGAGACTTTCTTGTGTAATTCATACATGTTCTTAGCGAATTCCATGTCAACAGCCACCTTAGAAAGCAAAAAAGGAAGCTAAGAAGCTAGAAGTCCATAGAAAAAAAATGGATGAAAAGGACCAGAGCCCACCCAGGCAGACAAGAGGCCCAGGAAGTATGTACACATAGAAAAATGACTCTTCGCAGAACTTTTAGTACTAGAAGCACAACATATTGTGCAGGAGGGGCCCTATGGAGAGCCCGGCAAACTAACAGCTATAGACCACACAGTAGCAGCTCAAGCTCCCACTCACCTCATCTTCTGATTCGTTGTGTGGCACTGAAAAGCAGTTAGTGACCTCCACTGAGTGCTTGTCAACGGTTCCTGTGAGAGAGAATTGTCCCATGTTATAAAACCCTAGGGCACTCCAGCCTCCCACCACTTTCCAAATGCTTTCAGAGGCCTCCTCAAAGCCAATGAACAAACTGAACTTCTAAGTTCTAAGTTAGCCATGTGCATCAGCGGAACCAGGATTCTCCAGCGCTGATGCTCGGAAGCGATCGCTCTTTCCTTTAACCATCAACATACGGGGTCTATTCTTCCTTCACAAGGTCTTCTTCTGCTTATCTGTTCCTTCCTGCTACCAGTCCATACAAAAAAATCCAGGTCTTTTTTCTATGACCTTCATTTTTCAGCCTCTAGACTTTCTCCCTAAAATTGAATATGCAGAACTACCTGGAAAATTCTAATAATGTCTACACCGGGCACCATACAGTAGCCTAGTCTCAGAGCACAATGTAAGGGAGCTTCACCTGTACCTCCCTTCAGCCATCTAGTCCCATGGTCATAACCTTAGTCCCATTTCCATCCAGAAACCTTCTACCTGTGAACCTTAAACATCAGTATCAGTCTTTCACCACAAACTTCTATTCTAGTTCTGATACCTTTACTCCCATTATGTTTGTTTCTTGACCTAAGACTGCTGGTCCCTTGGGTTCTCCATTTTTTCCCTAATCTACGGGCACTGCCCATACCAGGCTTCAAGCACTGCCCTCTATACCAGAGCCCATAATGCTGCCCACGCCTGTGTCTGTTTAATTCCACTTCACTATGGTTTCTGCTCCCTTAGCTGAAACTATGTCCCCAAACCCAGCGGGTAAATACATTTTCTGTTATTTGACCTCTCATCAGCATTCAATAGACTTGACCATTTCAAGTTTTGAGTCTTCTATATTTCCATGCCACTATGATATCCTTTTATCAGAGCATTTATCACATTTTATTCTAATTATTTGCATGAGTAGATCTTCATCTTGAATTTAGGGTTAGAGTAGATGTTGTTTATAATTCAAAGTGTGATAAAACATCTAACATTTTTATGGTACTTAAAAGGTACCACTGACTTCATTTAACCAAATTAAATATGTTTCATGAATTAATGTCTGAGAAAATTTATAAGCTCCTAGTAAGCAGAGTCTACGTTTTCATTTTTCGGTAAGTACTGTCTCTAACACCTAGCATTGTACCACGGTCCCAGTCTAAAAGAGAATATGAAGATCTAGATTACAGGTTCCTATAGTATCTGGGGCACTTAACATTCTCCCTCAGTGGAGAACTGTATCTTTACTTAAATAGCTCACTCCAGTGCTTAGGAAAATTTGGCAGTACAGCTGAAAGAGTAGTATTTGTCAAGTCCCAAGTTAAGTGTTGCAAAAATCCTTTGTTACAGAAGCTCAAAGCAGGACACAGTTACAGAAAGCTATTATACTTTGGGAGGTCAGGAGTTGGGGTGAGGGTAGCCAAACACAATGAAGGACTGATACTTAATTAACACTTTTCCTGGGAACCTGGAGGATCAGTGGAACTTAGAACAAATGAGGGACAGCAGGGAAGGCACTTGTGGCAAACAGAATACAAAGTGTTGGTTTCAGAAAAACCTTGGCAATGTTTGGAAAATAATGGATCAGTTGAAGTTCCTGTAAAATGCTAAACCTTCAAAAATTAAGAAAGGGAGACTACGTCTGTGTTGCAGGAGTAGAGCCCTGATGTGGAGGATGGCAACTAATAGCTGTTCTGTATCTCAAGTGTGCCAGCAGTTAGATGCTCTCGGTAATAATTTAACGCTTGCAAAGCCCAAGTCTAAGTAGCTCCCGAACTAGCCTTTAGGTAATTTGTTCCAAGGCACATGATTAATGTTTGGTGCAGTCTACCTACAAATCTTGTCCTCTTTGCAAACGGTCTTCTACAGTGGAAGGACTGTTACATGTCACAAAGGTATCTAAAATTAGTGATAAAGATGGAATGAAAGTGAATTTGATGGGATCAGCAGCCCCCAAAGAAAGAAGCGCATTACCAGTAACCCTTCTCTAGAGTTTCTCCGTTTTACAAATTACTTTAACATATTAGGGAGACTAAAGGACAGAAGCTCAGGCTTAAACGTTTAAGAAAACAGAACATTACTTAAGTCCTAAACGAGTTTCTGCCAAACTGGTTTACTTGTTCAAAGGGATGTCTTTTTACAAAGTCCCCACTCCTTCCCCAAATGGCTAAAAACGTCTTTGTAAACACCTGGAAAATAAAGACATTTAGTCCGTAAAAAGGGGGGGAAACATGGCCAATCGGTTTAGGGAGTCCGACGTTTCTGACTTCGTACTAAGCATCTCAACTCATTTTTGGTCACACTTGACCTGAAATGCTACTGGGAAGATTAAAATTAAAATGTAAATCATTCGGCATACGATATTTATTCAATAGCTAACTACTGCTTACGTTATTTTATGCCGCCCAAATGACAGCAATGTGGCAGGAAAGTTTAAGTTCTTTAAGGAGATAAGTCGCGCCAGGAAGGTGGGTTGGAAGAATAGGTATGAGGTCGATGGGGATGGGAAGAGAGGGGAACAAAAGAAAGAGGTGGGAGGTAGAAGATTCAGACAGTTCTGTCTGACCACTCACCCAGCAGGGTCCCGATAACTCGGGCTGCGCCCTCGTTGCGTCGCTCGTAGCTGTCCACGATGGAGGCCAAAATGACCGGGTGCAGCCGGACCACACGGCCGCCAGGGAACGGGCCAGGGAGAGCAGGACCAGGCAGCGACTGCGCCGGGGTCTGCGGTGGGGCCGGCGTTGAGGCCGCGGTCTGGCCCGGAGCCGCCGTCGTAGCCGCTGCAGCCGCCGCGTCTGAGGATGAGGCTGGAGCCGGCGTTGGAGCTGGAACCGGCGCTGGAGCCGGAGACGGCGCTGGCGCTGAGGCTGGGGTTGGGGCCGGGGCTGTGGCCGCGGCCGGGGCCGCGGCCGGGGCTGCGGCTGGAGCTGGAGGGGCGGCGGGAGTACTCGCCGGTGCTGCCGGGGTGGCCATCTTGTCGAGAAAGAAGGAGGCAGGCATGGAAGGGAGGGAGTTGAAGAATATTAGGAGCACGATAGGCTGAATATGCACCACGTGAACTAGATCTTTGTGTTTATTGGTCACTGATGATGCTTCTCACGGCAAAACAATTTCCTGCTGAGATCGTGCTCTTTGATTTCTGTCCCATAAGCACTCAGTGAGAGCCGAGCTAAAATAGTTCCGCGCAACCTTGGGACCGAGCTGAGAGAAAAGAAACAACTCAGTCTGCACAGCTGCCGCCAGGTGGACCCAGAGAGCGGAGGATGGGTCCTAATTTCTGCTTTCAGACTTCAGAGGGATAGTGAATTTGTTTTTTAATTTTTAATGTTTATTTATTTCTCAGAGAGAGACAGAGTGGGAGCAGGGGAGGGGCAGAGGGGGAGAGAGAGAGAGAGAGAGAGAGAGACACGGGATGGGCGGGGGATGGGGGGGGGTGGGGTGGACACAGAATCCAAGCAGGCACCAGGTATTGAGCTGTTAGCACAGAGCCGGAGGCAGGCTGGAACTCACCAACCATGAGATCATGACCTGAGAAGAAGTTGAAAACTCAACTGACTGAGCCACCCAGGGGCCCCAGGATAGTGAATGGTAAAGTGCCTTCTAAAGGCACTTCTTGACAGAGTCATAAGAAGTCAATGCGGTGGTTTATTCATTCAGCAGTTTGAATATGTGCCAGATGCTGTTTTAGTCCCTTGGGATATATCAATGAATAAAACAAGGGTTGTTGTCCTCCAAAATTCACCATCTAGTGGAGAGAGACAAATAAGTACATTATATGATATGTTCGAAGGTGATGAGTGCTATGAAAAAGGAAAAATTAGCAGGGAATAAGGGGGAATCAGGAGTTAGGGTAGGTCACAATGAGAATGCAAGATTTGAGATAATTGAAGGAGGTGGCTATCATTGTGGGGAAGAGCCTTCAGATCGAGGGAACAGCAATGCAAAGGCTTTAGAGATAGGAGCAGGCCTAGAGTAGAGGCTTTTTGGTGGGTGGCATGTTAAGATCATGACAGGGAATAGCTGGAGATAGACCTTTGAATAGGGGTTGGGGAGCAGACCATTAAGGACCTACTAAGTCATGATAAGGATTTTGACTTTTAGTCTGAGAGAGGTGGGGAGTCATTGCAGGGTTTGGAGCAGGGGAAGGTCATGATCAATCTTAGTTTTAAAAGGATCATTATGGGGGTGCCTGGATGGCTCAGTCGGTTGAACGTCTGACTTCAGCTCAGGTCATGATCTCCTGGTTTGTGAGTTCGAGCCCCACATAGGGCTCTGTACTGATAGCTCAGAGCCTGGAGCCTGCTTCGGATTCTGTGTCTCCCTCTTTCTTTACACCTCCCCTGCTCATGCTCTGTCTCTTTCTGTCTCTCAAAGATAAATAAACACCAAAAAGTTTAAAAAAAATAAATAAATAAAATGATCATTCTGAATGTTTTAAGAATAGAATGGGCCAGGGGGAGGTGGTTGTTGAGGAGAGGAGGGTAAGAGAGAAAGAGCAAGGAGACTTTTTAGGAGATTAGCAGGTAGCCTAAGTGAGAGGTGATGGTGGTGGGAACCAGGCCAGTAGCAGTGGAAGTGGTGAGAAATGGGTAGACTAGGGATATATTTTGAGGGTAGAGACAGTAGGATTTTCTGAGGAATTGTATGTGAGGTATGAAAGAGAAGAGTCAAGGATGACTCCATTGTGTGTGTGTGTGTGTGTGTGTGTGTTGAACAATTAGTATGAAGAAGTTGTCATCAGTTGAGACAGTAAAAGCTACAAGTGGAGCAGTTTTTTTGGGAAAAGAGCCCAAGTTCAATTTGGGAGGTGTCATCCTTGAGATATTTATCAGACATCCAGGCAGAATTGTAGAGTGGTCAGGTGGAGATGCTTGGGAGAGGGTTAAATGAGTAACCCTCTGTAAAGCTCTTAGCATATGCCTGATATACAGCACTTATTATTATCATTATTATTTATTTATTTATTTATTTACTTTGAGATAGGCAGAATGCAAGCGGGGGAGGGGCGGGTGGTGGTGGCAGAGGATTCGAACCAGACTCGCACTGACAGCAGGGAGCCTGATGTGGGGCTCGAACTCATGAACCGTGAGATTACGACCTGAACCCAAAGTTGGATGCTTAACCGACTGAGCCACTCAGGCACCCCCAGCAGTTATTATTAAGTGGTAGCTATTATCACTGCTATGTAATGGAAGGAGCTCTGATTCTAGCGTACTGTATAACTTTGGGCGATCTATAATTTTTTCTGAGTCTTAGTTTCCTTCTCAGTACAATGGGAATGATAATATCTGCCTGTTAGGAAACCAATCAACTTCCTTAATTATGTCAATCCTAGCATCTAGTTGGCAAGGTGGGTGAGTGAGGTTGGACTTCTCAGCCCTTACTCTCATGTCCAAGAGCTGCTTTCTCTCTGGAGCTACCTTCCATAATCAGAATTCATATGATCCAGTTTCGCTGTCAGTATTCTGGGCAGACATACATTCTTTCTTTTAATTCCCCCAAATACAGGTGAACAGCCTATCAGAGGAGGATTGAAAAGGGACTTGGATTTTGTAACTGGGATCTTTAGCAACCATACCAGAACAGTGTTCAGGGAATTGGCAGTGGGTGGGCATGGAAATCATAATTCAGGTGTGAGAGAATGGTCAGTTGGAACTGATGGCAGTGAGTGCTGGCTGCTCTCTCAAGAGAATTGGTGGAAAGGAAAGGAGACATTTAACGCAGTAGCAGGGGGGAACAAAAGGACTGAGAAGGGGACACTTTAGGCTGGAAAAGTTTTAAGTATATTTTAAACTAAGGGTGAGGATCTAGAGGAAAGAGAAATATTGGATATACATGTGAGAAGGAGAACCATCTAATGAAAGAAGGAAGGAAAGAGGACCTGAATGGAGAAGCCTATATTAAAGGGATGGTCTTGCACAGAGTGAGGGATATGCTAGAGAGGCTGCCCCAGGCTGTGGCCTCCCTTATGGGTGCCTAGTGGGGGGTCTGCCTTAGCAAGGGCTGATCCCCTGAGATCATCCCATGGGAAGAAGGCCAGAGGAGAGAATCACCTGTGATAAAGAGGTGTTGTTGCTTCTAACTGACCCTTGGGACCTCCTATCCACTTATTTGAGTTGGTTGTGGACATTTCATCACCAAGAACTTTACCTTGATATAAATGTCCTGAAGACCTTTCTCTCTGGAAGGAAAAGAGAAAGAGGTGGATGAAGAATCAGAGACGGGGTGCCTGAGTGGCTCAGTTTGTTGAGCGTCCAACTCCGGCTCAGGTCATGATCTCACGGTTTGTGAATTTGAGCCCCACATTGGGCTCTCTGCTGTCAATGTAGAGCGTGCTTCAGATTCTGTCTTCCTCTCTCTCTACCCCTTCCTCGCCTTACATATGCTCTTTCTCTCAAAAATAAATAAACATTAAAAAATTTAAAAAGAAGAATCAGAGACACTTTGAATTGGGGAATGAAGGGAAGTTGCAGGACCTCCTGTCAAGTGATAGTTTTCTCAGGGAAGTGGAGCCATGGTGATCTGTTGAGAATGAAAGTGCAAGGGTGGTGTTTGGTCTTTGGGCAGTGGGAGAGGGGCCAAGAGTGAGTCATTAAAGGCAGTGATCAATTATGAGAGGGCTCAGCTAAGCCTGGAGACCTCAAGAATCTGGTTAGCTTTTGTATTTTTCTGCAGCCACATAGCTAAGAGGCAGGCAGGGAGAGATCATTGGCATGGTCTTTCTAGGAATGCTGACTAGCTAGGACAAGGAAGTACATACATCCAGGATGCTGACTTTTCAATCACTGACTCAGGGATCCAGTTTCTATGAACAGAAACTCTGAGGCCTAGGTTCATCAGGAAAGGGCAGAAGGCATGGGGAGAGAGAAAAATGAGCTGTCCTCTTAAATATGGGAAGTGTGTTGTGCACATGGTATATTGATCAGGATTTTCCAGAACTGTATACACACACACACACACACACACACACACACACACAGCTCTGATGTGGGGCTTGAACTCATGAATTGTGAGATCATGATGTGGGCAGAAGTTGGATGCTTAACTAACTGAGCCACCAGGCAAGCCTTATATGTATATATTATATATATAATAAATATATAAATAATTAAATATTATATTACATATATAATTATAATATACATGTTACATATATTATGCATTATATATATATATAGTTTTTTACATGTTTATTTTATTTTTGAGAGACAGAGTGCATGTGTGGGAGAGGAGCAGAGAGAGGGAGACACAGAATCCGAAGCAGGCTTCAGGCTCTGATATGTCAGCACAGAGCCTGCTGCGGGGCCTGAATCCACAAACCGTGAGATCATGACCTGAGCCAAAGTCAGATGCTTAGCCAACTGAGCCACCCAGGCACCCCTATATATTTAAATATGGGATTGACTCACATGATTATAGAGGCTGAAAAGTCCCAAGATATTTACTCAGCAAGCTGGAGACCCAAGAGAGCCAATATGTAGTTCTAGTCCAAAAGCAGGCAGACTCAAGACCCAAGTAGAGCCTATGTTTCAGCTTGAGTCTGAAGGCTAGAAAAGACCAGTGCCCTGCTCAAGCCATCAGGCAGATAAAGTTCCTTCTTTCTCCAGGTGGGGATCAGCTCTTTGTTCTATGTGGGCCTTCCACTGATTGGACAAGGTCCACCAACATTAGGGATGTCAATCTGTTCTATTGAGTCTATCAACTTAAATGTTAAACCTATCCAAAAGCACCCTCACAGACACACCTACAGTAATGTCTGACCAAATATCTGGAGACCTTGTGCCCTAGTCAAACTGACACATAAAACTCACCATTCTACCTGGGATCCTGGTCGTCCTGAGGAATATGCTTGACAGTCCTTCCCGAAAAGAAGGTCATAGCTACAGGCTCATGTTAAAATTGGGGACTGTAGCTTGATAAACCCAGTCCTCCTCTTCAAGACTGGCTGGAGTAAGGGAGGTCGGACTATAGCGTCAACCATGGGAAGGCCACAAGGCGGAGCCCCAGGCTCGCTCAGCACTGCAAGTGTGACTTGGGACTTAGAGGCTTTCTTGTGAGGCAGGGCTGTGCAGGAACCAACCACACTTTGGTGGCCAACCCCTGTCCTTCCGCAGACCGGGCCTGGCACAGTTGGCGGTGGGCTGCCTCCCATAGTTTGTCTCTGCTCACTGCCAGCAGGTTTCGGGAAGTTGTGCACCTTACACAGGCTCCACTAGTGCCAGGCCGCTCCTCTGCTCTGCTAGACTTCTGCACACTTAAGTCTCTCTGCCTGGAAACCCTTTCAGACTGAGGTGGTGAAGAGCAGCTGCCACAGCTGAAAAGCCACAGTGTCCCAGACCTCAAACCTCAGACCTGCCTTCCTGCATGGTGAATGTTCTCTGTTCTGGAGGGAACCTGGCCCCACCAATTGGTTGCCCACCCTGTCAAAAGCCAGCCTGCTCAGATAGCTCATCACTCATGGGACTTGCCTGTCTCCAGTTCATTCGTCCCTTCTTGGCTTGGCATGCTATAGTTCTCTAATTTTATGATAGCCATAGCTTCGTCTCTACACTTCTTTCTGGCCTTCCCACCTTCCACCTGGTTTTGGTCACTAGAGCTTATTTCTCTGGCTTGCTATTCTCAGCTCATCCCTAATTTCTGCCTCTCCAGATTCTTCATATTCTAGCAGCAGTGGGCCTGGCCAACACCTCTGACTTCATGCCAAGGTGGGGGGCAGGAAACCACAGGGAGTTGCTGGTGTTTTCTGCCCTTTTAAATAAGTCTTATTTAAATTTTATTTAAATTATAATGTAATATGGTTTCAGGAGTAGAATTTAGTGATTCATCACTTATATATGACACTCAGTGCTCATCCCAACAAGTGCCCCCCTTAATGCCCATCACCTGTTTAAACCCATGGTTCAACCTAACACCCCTCCAGCAACCCTCAGTTTGTTTTCTCTATATAAGAGTCTCTTATGGTTTGCCTCCCTCTCTGTTTTTATCTTATTTTTCCTTCTCCTCCCCTATGTTCATCTGTTTTGTTTCTTAAATTCTACATATGAGTGAAATCATATTTATCTTTCTCTGACTTATTTTGCTTAGCATAATACATTTTAGTTCCATCCACGTCTTTGCAAATGGCAAAATTTCATTGTTTTTGATTGCTGAGTAATATTCCATTGTGTGTGTGTGTGTGTGTGTGTGAGTGTGTGTGCGCGTGTATGTGTGTGCGCGCATGTGTGTATAACTGCCTCTTTTTTATCCATTCATCAGTTGATGGGCATTTAGGTTCTTTCTATAATTTGGCTATTGCTGATAGTGCTGCTATAAACATTGGCGGGGGGGGGCATGTTCCCCTTCGAATCAGCATTTTTGTATCCTTGGATAAATTCCTAGCAGTGCAATTGCTGGGTCATAGGGTAGTTCTATTTTTAATTTTTTGAGGAACCGCCACACTGTTTTCCAGAGCAGCTGCACCAGTTTGCATTCCTACTAGCAGTGCAAAGGTGTTTCCCTTTCTCCACATCCTCACCAACATCTATCATTTCCTGAGTTGTTAATTTTAGCCATTCTGACAGGTGTGAGGTGGTATCTCATTGTAGTTTTGATTTGTATTTCCTTGATGATGAGTGATGTTGAGCATCTTTTCATGTGTCTGTTAGCCATCTGGATGGCTTCTTTGGAAAAGTGTTCATGTCTTTCGCCCATTTCTTTACTGAATTATTTGATTTTTGGTGTTGAGTTTGATAAATTCTTTCTTTTTATATTTATTTATTTTTGAAAGAGAGAGAGCACGCGCAAGCAGGAGAGGGGCAGAGAGAGGGGCAGAGGATCCAAAGCAGGCTCTGAGTTGTCAGCACAGAGCCCAATGTGGGGCTGGAATTCAGAAACCTTGAGATCATGACCTGAGCTGAAGTCAGATGCTTAACTGACTGAGCCACCTAGGTTCCCCAAGTTTGGTAAGTCCTTTATAGATTTTGGATACTAACCCT
This sequence comes from Cryptoprocta ferox, assembly GCA_028646485.1. NCBI lineage: Eukaryota > Metazoa > Chordata > Mammalia > Carnivora > Eupleridae > Cryptoprocta > Cryptoprocta ferox. The sequence continues at coordinate 47,364,886 of CM053575.1, forward strand.
TTATCTGATATGTCATTTGCAAATATCTTCTCTCGTTCCATTGGTTGCCTTTTAGTTTTGTTGATAATTTCCTTCGCTGTGCAGATGTTTTGTATCTTGATGAAGTCCCAATAGTCCATTTTTGCTTTTGTTTCCCTTGTCTCTGGAGATGTGTCTAGTAAGAAGTTGCTGCAGTTGAGGTCAAAAAGGTTGCTGCCTATTTTCTCCTCTAGGATTTTGATGGCTTCCTGTCCTACCTTTAGGTCTTTCATCCATTTTGATTTTTTTTTTCTGTATGGTGTAAGGACGTGGTTCAGGTTCATTCATTTGATTGTCATTGTCCAGTTATCCCAACACCATTTGCTGAAAAGACTTTTTTTTCCATTGGATACTCTTTTTTGCTTTATCAAAGATTAGTTGGCCATATATTTGTGGGTCCATTTCTGCGTTCTCTATTCTGTTCCTTTGACCTATGTGTTTTTTTGTGCCAGCACCGTACTGTCTTGATGATTCAAGCTTTATAATACAGCTTGAAGACCAGAACTGTGATGACCCCAGCTTTGGTTTTCTTTTTCAGGATTGCTTTAGCTATTTGGAGTCTTTTCTGGTTCCATACAAATTTTAGAATTGTTTGTTTCAGCTCTGTGAAGAATTCTGGTGTTATTTTGATAGGAATTGCATTGAATGCGTAGATTGCTTTGGGTAGTATTGATATTTTAATAATATTTGTTCTTCTGATCCATGAGCATGGCATGTTTTTCTATTTCTTTGTGTCTTCTTTAATTTTTTTTTTACAAAAGTTCTATAATTTTCAGAGCATAGATCTTTTACTTCTTTGGTTAGGTTTATTCTGAGTTACCTTATGGTTTGTGATGCATTGTAAATGGGATTGATTCTTTGCTTTCTCTTTCTGCTGATTCATTATTGGTGTATAGAAATGCAACCAATTTTTGTACATTGATTTTTATATCCAGTGATTTTGCTGAATTCATCCATCAGTTCTAGCAGTTTTTTGGTGGAGTCCTTTGGGTTTTTCATGTAGAGTATCGTGTCTTCTGCAAAGAGTGAGTATGACTTCTTCCTTGCCAATTTGGATGCCTTTATTTCTTTTTGTTGTCTGATGGCTGAGACTAGGACTTCCAACACTATGTTGAACAACAATGGTGAGAGTGAACATCCTTGTTGTCTCAGTTTTTCCCCGTTGAGGATGATACTATCCATGGGTCTTTTCTGCCCTTCTTGCCTAAGCTACCCTTAGGGGTTGGGTCTGGCCTAGCCCAGGAACCATGAGCATATGTCTGTTGCTTATAACTTCAGGAAAGGAGACTTTTGGGTGGCCCAAAATCTTTCTGTGCATATCAGAGGAGACATAAGTCTACCCTACCTGGGCCAGTGCTGTAGCCCAGAGCTGACCTTTGAAAGGCACTCCCAGTGAAGGAGCCGAGAAGAGTCACCTCCATTGGGCTAAATGTGCCCATCTTCTCATTCCTGCAGTCTGGTGTGGTGCTGGAGTCCAGCTCCAGCAAGTCCAGGGTTCCCTGAAGGATGGATGGTGTCAGCAAAAGGGGGAGGAATGAGAAAGCCATGAGATTCTTTCTGATCACCAGGCAGGCATCTGTGCACTGACTGAGAGTCAGCTTTATTTATCATTAAAATGTATGGGCCCAGCACAGAAGTGGCATTTGCCTTAGACAATGATTTCTGATGACAAATTTCTTTGGTATGTAAAAATTTCCCAGAACATAGATTGGCAGAAGACTTATGCATAATCTTTATCAATAGTGATTGATGTAGGTGATTTAGATGCTTATCATACGGGGAAGGAAGGTATCTTCAGCATTCAAATACAAGACAATGTTTTTAGCATAGCAAAGCCAAAAGTTAGTTCTTTGTGAGCAGGGGTCAGTAGCCTGTTTTCTTGAGGGGAAGAAAAACAGGTTTCTCAGGAAATGCAATATTTGCTTCCATAATCACAAAAGAAGAAATTCCTATAATAAATTCCTTCACAAGGTGCAATCTGCATTATTTTAGGGCCAGAATAAGGGGACAAGTCACTCCTGATACCAATCAGCAAGGTGCCTTGGGGGGTCGGTGCTCAAAAAATAATTGAGTGTAGGGTAGACATCGGTCACCATCTGATGGTGGGAGGCCGTGCAAAACCCGCCTTAACCTCACAAGGAGTATTCTCAACTTAGTGAGTTCAGAAATGGCTCCCAACAAGGTGGTTCTTTTCAGGTGTCCATGGACCACACTCATTAGTGGAGGTTCTTTTGACACTTGATGTCCTCCAGATGGAAGAAACTTAGTGCTCTTTTTTCTATCACAGGTGTACAGAATTGTAATAATCATATTCTTTGGTTCAACATTTTTAGTTTTATTCATTCACTCATTATTTTTTAAATAATATAATGAACAGAACTTATTGTTCAAACCAAGAACTAGAACATTCATTCACTTTTTTAAAAATGATGAACTGAACCTATAACCCAAACCAAGGATTGGAACATTATCAACAATAGGATTATGAATGAATATATTACAATATGAATTTATTAAAATAGAATTATATACAATAGAATTTATTACTATGAAAATTAGAATATTATAATAGATAATACTATTATTATGAGTATTAAAATATTTTCATTCAGTGGTATGTTAGTAAATGTTTAACAACCAGCTCCCTGAAAAAAAGTGGCCCTGGTTTTGTTATCAGGCAATTTCCATAGTATAAATATTCCTATCATGGCTGATTTCAAGCTACTGGCTCTCGAAATTTAACAACTGGCTCTCAAAATTCCTGAAAATTTAACAACTGGCTTTCAAGAGCCAGTACGGGTTGGCTTCAGCACTGCTGCTGTACATATGCCTATTGCTCGTCCCCAATATCTCATTGCCTTCCCGCCCCACCCTGATAAGTAACTACTTACCTGAATTTGTGTGTAACATCATTTGCTTAAAAATTATGGTTTATTTCAAATATATATGGTTGACTAAGTAATATATTTTTTAATTCTGCTAGTTTTTGAACTCTATAAGTATAGTTATACCAGATTTCCTTTGATATGTGTATTCTTACATATCTTTTTTCCATTCCTTTGTTTTAAGAATTCCATATCTTTATGTTTTAGGAGGATCTTTTGTAAATAGCATATACCTAAATATTTAAAAAATTCAATTGACCACATTTGAATTCTTTGGATTCACAAGCTTAGTCTATTAACATTTTCTGTGTTGACATATTTGGGTTAATTTCTAACATTTTATTTTATTTAAAAAATTTTAATGTTTATTTTTGAGGTGGGGGGAGAGCAGAGAGAGAGGGAGACACAGAATCTGAAGTAGGCTCCAGGCTCTGAGCTGTCTGAATAGAGCCTGATGTAGGGCTCGAACTCACAAACCACGAGATCATGACCTGAGCCAAAGTCGGGCGCTCCTCTAACATTTTATTATTTTTGTTACACTTTCCATATCCTTTTTTTCACTTGTATTTGTCCTTATAATGGGGTTATTTTTCTGATTGTGTGTTCTTAAGGTTTTTCTGCTAGTTAGGAAACACATATTCTAATTTTAGCATTTTTATTATTACTTTTGATTCTGCCATGCATTTTCTTTTCTTATTTGTTAAATATTTATCAAGAGAAGTGATTCCTTAGTATACAATATTCATTTTTCATAGTTGAGGAATACAGGTCAGTGACAAACTTCCATGGAACTTAATCCAAATAAATCCTTTATATTCCAATATCATTTTAAGCTTCTTCATCTCAAAGTCTTTCATGGAATCAAAATTTCTGTAGAAATCCATGTATACTTCTTTTCGTGGCTCATGCACAACAAACTTAAGAATGAGTGGAACCCCAAAGGAATACAATGAATGCTCCAAAAGTATGGAATTGAAGAGGCTTGACTAGAAGGCTATATACATCTGAAGATTTGTCAAAGCGCTGGAAGCCATGATAGTTATTCTCCTCAACATCAACTCCCTTCCTGACTGATGGAGAGGTGAGGCTCCAGCAACACACAGGTGCTGAAGTTACCATGCATTTTAACTCATTCGTTTTGAGTTTAAATAGCTACACCAATGATACAAGACTTTGAAATGTTCTAGCTCTGATATTTCCCATTCTGATTTGTGCATGTACTTTGACAGCCTGCTTGTTTTTCTGACTGCCATCTTGCTAGCAGTTGTCAAGTCATTGGGAACAATGCAGTTCTCCTTCTCCTCCAAGGCCATTTGGAAGTACTGTTGAGAAAAGACAGCTTCTCATAGCAGAGATAGATACTTCCAAATGGCCATGTGGATTCCTGTCTCAATAGGACCTTTAAACTTACCAACCCTCTATGCTAACTTTGTTAGAACTGACCAAGGTGTGAAGGAGAATATGGTGACCACCGCAGGGGCACCTTTTCAAAGTGGCTTTTGCATGGAAGGGATGTTCTGGAGTTGGAGCCCCTGCCTCTATTAGGCAGAAAGAGGCCTGGAAGTAGGGGGGTGATGATGTATATCAACTTTGCCTTGGCATCTGCCTCCATGGGTGAGGAAAGGTTATAATACAGGCAGGGAATTCTGGTAGCTTCACTCAGAGACTCTAATTCCTCCACACATATTTCTAGTTATTCTTGTTTCTTGAGAGTTTGCTGTTAAGAAAAACCCTCTTTACAGAATAAGTGTATAAATGTGTGTGTGTGTGTGTGTGTGTGTGTGAGAGAGAGAGAGAGAGAGAGAGAGAGAGAGAGAAAGAAAGAAAGCTCTAGAGACCCATACACATTAGCTAGCTTCATCTCTCTGTCTCTCTGACTCTCTGTTTTGTCCACTTATTTCTCTCTTCTGGCTTTTGTATCTCTTTCCTGACTGTTTCCACCCTTGGCCTCTGTCTCTTTCATCTCCACCCCTTCCCTTTTGGAATTCGATTGCTCCAGTTTCAGTTCTGCCCACAGCCAAAGCCAGTGTTGCCTCATTTCATACCCTGTCTCCACCCTTCAATTAAAACCAGTCTTTTTACATCTCATTTCTATTCCTTCAGGTGTGACTCTCAATTCCTGATCCATCATGTCCACACTTGGATCTTTCTAGGGAAGACCAATCTGAGAGTCTTCTCAGGTAGCGGACTCAGTTTTGTGTCGCGTGATCTATGTGGCTATGTCTCATTCCATTTTCCCATTTTATCTCTTGGGCTTTATTCTTTGCTGTCTTGCTTCTGTCTCTAGCCTCAGCTCAGTTAAGGAGAGCCTCAACTCTCTGGGAGAGACCAATTCCCATTCCTCTCTGTTCTCCTGGACTCTGGCAGAACTCACTGAGCACTGGGCATGAGAGGCCTTGGGAAGAGAGGGGGAAGGTGCAAGAGAGGCCCCACGATGCTCCCTTTTGGCTTCTCCCCTCTTCACCAGCCCTCCCACCCTTAGGAGATGCTGTTACTCATCCTTCAAAGAGAATCCAGGGACCACCAGACATGAATACCCCCACCTGACCACAAAACCCACAGACCTGCTTTGCTCTGCCAAATGACCTTGTCACTTTCCTCAAGCATGGATGGAGGATGTTCCCTTCATCCTCCTGTCAAAGGCCAATCTTTTGCCTTTGCTTTGAATCTGCTTCAATCCATAGCTCAATACTCTCCTCTGATACTTCTCTCTCTTGCCTGTATTTCTAACCTGATTCCTGTGTCAGATGATTTTTGTCAACATTTAAATCCTTCACACCCTCTCTCATGTTAAAACAAACAAGACCTTCTTTTGGCCCCACATCCCCCACATCTTCTCAGGAGCTCTCAATTCCTTTTGTTGCCAAGCTTGTCTATATACATTAACTTTCTTTCTTGCTTGCTTTCTTTCTTCCTTCTTTCCTTCCTTCCTTCCTTTCTTCCTTTCTTCCTTTCTTTCATACTGAGGTTTAGTTGACATACATCATTATATTTATTTCAGGTGTACAACATTATGATTCAACATACGATTATATTGTGAAATGAAACCACAATAAATCTAGCTAACATCTATCATCATACATAGTTCCAGAATTTTTTGTGTGTGATGAGAACTTTCAAGATTTACTCTTACTAACTTCCAAATATGCAATATAGTATTACTATCTCTACTTCTACCTCCCATTCTTACTTTGCTAATTTTTATTTTATCAAATATATGCTCATAGTTTAAAAGGTCAATTAACATTAAAAAGTTTATGCTCCAAATCCAGTACTTTCCTGGTCCACTTCTCCAACCCCTACTCAACTATCTCCAGTCTCTCTTTCCTGAGGCAGCTGCTTATATATTTAAATTGTTTCTTCTTGCATCTCTGCACTTTTAAATAATAAATGTCTACTGCTACCTTTTGGCTCATCAATTTTATGCATTATCTCTTGACTTCCTATGCCAGAACATTACACCACTGTCCTTTCAATATGGTTATATTACACATTTTAGTTAGATCAATATTCAATGGTTCCATTATTATTTCTTTGCAAACATTATTTACAATTGAATGCTGTAGTTTACTATTATGTAAACTTCTTTCTTATTTTTTGTTCTTCCTAGAGCTAGTAATTTCTTTATTCTTTTGTTTGTTTTGTTTTCTTCACACCAGATGTTAGTTTCTCCATACCTTCTAGTAGCCTCTCAGTAGGCTCTTCCAGAGGGCCTAAAAGCATCTGTTACTCTGTCAGTTCTTTTCTCCCCTTGGAGATGGTCTGAAAGCCCTATTCCCCTTGGCCAGGGCTTCTGTCCTGTCCCCACTCTAGGCCCTCTGACCAGCTAGAGGTGGTGGGGTGGAGGGGGGGCTTTTTTTCCTCCTTGTTTGGATTTCTGTTTCATGGAGCTCCTGTCTTTCTCCCTTTTCACTTTGGTGGAGCACATCCTCCAGTGGGTTCAACAATATGAAGAAATAGTGCAATATATGGCTGAGGACGTGGTGGTGACAGTTCCTCAATTCCTTTGCCTCTTGAGTCAGACTGCCCCATCCTGGCCCTGTGTCAAGTTGTAGTAGAGCACTGGGGTTTCAGAGAGGGAGAGGAAAGGGCTGCTGGATACTTTCTTTTCTTGGTGACAGCATAGGTCATTCCTTTGGCTGTTTCCTTGTTTCTCAGTTTATTATGTGGAGGAAGGAGGTCGAGTTTCCCTCTGATGAGCAGCGCTCACCTACTGACCGTCAGATGGAATGTGTGGGTGTTTCTGCTGTTCTGAGGCCTGGAGGTGCTTCATCACTTCCAGCCCCACATGGACCAGGGCCTGTTAGATATTAAAAGGGAGGTGCTGGGATTGTCCCACCCACCCTTTTAATCCCCGCACCACCAAGCAGAAGTGAACTAATGGGTTTGGGCTAAGTGGACCCAGCCTTGGCCGGGGTCTGACTAGAAAAGAAGATCTGTTTCTGCTCAGTGCCCAGGACCTAGCTTGTTGGGCTCCTGCATAAGGGAGGTGAATCATCCCTGCCTCACCTCCCGCTCTTTGAGTCCAAATGACCTGAGGCTTAGATTGCATATCTCCTTGGCACCCTCTAGTGCTGTCTTTTCTTGCCCTCTCCTGAATTAGCTCTGCCAACAGCAGAGGTTTCCAGGGGAGCCTGAGAGTTTATTGTAAATCACTCCTGTGTCAACAGGCTTGCTTTTCCAAACTACCCCAAGACTTTCACCCATAGTCTCTTGTATCCTAATATACTCTGAAAAAATTTTCTCTCTTTTTGGTGTGTAGTTAAAATGCTGGTATTTGAATCTCAGTGGCTTTCCCCATTCCCAAATACTTTTTTCTACCTCTCTTTTTGCTACTGAGATGGATTTCCCATTGGTTATAGATCAAAGGGGTAGTTCTGGACTCTGAAATCTCCTGCTAATTGTTGCTTCTCTTCTTCTGAAGACTGCCACCCTGTCAACATATTAGTTCTATATTTTAGACACTATTCAAGATCCTGTTCTCTCTAGTGGGGCATAGCAGTTAGTCTAATGACATGGTTTTTGCATCTGTCTTCTATGTCTTGTCTTTTCATCTCGTTCTGTCCCTAATTACCCCAGTCATAGACCATGATTTAAATCTTACATCTTTGCCCACTGGTCTAGTTTTGGAAAATTCTGGAAAACCACTTTTCTCTCAAATTTCTTATCTGGAATGATCCCTAAGATAGTTTCTGGAATGATCAAGAGAGCTAATACTTAGAAATCTTAGGGCACAAACAACCCAGTGAAGAAATGGGAAGAAGGCATGAATAGACACTTTTCCAAAGAAGACATCCAGATGGCCAACAGACACATGAAAAGATGCTCAACATCACTCATCATCAGGAAAATACAAATCAAAACCATATTGAGAGGTACCTGGGTGGCTCAGTCAGTTAAGTGTCTGACTCTGGCTCAAGTCATGATCTCACAGTTTGTGAGTTCGAGCCCTGTGTAGGGCTCTGTGCTGACAGCTCAGAGCCTGAAGCCTGCTTCGGATTCGGATTCTGTCTCTGTCTCTCTGCCCCTCCCCCACCGTGTTCTCTCTCTCTCTCTCTCTCTCTCTCAAAAATAAATAAACATAAAAAAAACACGTTGAGATATCACCTCCCATGGGTCAGAGTGACTAAAATTAACAACTCAGGAAACAACAGATGTTGGTGAGAATGTGGAGAAATGGGAACTCTCTTGCACTGTTGGTGGGAATGCAAACTGGTGCAGCCACTCTGGAAAACAGTGTGGAGGTTCCTCAAAAACTTAAAAATAGAACTACCCTCCAGCCCAGTAATAGCATACTAGGAATTTATCCAAAGGATACAGGAGTGCTGATTCTTAGGGGCACATGTACCCCAGTGTTTATAGCAGCACTTTCAACAATGGCCAAATTATGGAAAGAGCCCAAATGTCCATCAACTGATGAATGGATAAAGAAGATGTGGTTTATATATACAATGGAATACTACTTGGCAATGAGGAAGAATGAAATCTTGCCATTTGCAACAATGTGGATAGAACTGGACGGTTCTATGCTAAGTGAAATAAGTCAGTCAGAGGAAAACAGATATCATATGTTTTCACTCATATGTGGAACTTGAGAAACTTAATGGAGGACCATGGGGGAAGGGAAGGGGAAAAATAGTTTCAAATAGACAGGGAGGCAAAACATAAGAGACTCTTGAATATGAAGAACAAACTGAGGGTTGATGGAGGTGGGGTGGGGGGAGGGGGGAAATGGATGATGGGCATTGAGGAGGGCATTTGTTGGGATGAGCACTGAGTGTTGTATGTAAGCAATGAATCATGGGAATCTACCCTCAAAACCAAGAGCACACTATATACACTGTATGTTAGCTAACTTGACAATAAATTTAAAAAAAAATCATGGGGCACAAAGTAGACCCTCAAAGTGACTGTTTCTTTTATTATTTGAACTTGTCTCCTTATCTGAATTAGAAAACTTCCAACTTTGAAATCCTGTGTGTGCTTCAGTCCATGAGGCTGATTGTGAAGCTAATGGGTAGATGATACAGAGTTTCTACCTTCTTGCCAGGACTCCTCAGCCATCCTAGCCAATATGCTCCAACTCTGTGTAGGTTCACAATGTCAGGGAGGGGCTCACTTTGAAACCTTAAAGAAGTATATAGTTTTAACCCAACCTTCTTAAGCAGGCATTTAGGGCCTGACAAACAGTGTGTGTGAGAGGGAGAACGGCGGGGAGGAGAGAGATGGAGAGATAGAGAGAACCTATACACCCACATCCCTTCCTCCCTATTTGCTGGCACAGACACACATCAGCCAACAAAGAAAATTCCCTGCTGTCCCACCTACTTGACTTTCTTGGAATTTTGCACACGTCTCTCTCATCTCTCCTTGGCCTGGGCTCAGCAGCTTGCTAAGAACCCAGAAAGGAGAGTGGCTGAGGTACCTGCAGGCTGCTCTTCCCTCAGTGCCGACCTCTCTTCCCCTCTCTCTTGCTTCTCCAGGTCACTGGTCTCAACTAGACCCTTCACCCTAACACCATGGCCCTGGCCCACACCCCCCGAGAGGCACTGCTCTGGACCTTGAGTGACCTTGAGGAGAAAAGCTTCAAGCTATTCAAGTTCCACTTACGGGACAGCAGCCTGCTTGAGAGGCAGCCACAGCTGGCTCGGGGGGAGCTGGAGGGCCTGAGCCGGGTGGACCTGGCTTCTTTGCTGATTTCACTGTATGGAGCACAGGGGGCTGTGAAGCTGGTGTTCAGGGTCCTGAGGGTCATGAACCTGTTGGAACTAGCATACCAGCTCAGCCCCATCTGTCTGAATGGTGAGTACAGGAGGGGATGACAGGAGGTCAGGGTACCCCCAGGACTCCCCACCCCCATGGCATTTCCAGAAACTCCCACAGACTGTAGTTTATGCTGTCTCTCACTCTTGCCCTCTGTCCATACCAAGGAGCACCAGTGCCCAGGGTCCTGGTGGTCTCCAGCCCAAGGCTCTGACAGCCTGAGTGGAGGGTGGGGATTTATTTACAGAAAGACTATGATTATTTTGTCGCCATAATGCCTCACCTCCTATATCCAGTTGCAGTGCCACAGAAGAGAAAAGGAGAGGAGAGAGAAGGGCTTAAAGATTGGGGATGATGTTGGTGAAGGGGTTTCCACTAAGCAGCAGAAATGTCATCAGGTGGTGGGGGTCTGACCTTGCCTTAGCTGCGGTCACAGCAGGCAGTTCAGGCTATTTTCCACAGAGGACCGTCTGCTTCTGCATCCTGCTCTCTTGAGTAACTGATGGATCGATGCCGTCCTAGACTGCAGGGTGGGCATGGAGCCCAGAAGATCTCCTGTCCCTTCTTGTGGGGTGCCGGGGGTGCCTGTGCTCCATCCATAGTCGCCTTTCACACCTGAGACCTCTTCTGACATCTAGTGATGGCTTCTGCTCAGAAGTTGGTTTATCTTGAGCACCTGGTTTGATCATTACCAAGAATAGCTTCCTATTACTTCACTATCTTCCTGCTCCCCTCTCCTTGCTCCACTCTCTGTCCTTACCATTTCAATTAAAAAAATTTTTTTTAATCTTTTTTTAAAAAGTTTATTTATTTTGAGAGACAGAGAGCACAGGGTGAGGCAGAGAGAGAGGGAGAGAACCTCAAGCAGGTTCCACACTGTCAGCACAGAGACCCACCCAGGGCTCAGTCCCACAAACCGTGAGATCATGATCTGAGCTGAAATCAAGAGTCAGACACTTAACCAACTGAGCCACCCAGGTGGCCCTGTCTTCACCATTTGAAATGGGGATGTTCCGTAGGAACACTCAGACGGTTACACACAGAGAGACTTTTACACATATACATATTCTTACAAACACCTACTTGCTGATGCACACTGACACGCCTTCCTTACCCCAAAATACATAAGCTTTTGGAGTGCCTGGGTGGTTCAGTCGGTTGGTTATGCATCCCACTTTGGCTCAGGTCATGATCTCACAGTTCGTGGGTTCCAACCTGGCACCAGGCTCTGTCCTGACAGCTCAGAGCCTGGAACCTGTTTCAGATTCTGTGTCTGGCTCTCTCTCTGCCCCTCCCCTGCTCATGCTCTCTCTCTCTCAAAAATAAATAAACATTAAAAAGCACACAAGCTTTCATAGGCGTATACTCCCATGAGCATGTGTGGATACTCATACCCCACAGATATCCATACACACAAAGCACACCCTTGCACATCATATGCATGTACACACGCACATCAGGTATGTAAATGTGTGCAGGGACACACACGTACACATCCATAGCAGTCACTCCCCTTGTGCCTCAAAGTATAAACTTCAGGAAGATACAAGGCAGAGAGCATACAAAGTGAAACTAGAAAGCAGAGTCTAGAGTATGAACGGCCCTCTTTTTCCTTCTTTATTTTCATCTCATCTGCTAACACACCATGTGTCTGGTTCAGATTACAGAGAAATATACCGAGAGTATGTGCGCTGCCCGGAGGAGAGGCAAGAGGGGGGAACCTGCAGCAGCTACAACCAGCTGCTCCTGGTGCCCAAGCCCAGCCCAGAGAGCCCAGAATTGTCTGCCTGCCCTGGCCCGGAGCAACAGCTGGACTCTGTCTCAGTGGAGGCTCTGTTTAATCCAGGAGAAAAGCCCTACCAAGCCCCGCCCACAGTGGTACTACAGGGGTCTGCTGGCACTGGAAAAACAACCCTGGCCAGAAAAATGGTGCTGGATTGGGCCACTGGCTCCCTCTACCCAGGCCAGTTTGATTATGTCTTTTATGTCAGCTGCAGAGAAGTGGTCCTGTTACAGAAGGGCACACTGGACCAGCTCCTCTTCTGGTGTTGTGGGGACAACCAAGCACCTGTGGCAGAGATAGTGAGGGAGCCAGAGCGGCTGCTGTTCATCCTGGACGGCTTTGATGAGCTGCAGAGGCCCTTTGCAAAGGGCTTGAAGAGGCTGAGTCTGAGTCCCCTGGAGAAAATGCTGCACTGTCTAATTAGGAGAGAGGTGCTTTCCACGTCTTCACTTCTTATCACCACCCGGCCCCAGGGTCTGTGGAATCTGAAGCCCTTGTTGAAACAGTCACATCATATTCACATCCTAGGCTTCTCTGAGGATGAGAGGAGGAGGTATTTCAGCTCCTATTTCATCGATAAGGAGCAAGCCAGAAATGCCTTTGACATTGTACAAGGGAATGATGTTCTCTACAAATCATGTCAGATTCCAGGCATTTGCTGGGTGGTCTGCTCCTGGTTGAAGGAGCAGATGGAGAGGGGCAGAGAGATCTCAGAGACTCCCAGTAATAGCACCGACATCTTCATGGCCTATGTCTCCACCTTCCTGCCACCCAGTGACAATGGAGGTGGCTCTGAGATTACCCGGCACAGTGTCCTGAGGGGTCTGTGCTCCTTAGCAGCTGAGGGGATCCAGCACCAGAGGTTCATGTTTGAGGAAGCTGACCTCAGGAAGCACAATTTAGATGAGACCAGACTTGCTGCTTTCTTGAGCAGCACGGATTACCAAGAGGGACTTGACATCAAGAAGTTCTATACCTTCCACCACATTAGCTTCCAGGAATTTTTTCATGCCATGTCCTACCTGGTGAAAGAGGACCAGAGTCAGCTGGGGAAGGAGTCCCGCAGAGAAGTGAACAGGCTTCTGGATGAAGAGGGGCAGGCAGGAAATGAGGAGATGACTCTCAGTATGCAGTTTTTATTGGACATATTGAAAAAAGAGACCTCCTCGAACTTTGAGCTAAAGTTCTCCCTCAAAATTTCTCCCTTGGTCAAGCAGGATCTGAAGCATTTTAAGGAACAAATGGAATCTATAAAGTATAACAGGACCTGGGATTTGGAATTATCTCTGTATAAGTCTAAAATAAAGAATCTGGTAAAGGGTGTTCAGATGAGCGATGTATCATTTAAGATGGAACATTCAAATAAAAAGAAATCCCATGGCAAGAACTCATTTTCTGTCAAAGCCAGCTTGAGTAGTGGTAGGAAAGAAAAGCAAAAATGTTTTGTGGTGGGCAAAGATGATAGAGCAAAGACTCAAAAGGAGGCTTCTAATGGAAAAGGCAGAGAGGCAGATGAATGAGAGACGTGGAGGGTAGTGGTGGTGGGAGGGACAGGAGGATAGGGGAAGACAGAGTGTAAAAAGGAATGGAGAAATTAGAGATTACACTAATGGGTACTAGGATTAGAAGGGCAGAAGAGCAAACAGAAAAGAAAATTGGATAATAGCGAATCAGAAAACTTGGAACATAGGACGTGGGGAAAGGCCATGTGGAATGAGTTCCCATGGACAACCACATTTACCGTCAATGGCTCAAAATCAGTTATTTAAAATTCCCTCCTCCTAGAGGCTGTTTATAACCTCCTATACTGTAGAATTTCAGTAGCCCCTCTTATATGTCAATGTCAGTGACCAAACATGTGATTTGACTCTTTGTATAAAATAAACTTCTTTTTAAATTTTTAAAAATGTTTTTATTTATTTTTGAGAGAGAGAGACAGAGAGACAGAGAGACAGAGAGACAGAGAGACAGAGAGACAGAGAGACAGAGAGAGCAGGGAAGGGTCAGAGAGAGAGGGAGACACAGAATCCGAAGACAGGCTCCAGGCTCTGAGCTAGTTGTCAGCACAGAGCCTGACGCGGGGCTCGAACCCACGAACCATGAGATAAGCCGAAGTCAGACGCTTAACTGACAGAGCCACCCAGGCACCCCTAAAATAAACTTCTAAATATAATAAACTATAGATTGTGCTCATTCTATAAAATGGAATAATGTGAAGCATATCAATATCAACATTTAAAGGAAATAATGTGCCGTTTCATAATGGAATATACCTTTGACTTTGTATTTGTGATCAATTGCTGCTTAAATAATAGCTTCCCATCTTTCTAGAAACTTCTAGGATTTCCATGTTGGAAATAAGCCATATCTTGTTACAGACCTTTGGTCTTGGAAGGTCTACTGTGACTTGACTTAGCTCTGTACTAATACCATGTCACTTGTCCTAAGAGGTACCATTACCTCCCTTTTCTTTTTATAAAGACCAGTCAGTTCCAAGTGATAAGTCACAATCTCTTTTTCTTCTTTGACTTCCTCTGTATAGAAAAGAAGAGGAATCAAAGGAATTCCAGATGTAGTTCCTGACTCATTTCTTAGATGAGGAAATTGAAGTTCAGTTAGGAGTCCTGTCAATTTCTGGGGTTTCTCAGAAAGATCTCTTAGTTCCCACACCTCAGTCAACAGTGTAGAGGTCCTTGAGGACCTGGTGCAGGCACTGCGAACCTACTCCCCACCCCCAGCTGTTGCTGCTGGTGCCAACGCAGCCAAGAATGCCAGTGCTGCCTTGGACCCTCAGTGCCCCACAGAAAGTTTACAGATATCCCTGTTTTTGCTTTTCACATATTTGTATTGTTGTCATGACTCCTCACAAATTGATTCCACGTGTACCAATTCCAGTAATCTGCTGGACATGCCCAGGCAAATCCAAGAGAACTCAGTCTTGGATGGTCAACTTGAGACATCATAAAACTAATTATTATTAATTCTTTTTCACACAGTGGCTCCACATTTGATAATTAGATAGCATATTGAACACATAGATTGTGTTTATATACAAAGTATGTGTAATAAACAGTATGTGTATGCATGTACTTATTTAAAGAGTAATTTGTACTACATCCCTACAGAGGCTGGTTGGCATCCAGTGAGCAAAGCTGTGTTGTCCCCTAAAGAGCTTAGATGTTCACAGCAGACCAACTCCTGAATGTCATACAGAATTTGGTCACAATGAAACAGGTACCTAGCCACACTGCCAGATTTTCATGGGACCAAGGAGGCCTGTTTCAAAAAACATGGATCTAACAACCAACTGGGGTTTAGATGTATTAGGATTCACATTCAGTTCAAACTAGCTTAAGCAAAAATTAAATGACCCACTGTATTTCTTTTTTAAAAATAACTGATTTCTAGTTTTAGGTATGTCAGGCTCTTTTTAAACAATGACATCAAGATTTCACTCTCTCTCTTTTCTGTTCCTCTTTTTATAGTTGCCCGTTCTTCTTATTTCAGAGAGTGACTCTTGCATGTCAGAGAAAATAGCCATAAGAGCTATTTCTCTTATGGTCTGCTTAAACCATCCTTACAGTCAATGACCCTAAAGGAAGGGAAATGTCTTTACCAATAGATCTAGCAGAGAAGTTGGGAGAGGCTTCTAACCTGACCCTAGGTATGTACCAAGCCTTGAAAAACTGCTGTGGTCTGGAAGATAAAATTCTCTGACTGGATAGCCCTAAGTCTCATGGCCTAGACCACACCCCCATGGCTAAGTAAGAAAGGATCAGCACCTCCTGAAATGCATGGAATGGGAGAGAGGCTCCACAAAGGAAGGGGTTCTGAACAGACAGAACAATATGTCACACAGACATTACACAAATATATAAGTGTGTCTGATGGTCTGAGGTTCCCTGAGGGGGCTGTGTAAGAGGGAGAGGCAATGAGACCCCTGTACATAGAAGTCTGAAAGAATGGGTCCAACTGGGCTTCAGGACTTGATGGTCAAAGGGAGGAGTGATTCCAGGTGCAGAGAGAGGCTGGTCATACCTGGTGATTACTTACCCTCCCTCTGGGGAGTGGGAAGTGTCAACCATGGGAAAGAGAAGGCTGTGGTCAAAGGGAAGAGCTGTCTCCAGGGAACAGCCATGGGGACCCCCTCTGAAGGAGTGGGGTTTGAGAGTGGCAGGTGGAGGAAGGCAGTGAGACAAAATACAAGATTCCCAGTTACTTCTGAATTTCATATAAACTATAATTTTTTTGTTTTTTTTTTTTGCGTGGGACATACTTATACTAAAAGATTACTTGATGGGAAGCCTGGGTGGCTCAGTCAGCTAAGCGTCCAACTCGGCTCAGGTCATGATCTCACGGTTCGTGGGTTCGAGCACTGTGTCAGACTCTGTGCTGACAGCTCAGAGCCTGGAGCCTGCTAAAGATTCTGTGTCTCCCTCCCCCGCTGCCCCTCTGCCACTCACTCTCTGTCTCTCTTTCTCAAAAATAAATATTAAAAAAATTAAAAAAAGATTACTTGTTTATCTGAAATCCAAATTTAACTGAGCATTCTATATTTTTATTTGCTCAATCTGACAACCCTTAGTGGAGGAGGGTGGTGGGGGAGCAGGCAGCAGCCATAAACCACATGAAGTAATTATCGGGTGCTATAGCTCTCCTCTCCTACCTGTCTCTGGGACTCTTAAAATGAAAGTGGCCTTTTGTAGAACTCACAAACTGAGGGGGCTCCTATAGCAAATTAAAATGTGAGTATTCTTGGGAATATTTGGAGAACATTTGCCAGGGAAAGACTGAATTTATGTTAGCAAATCTGTGGCAAAATTTTGAGATTGGATCAGTGTGCAAATCCATTTTTGTCACTGTTGTCAATGACTATGGCTTCTCTTAGTGAGAATTTCCTTTTGCCTTTTTGGAACATTGGCAGAAAGGCAGCTCTCCACACACACACACACACACACACACACACACACAACCAAAACAATCTACCCCCCAAAACAACCCCCCCAAACCTCACATTAACCAAAACAACAAAACAAAAAACAAACTTCTCAGTTCATAACAGACTCAGGGAGATGATAATCTCTGTGTTCACACTTCCCACTCCCTGCTTTTAGCCCCCAATGGATTTTTTTTCAATTTAGTTAATGTACAGTGTAATCACCCAGTGATTCATCACTTACATATAACACCCAGTGCTCATCCCGTAAAGTGCCCTCCTTAATGCCCATCATCCATTTAACCCCCATCAACCCTCAGTTTGTTCTCCATATTTTTTTAAAAATTTTTTATTTTAGAGAGAGTATGTGCAAGTGATGGGGGCAGAAAGAAAGAGAATCCCAAGCAGGTTCCATGTTCAGTGTGGAGTCTCACACAGCTTGATCCCATGACCCTGAGATCATGACCTGAGAAGACGTTCAGCTGACTGAGGCACCTGTGCGCCCCAGTAAAGGTGGTTATTTACAGATAAATTTATTTTTTCATTTAATTTTATTGTTTCCCTCTTTTGATTTGCTTTTATTCAATGTTGATTTTTTAAAAAATATAATTTATTGTCAAGCTAGCTAACAACTAGTGTATACACTGTGCTCTTGGCTTCAGGAATAGATTCCCATGATTCATCTCTTACATTCAACACCCAGTGCTCATCCCAACAAATGCCTTCCTTAATGCTCATCATCCATTTTCCCCTCTTGCCCACTCCTGCTCCCTCAATAAACCTTGGGGGAGTCTCTTATGGTTTGCTTCCTTATCTGTTTGAAGCTATTTTTCCCCTTCCCTTCCCCCATGATCTTCTGTTAAGTTTCTCAAGTTTCATATGAGTGAAAACATAAGATATCTGTCTTTCTCTGATTGATTTATTTCACTTAACATAATACCCTTCAGTTCTATCCATGTTGTTACAAATGGAAAGATTTTATTCTTTCTCATTGCCAAGTAGTATTCCATTATATATATAAACCACATCTTTATCCATTCATCAGTTGATGGACATTTGGGCTCTTTCCATAATTTGGCTATTGTTGAAAGTGCTGCTATAAACATTGGGGTACATGTGCCCCTATGAATCTGCACTCCTGTATCCTTTGGATAAATTCCTAGTAGTTTTATTACTGGGCTGTAGGGTGGTTCTATTTTTAAGTTTTTGAGGAACCTCCACACTGTTTTCCAGAGTGGCTGCACCAGTTTGCATTCTCACCAACAGTGCAGGAGGGTTCCCATTTCTCCACATCCTCACCAACATCTGTTGTTTCCTGAGTTGTTAATTTTAGCCACTCTGACCCGTGTGAGGTGGTATATCAATGTGGTTTTGATTTGTATTTCCCTGATGATTAGCGAGGTTGACCATCTTTTCATGTGTCTGTTGGTCATCTGGGTGTCTTCATTGGAAAAATGTCTATTCAGGTCTTTTGCCCATTTATTCATGGGATTATTTGTTTTTTGGGTGTTGATTTTGGTAAGTTCTTTATAGATTTTGGATACTAACCCTTTATCTGATATGTAATTTGCAAATATCTTCTCCCATTCCATCGGTTGCCTTTTAGTTTTGTTGATTGTTTCCTTTGCTGTGCAGAACCTTTCTATCTTGATGAGGTCCCAATAGTTCACCTTTGCTTTTAATTCCCTTGACTTCAAAACATGTCAAGTAAACAGTTGCTGTAGCTGAGGTCAAAGAGGTGGTTGCCTGTTTTCTCCTCTAGGGTTTTGATGGTTTCCTGTCTCACATTTTAGGTCTTTCATCCATTTTGAGTTTATTTTTGTGTATGGTGTAAGAAAGTGGTCCAGTTTCATTCTTCTGCATGTTGCTGTCCAGTTCTCCCAGCACCATTTGCTGAAGAGAATGTCTTTTTTCCATTGGATATTTTTTCCTGCTTTGTCAAAGATTAATTGGCCATACATTTGTGGGTCCAATTCTGGGTTTTCTATTCTATTACATTGGTCTATGTGTCTGTTTTTGTGCCAATACCATACTGTCTTGATGATTACAGCTTTGTAGTAGAGGCTAAAGTCTGAGATTGTGATGCCTCCCACTTTCGTTTTCTTTTTCAACATTACTATGGCTATTTAGGGTCTTTTGTGGTTCCATACAAATTTTAGGATTGTTTGTTCTAGCTGTTTGTCCATTTGTTCCAGGTTGTCCAGATTGTTGAGAAGAATGCCAGCGCCATTATGATTGGGATTGCCATTTTGATTGGGATGTGTAGATTGCTTTAGGTAGAATTGACATTTTAACAATACTTGTTCTTCCAATCCATTAGCATGGAATGTTTTTCCATTTCTTTGGTCTTCTTCAATTTCTGTCATAAGTTTTCTATAGTTTTCAGCATACAGATCTTTTACCTCTTTGGTTAGGTTTATTCCTAGGTTTTTCATGGTTCTTGTTGCAATTGTAAATGGGATCAATTTCTTGCTTTCTTTTTCTGTTGCGTTATTATTGGTGTGTCGAAATCCAACCAATTTCTGTACATCGATTTTATATCCTACAACTTTGCTGAATTCACGTATCAGTTCTAGCATCTTTTTGGTGGATTCTTTCGGGTTTTACATGCAGAGTATCATGATATCTGCGAAGAGTGAAAGTTTGACTTTTTTTTGCCAATTTGGATGCTTTTATTTTATTTTGTTGTCTGATTGCTGAGGCTAGGACTTCCAACACTATGTTAAACAACAGTGGTGAGAGTGGACATCTCTGTCCTCTTCCTGATCTCAGGGGGAAAGCTCTCAGTTTTTACCCATTGAGGATGATATTAGCTGTGGGCTTTTTGTATATGGCTTTTATGATGTTAAGGTATGTTCCTTCTATGCTGACTTTCTTGACAGTTTTTATGAAGAAAGATGCTATATTTTGTCAAAATCTTTTTCTGTATTTATTGACAGGATCATATGGTTTTTCTCCTTTCTTCTATTAACGTAATATATCACATTGATTGATTTGTGAATATTGAACCAGCCCTGCAGCCCAGGAATAAATCCCATTTGATAATGGTAAATAATTCTTTTAATATACTGTTGAATTCAATTTGCTAGTATCTTGTTGAGAATTGTTGCATCCATGTTCATCAGGAATATTGGCCTGTAATTCTTTTTAGTGGGGTCTCTGTCTGGTTTGGGAATAAAGGTAATGCTGGCTTTATAGAGTGAGTCCAGAAGCTTTCCTTCCATTTCTATTTTTCGGAACAGTTTGAGAAGAATAGGTATTAATTCTGCTTTAAATGTATGGTAGAATTCCCCTGGGAAACCATCTGGCCCAGGACTCTTTTTTGTTGGGAGATTTTTGATAACTGATTCAATTTCTTCACTGGTTTGGATCTGTTGAAATTTTCTATTTCTTTCCATTTGAGTTCTGGTAAGTGCATGGGTGTCTAGGAATTTGTCCATTTCTTCCAGGTTGTCCAGATTGTTGGCATATAGTTTTTCATAGTTTCATTATTCTCTAATAATTTTTGTATTTCTGTGGTGTTGATTGTGATCTCTTTCATTTGTGATTTTATCTATTTAGATTCTCTCTCTTTCTGAGAAATCTGGCTAGGAGGTTATTAATTTTGTTTATTCTTTCAAAAAACAAGCTCTTAGATTCATTGATCTGTTCTACCTTTTTGGGTTAAAAATTTTTTTTTAATGTTTATTTATTTTTGAGACACAGAGACAGTGTGATCAGGGGAGGGGCAGAGAGAGAGAGAGAGGGAGACACTGAGCTGTCAGCACAGAGCCCGACACGGGGCCTGAACCCATGAACCATGAGATCATGACATGAGCCAAAGTCAAACGCTTAACTGACTGAGCCACCCAGGCGCCCCTGTTTTGGGTTTTAATTTTTGTTATTTGGTTTTTTTTTTTTTGGATTCTATATTGTTTATTTCTGCTTTAATCTTTATTATTTCTCTTCTTCTGCTGGCTTTGGGGTTTCTTTGCTACTCTGCTTCTAGTTCTTTTAGGTGTGAGGTTAGGTTTTGTATTTGGGATTTTTATTGTTTCTTGAGATAGGCCTGGATTGGAATGCATTCACCTGTTAGGACTGCCTTTGCTGCATCCCAAGGGTTTGGACTGTCATGTTTTCATTTTCATTTGCTTCTATTTACATATATATTTAAATTTTTTCTTTAATTGCCTGGTTGACCCATTCCTTCTTTAGTAGGATGTTCTTTAACATCCATGGCTTTGGAAGTTTGCCCAATTTTTTCTTGTGGTTGATTTCAAGTTTCATAGTGTTGTGATATGAAAATATGCATGGGATGCTTTCAATTCTTTTGTATTTATTGAGGGCTGTTTGTGACACAGTATGTGATCTATCTTGGAGAATGTTCCATGTGCACTCGAGAAGAATGTGTATTCTTCCACTTTAGGATGAAAAGTTCTGAATATATCTCTCAAGTCCATCTGGTTCAGTGTATCATTCAAGGCCTTTGTTTCTTTAGTTCTTCTGCCTAGATGATCTGTCCATTGCTGTAAGTGGAGTATTAAAGTCAGCTGTGATTACCGTATTCTTATCAGTAAGAGTGCTTATGTTTGTGATTAATTGATTTATATATTTGGGTGTTTCAAAATTGGGGGCATAAACATTTACAATCATTAGCTCTTCTGGATGGATAGACCCCGTAATTATGATATAATGCCCTTTTTCGTCTCTTTAATTTAAAATCGAGTTTGTCTGATATAAGTATGGCTACTCCAGCTTTCTTTTGACTTCCAGTAGCATGATAGATGGTTCTCCATCTCCTCACTTTCAACCTGAAGATGTCCTCAGGTCTAAAATGAGTCTTCCAGGGTGCCTGGGTAGCTCAGTCGGTTGAGTGCCCAACTTTGGCTCAGGTCATGATCTCGCGGTTTGTGAGTTCGAGTCCCTCATTGGGCTCTGTACTGACAGTTTGGAGCCTAGAACCTGCTTCAGATCCTGTGTCTCCCTCTCTCTGCCCCTCCCTTGCTTGTGCTCCCTCTCAAAAATAAATAATCATTAAAAAATTAAAAATAATAAAAATAAAGTAAGTCTTTTGTAGACCACATATAGATGGATCTTTTTTTAATATATGCATTCTGATACCCTATGTCATTTGATTGGGGCATTTAGTCCATTTACATTCAGAGTTATTTTCAAAAGATATGGATTTAGTGTAATTGTGTTATCTTTCGGGTTCATGCTTTAGGTGATGTCTTTGGTCCTTTGCAGTCTTTGCAGCATTCCCCTCACAGAGTCCCCCTTAGGATCTCTTGCAGGGCTGGTTTAGTGGTCATGAACTTCAGTTTTTGTTTGTCTGGGAAAGCCTTTATCTCTCCTTCTATCCTGAATGACAGACTTGCTGGATAAAAGATTCTTGGCTGTATATTGCCTCTGTATTTAAGAGTCTCTTATGGTTTGCCTCCTTCTTTGTTTTTATCTTATTTTTCCTTCCCTTCCCCTATACTCATCTGTTGAGTTTCTCAAATTCCACATATGAGCGAAATCATATGATATTTGTCTTTCTCTGACTTATTTCACTTAACATAATACATTCCAGTTCCATTTACATTGTTGCAAATGGCAAGATTTCATTGCCTAGTAGTATTCTATTGTATATATATACCACATATTCTTAATCTATTTATCAGTTGATAGACATGGGCTCTTCCATAATTTATCTATTGTTGATAGCGCTGCTGTAAACATTGGGGTGCATGTGCCTCTTTGCATCAGCACTTTTGTATCCTTTGGATAAATACCTAGTAGTACAATTGATGGGTCGTAGGGTGGTTCTATTTTTAATTTTTTGAGGAACCTCCATACTGTTTTCCAGAGTGGCCTTTTGCACTCACTTTGGTAGGAATGCAAACTGGTGCAGCCCAATGGATTTTCTTTACCATGGAGAAAGTGACTGGGCATCCATATAGTGCTCTTAGCAAAGCTTTCTACAGTCAGACTCAGCCTGCTGAGTGATGGTTAATCTTAAGAAGGTGGCTTCATTAGTAGGATGTGTAACTATTCACCCCTTGACTTCTTTTATAATCTTTTCCCCTTCACACCTGGACCTGGGAACTAGACCACAAAATGTGTGAAGTCCTTGAAGTGGTTAATTTATAGACTTTCCTTGCCCTGTTTCTAGTTATTCTCCATCCTTCCTTCATCAAGATTTGAAATCCTGTCTTCTTCACCCACAACACCCATGTCCTTTAGGACAATCAATTCATCTCCAATATCTCTTGTTTTACTCATCCATTCTATCCTATTTATGCTTCCTTCCAGTCTGTCCTGCAACACACACACACACACACACACACACACCAACCCCCCCAAACAACAACAACCTAATGAAACTGACTGGGTTTCTTTGTATTCATGCAATAATTACAAGGAGACAGTGTACCTTTGCATTTGTATAGGGTCATTTAAATGTTGGCTCACCATCACTCATTGGCCTCCTTCCTCTACAAACAGTACCTTTATTTCTTCTGGGAAATTTTTTCATTAAACTTTTTCAGTTGTGCACAATTGGAGCAGATGCTATCCTCAGCTATGAGGTAGGGACCATAAAATGTGTATGTGGCATATTTTCCATCCTCATTAGTCACATTGTCTGGTTCATGGTTTCTCATGTAATCCTACTACAGTCAATGATATGGCAGGGGTCCTTGGATTGGTTTTTGTGAATGAAAACCTTTTCCCCACAGAATAACTGGTATGTTTCCCATGGGACACAGATTAGAGAGGATGTATCTCTCAGTGTTGGCAACCTTGTCTCTCAGAGGGGAGAGCTTCCTTGAGAGTGGAACCTACTCTAAGAAAGCAGAGATGAGAAATAGAGAAAGGGAACCCAGATCCTGTTCACCTCATCTGAGTTTAGGATAAAGCCAAGCCTGAAGATTCATTCATCTCTACGTTTTGCTGGGACTGAGCCAATGGACTCATTGGTTGTTCAAGTCAGTGTAGGCTGAACTCTGAGTCCCTTGGTTCTTATACATACCTTGTGAAATTAATAACAGTATCTTAATTCCAGCAGAAAAGTAATAGAGTCAGAGAAGTTACATATTTTCTCAGTCATACAGCTAGTCTAGATGTTTTCTCTTCAAGTTAAAAAGTACCAACCATAAAATCACCTGAATGACTCCCCTCCCACCAATTTCAGTGTTTTCATATTTCTACTGGAAAATATATTTTAAAATTTGGTAATGACATCCAGGATTTCCATGAAGTAACTTCAACCTATTTGTCTTAATGTGTTTTCTGATCACTCTAGATATTGTCCATCCCATGCAATCAGTTTAGATAACCCTGCCTTTGCTAATAGCCCCATCCCTTCCTCTCTTCTTCAATCTGTTTACTAACATTCACTCAGACTCTGCTTTTATTTCTTAATGGGTGGGTATGTGTCATTGTGGAATTGAGTCTCTGGAGTGAAGAGATGTTTTTCCCTATAGGGCTCTGAAGGAGCTTTCATTCCTTAATGGGTGGGTATGTGTCCTGGTGGAACTGAGTCTCTGGAGTGAAGAGATGTTTTTCCCTATAGGGCTCTGAAGGAGTGCTGTTTCAAGTTTATGTAGCTGCGCTTTCTTAGGTCCATACGGGAAAGTGTATATAAATTGAGTATAAGTTCTCCAGAGAAGGGCTCTCCAAGGGCAAACATTTAATGCCCATATAATATTATAACATCAGTGTATTGAATCACTGAGTTGTATTTATTGGAGACTTGTTGTTGTTGTTTTTAACTGAAGAGGTGAAACATCTGATTAAATGGGATGAAAGTCAGAGCCAGTCCATAGGTAAGGAACTGAAGATTCTGCTTATGTACTTGTTAGTGGGTTTGCCATTTATAGTTCTTCTCACTGATAATTGGAGATGTTTATCAGTGCTCAGCTGAGAATGTCAACTACTCTGCCTTTCATAGTCACATAAAACTTTGGGCAATAATTAGAGCTTTAAGAAGTTTGCTTGCACTAGTCATCAATTCATAGAGCCATGTAGCTGGGGTTGGAGGTGGTCAGAAATAAGACCAGTCATGCACAAAGATGAAACCCAGAGAAGGGAGTGATTTGCCCAAGGTCATACAGAAAGTTAACAGAAAGTTTCAGCAAAGCTGAAAGGACATGTCATTGAATCAGTCAGGTTGGCATTAGAGTAACTCATGTGAAGGGGAAAAGATGGAGGGAGCATTCAGGTTCAGTTGTTCTTTTTTCCTTTTTCCTTTCTTTTCCTTTTTTCTTTCCTTTCTTTTCTGTCTTTCTTCCTTTCTTTCCTTTCTTCTTTTTCTTTCCTTCCTTTTTTCCTTCCTTCTTCTCTTTCTCTTTCTTTCTTTTAAGATACTATAAACTTTCATATTTTAAAACTTACTGGTTTTATATACTTGATGCTTAATATATACATTTTTATCTACTAGAAAAGGTACTTACATGTTTTTTTCTGCAAGGTTCACTTTACTAATTTTAGGAGATTTTTTAATATCTAACATGTAATTATTGAATTTAATACAGATAGTATTTGATTTATCAATATAGTTAAACTCTTTAAATCAACTTGCCTTTTACTATCTGTTAATGTCCTAGTGATCTGAGCTCAAGAAAACAGTACATATCCTCAGCTTGCTTGTCCTTTTGTCCTTCTGGCTTCTTCTTGTCCCACAGTGAAATTCTGCTGGTTTTCAAAGCACCCTCCCAAGGCCAGGAAGCCCCTGTTCTAGTACTAAGATGTCATCAAGTACCTTTGATTTGAACAAATCAGCCTGCCTCTTTCTGCCTTCCTCCTTCCACTTCCTGGCCCTTCTACCCATGACATCTGGTGATTATGGCTGTTTACTTCCCCTCTCCATTCCAAAGTGACTTTTCCCTTTAAGATTTCTAGAGCACTCTTTCCCATCTAGTTTCCCTTAAATGCCAGCCTGAGAAGTGAGCATTTTATTTTACCAATGAGAGGAGACTCTGAATGTACTGGGAGGGAGGATGATATTATTTTATCAGAGGTATGAGGGACATCTTGGAAGAGATGTCACAAAACGTGGAGAAGCCAGTTAGGAGACCATTTAAGGATGGGGTGGGGCCAAGAGGGGGAGGCAAAGAAAAGAAGCCATCAACTGAAGAAGTGTTGGATGGGGGGGATGAACTTGCTGAGGCCAAAGGGACTCCAAATTTTAAAGACCTCACTGTGGGTCTGACAATGAATTGGATTCTGGGGACAGGAGAGAGTTGGTCTGGGTGACTGGGGAGGAGAAGGAGGAGAAGTGAGATGCTTCTCCTCTGCCCAGAGAGGGGCTCAGAAAAGCGACTGGACTGGGAGGAAGATGGTCAGCTGTACTTGGGACTGGTGGGCCCAAAGGACTCAGGCAG
Organism: Cryptoprocta ferox; assembly: GCA_028646485.1. Lineage (NCBI taxonomy): Eukaryota > Metazoa > Chordata > Mammalia > Carnivora > Eupleridae > Cryptoprocta > Cryptoprocta ferox. The sequence goes on from CM053575.1 coordinate 47,391,118, forward strand.
CATGTATGCCTCCTAGGTACCCACACACCACTTTTCTAACTTCCCTTCAGTCTCTCCCTCATTTGAATAGGAGGAAAACCTGCAGTTTTCTGTGAATAAATCAGAAAAATATCCATGTTAGGTCCAGGGCTACTTTCCTGCTCCCAACCACACAGGGGCATCTGAGTACAGGAAGAGTCAGAGACTCATCTTGGAGGTAGTAGCAGAGTCAGGACCTCTACAAGGGCTGCAAACAACTACAAAAACCATGGATTAATTCTGGGGATCTCTATTCCCTTGATTTATTTTTCCTTCAGACTCTATATTCCTTAAGGGCAGAGTCCAGGTTTCTAAATTTTAATATTTATTCTTTCATTTATTCAATAAATGTTGGTTTTGCATCTATTAGAGCATTTATTATCTGTTCTAGGCACTGAGAACACAGGAAAAAATAGAACAAAACAAAGTTCCTGTCTTTCTGGAGCTTACGTTCCAGAAGGGGGAGTTAGATAATAAGCAAAAGACGCAAATAATATGTGTTATTTCAGCTGGTGATGAGTGTTATGGCCAAATATAAACCAGGGAAATGGGAGTCAGAGGGTTCTGGAGTAGGGGATAGGGGCTGCTATTTTATGTTGTGTAGTCAGGGAAGATCTCTCTGTTGAATTTATGTCACAATGTATCTTTGAGGGTACACAGGCTCCCACATGGTAGGTATGCAATCAATGTTTATTGAATTGTTAATGGCTAAATGAACTTGCTAATAATGTGTGTGTTGTGGGGGGAGAGAGAGAGAAGGAGGAAGAGGGAGGGAGTGGGAGGGAGGGAGGGAGGGAGAGCTAGAGAGAGACAGAGAGATTAAATCACAGATTCAGAATAACTAAAAATGTAATTTTATGTAGGCCCTGAAAGCCACTTTATGGTCACAAGAATGGGCGATGGAGAACTGACCTCTAAAGTTTCCCACTCAGGCATATTTCAGTATAATTAGTCAGATCCCATTCTAACCAGAAATCAATGTGCTTGAAACAATTTACTTATGTTCACCTGAGATAAGTGCATCTAAAATTCAATCCCTGTTGAGTGTTTCTCTGTTTGGGTATATTATTCATGTATTTCATTTTTTTAATTTTAAAGTTTATTTATTTTTGAGAGAGAGAGAGAGAGAGAGAGAGAGAGAGAGAGAGAGAGAAACTAGCTTAAGCAGAGGATGAGCAAAGCGAGAGGGAGAAAGAGAATCCCAAGCAGGCTCCATGTTGTCCGCACAGAGCCTGATGCAGGGCTCGATCTGACGAACTGTGAAATCATGACCTGAGCCAAAACCAAGAGTCCGACACTCAACTGACTGAGCCACCCAGGTGCTCCTCATGTAGTTCATTTTTAAGAAAGCAATATAAATGTATTTTGAACTTTGGCATTTGTAATAAATATTCATCAAATTTGTTTTAATTTTAAATTGATAGTTATAAATTTTTGTCTCTTTTGCTATTTGTTTATTTCAAACATTTTATTCGAAAACTCACATATAAATATATAATTGGAAAGAACAGAAATGCATACATCAATGTCATGGACAATGGATTCTCTGTTTTAAGAATAGGATTTATTTTCAACTTATCAAAAAATTTGCCAGAGAACACTGGGTTTTCATACTTTGAAAGCCATATTTCTGAGACAAAATTCCTCACTTCCTTTGTATTTGAAAGATTCACTATTCTAATATATTGGCTCTTCTCACAATTTGCCAACTTGAAGATCTGTCAAAATGAACTCACTATTACAGCTTCTGCCAATAATTTCGAACTAAAACTCTCAGCATTGGACTGTGACTTCATAATTTATAGCCAAATGTCCATAAAAATAATATACCCTCCACCATTGAAATGAAAATGCAAAATCAAAGCTCTGTGGTTGAATTCATCCTCTTGGGCTTTTCTAACTTTCCTGAACTTCAAGAGCAGCTCTTTGGGGTTTTCCTGGCTGTTTACCTTGTGACTTTGATGGGAAATGCCATCATTATAGTCATCATCTCCCTGGAAAAGAGCCTCCACATTCCCATGTACCTGTTCCTGCAGAACCTGTCTGTGGTGGATGTGAGTTTCAGTGCAGTCATTATGCCTAAAATGCTGGTGGTCCTCTCCACTGAGAAAACGTCAATTTCATTTGTGAGCTGTTTTGCACAGATGTATTTTCTTCTTCTTTTTGGTGGAACTGAATGTTTTCTCCTTGGGGCGATGGCTTATGACCGATTTGCTGCAATCTGCCATCCTCTGAGCTACCCAATGATTATGAACAAAAGGGTTTTCATGAAATTAGTAATGTTCTCATGGGTCTCAGGGATCATGGTGGCTACCGTGCAGACCACATGGGTTTTCAGTTTCCCCTTCTGTGGCCCCAATGAA
>CM053575.1:47402809-47472608 GCA_028646485.1 Cryptoprocta ferox
GAAGACGATGTGCTTTCTTCCCAGTGCTGGATACCCAGTTCTCTAAATGTGTGTTAGACAAGTCATATGGTGAATATTTTCTTTGTCTTTATGGACTTTTATTTATTTCTTCCATCGATTATGTAAAGAGGAGTGTTACAGTCTCCTGCTATGAGTGATAGTGCTTTGGGCTTCCATGTGTATCTGTCCATATATGCTTGTTATGTTTGCAGCCATATCATTGTTTATCACAGGTTTAGAATTGTTCTATCTTCTTGGAGAGTTGAACGTTTTCTCATTACGAAGTGACTCTCTTCATCCCCAGTAATGTTTCTTGCTCTGAAGTCTGCTTCTTTTGATAAGGATATAGTTATCTAAATTTCCCTTGAGTACCATTTTGGAATATCTTTCTCCATCTTTTTATTTTTAACCTTCCTGTGTCCTGCTGATGTAGATGTATCTGCACTGAGGAATGCTGTGGAGAAAAATGAATCAGGATGTAGAGTGGGGCTGGAGTTGATTTTCACATATGATGACTTAGGAAGATCTCCTGGAGAAGCTGTCTCTGGAGCAAAGGGACATAAGGGAGTTAGCCTTTTGGAGAGTCAAAGTCCATGTGCAGGCAAAAGAAAGGCAATAGTTATGAGATGAGAACACAGCTGTTGGATTCAAGGACCAGCAAGGAGCCTAGAATAGTTGAGTGAGAGGGGACAAGGGGATGCAGTGGAGCTGACTCAGAGACTAATGGGGGAATAGGTCTTTAACTCATGGGTTTGGCTTCCAATCAGAAGGGGCCAGAGTGCTGTTGGAGGTTTTGAGCAGAGGCAAGGCAGGAAGGAGAAGTTGAGAGACCATGGCAATTATCCAATTGAAAGACTAAAGTAGCTTGGACCAGGGTATTAGCTCAAGGAAAGAGAAAATGCTCAGATTGGATACGCTGTGTTTTGAAGACAGAGCCACAGATAGGTTGTGGCGTTGACATGGGTTTGGAGGACAAATGACTCCTCGATTTTCAGCCTGTGGAACTAGGAGCTTTGAGCTGCTGCTCCCTGAGATGAGGAATGCTGAGGGTGAAGCAGGTTTTAGGGGAAGACCGGGAGTGTAGTTTTGGACACACTGATAAATGAAAATGTGATAAGTCCATTTGAAAATGCTATCTTAGTGGTCTGAATTTCATTTCCACCATCCTGTTAGCTAAAGAGATACTTCAGAGTGTTTTGAAATTTATAAGACTTTAGTTTTCTACATTTGGCTGTTGTTCTGCTGTTTTATTGTAGAGTGTGTCATGTACGAATGCCAATTATTTAAATTTATTTATATTTTCATTCTGACGGGTGTATGATGACTCTTTGTAAGTATCATATAAATATTTTGGGGAGGAAAACATAAAGTTAGCATAAAAAGTGTTTTTCTCTCTTATATTTACACCCTCATTATCATCTTGTTAAATCAACCTTTTTATTATAACCTTCCCGGTTTTATATCTTTATGATCTATTTTGTCTGCTAATCTTTGAGGATGGTGTGTTAATTTCTCTCCATTTTGGTTGTACTTCTATTTAGTGCTTTTGGCTATGAAATTATAGTTTGACATTAATATTACTTCCTTTTTATCCCTTTTTGCATGTATTTGACGTATTTCTACACATTTCATCGACATCTAGTATACATATAGGAAGTGCACAAACCCTGACTCTACATCTTGACCTCTCCAAAAACTGCATATTACCTGTGCTATCACTACAGACATTAAGAAATAGAGCAGGTATGACAGAAGCATCCAAGAGAACACGGGATAAGAATCAGGGAGAATACATGTTAGGCAGAATTCCCAAGCCTGGTGCACGTGAATGCTTCATGCCTGGGGTGTCATTCCAGTATGGTGAATGACATCGGAGGGATTCCTGGGTTGAAGGTGGGAGTTAAAATCCTTTTCCCTCAGGATAAGGGCTACATTTCCCACTGGACACAGAGTAGACAGAATGAATCCCCAAGTGTTGGCAGCCTTATTGCTGTCAGGGGAGGTGACTTTCCCTGAGAACGGAAGCTGCTCCAGGAACATACAGTGAGGAAGAGACATGGTAGCCCGCCTTCAGCCACATCGTCTAGTTCAGGACAGACCCAAGTCTGCAGAGTGATTCATGTCTTCCCTTGGTGGAACTCAGCCAAATGGTCTCCTTGATGCTCAAGCTAGTGTAGAGGGATCTCTGAACCCCTTGATTTTTACATATACTCAATGAGATTAACCACATTATTTTTCAGAGGAAGTTAGAGAATTAGTAAAGTTAAACGATTTGTTCAAATCATACAAGCTAGTCCAGGCCTCTTGGCTCTTAATTTAAATCTCTTTTGATGGAATCAATTGTAATGACATTTTTATCAAACATCTTCAGTGGCTCTATATTTCTACTACCAACGATCAAAAGTTCTTCGATGGTAGGAGTAAGCAATCAGTTTTCTACCACTAGGCTTCAGTTTACTTGCCATAACTAGTTTCCCACCATTGTGGGGAAACTGTGCATTCCATCCAATCACCATCCACCTCTAGCTCGCCTGCCCTTGCTCACACTCTCACACCACCCATCTCTTCTTTCCCCATTTGCAGCCTTTCGTCAACCTCTGTTTTCACCTCCTATTGGAGATGCAGGGGTGAACTGTGTCTCTTGTGTGAAGAGGCATTTATTCCCCAAAGGACTATGAAGGAGTGGTGCTCGAGGTGTGTGCTCTTGAGGTTTCTCACCTGTGGGGCCAAGGTCCGGCCTCTTTAGTCAGAATGCAAAAATATGAGAAAGTGTTTATGAAGTGATTCCAAGTTCTCCAGGGAAGGATTCTACAGGGCATATGATTCATGTCATATATTGTTCTAGAATCAGTGCCCTGAAGCACTGAGTTGTATTTGTGAGAAGGCTGCTTTTGAGCGGAGTTTAAACTTCCGAGAAAGTATTTAGAAATTTAAGGAGACAGAGTCAATAGGTAAGAAAGGGAGGATTCTGCTGTGTGTGTGTTGGTGGGTTTTCCATGTATAGTTCCTCTCCAAATGATCATTGGAGGTGCTGTTGAAGTGATGTTTCTGTGTCAGGAATCACAGACAGAACTGACACAGTTGAATCCATGGACTCCTTGGTTTTGAAGCTGGTTAATTTCTTTTTCTCTTCTATTCAGAGAAAAGTTTGGGCAATAATTAGAGGTATAAGTACTTTGCACATACTAATCATCAAATCTTAGAATTTTGCAACTGGAAGGGAACTTGGTAAATCAGTGTAACTCCTGCCTTTTCATCTGCAAGTTTGAAACCTAATTAGGCAGTGCTCTGCTTAAATATTTCTTTTCAGGAGTTCTCCAAGGCAGCATCGGGGTCTCTAAGTTACAGAGAAAAGGTGCAGCCAGAGCAATCAGTGATCTGTTACCAGACATGAACAATTTTTTCCACAAGATGCTTACAGTCAGTCCTACAAAATTTTCTATTTTATTTACATTATACTCTAACTTTTCCAATTTTCAAAACCTATCATGTTAAATATCTGGACCTTAATACACATTATTTTTTTTCTCATTAGAAATAGGTTTTAAGTATTTGATCCTGTGACCATATTTTACTAACTTTCGGTGACATTTCAATATGCAAACTATAATTAGTATGGTTAATATGGACATGCAATTTTAATGAATGATATGGTCAAACTCATAAATAAATCAACTTGCTTTCCACTAATATCCTATTGTCAATATCCTACTGGTCTTTACTCAACACTCCATGAAATGTCTTGAGCTTGCTGTGTCCTTCTGTCCTCCTGGGTTCCTCATCTCCCACAGTGTATTTCTCCTGGTTTTCATCCCACAAAGGCCATTAGGTCTCCATTGTAATGCTCGGGTGTCATCCAGTAATCTTGACTTGAATGAGTCCTCCCTCCTCCTTAGGCCTTTCTTCTTCCACCTACTGTACCTTCCACTGGTGACATGCTATGGTTGTAGTTTAGCCTCCATCTCCATTCAGAAGTGTTGGATCCCTCACAGAAATGTCTAATAGCCTCTTGTTATTACCTCTGCTTCCTAATGGTGTTGTCTTTTGGCTTCACTCTTTTTAACACTTGATTCCTTATAGATATAGTGGATTTCCATGTTTTGTAATCCCATTATTCATCAAAACATTGGTTTAGTTTCATTTATGGGCCAGGGACTACTGTAGACTTTGTGAATTTATCAAAGAACCAACCAAAATTATGGTTTCCTGGAGTTTATAATTTATTGATGGAGTTAGATTTTATATTATATAATGTGTAAATCATAAATATGTAATTATACATATGTATGCATGTATAATGTAACTTCCTCACTACTCACACACACACACACACACACATACACACATACATAAAAATAAACTATCAGTTGCTGAGAGTGGAGATGACTAGAGCAAGACAGTAGTGATAGGAATTGTAGTACCTAAGTAACAGTGGAAAGCTATTTTATGTAGTGTTTCTAGCTCCCTGTGAAGTGTGGAATTAATATGTCTCTGAGATTACTTAGTCTAGGAAATGGTAGGAAATCACCAGTTATTGAATAATTAATGATTACATGAACTTCTTGATGAGAATGGTAGTAGGGGGGAGAGAAAAGGGAGACAGAGATGGACATGGAGACAGAGAGAGACACACACAGAGAGACAGAGAGAGAGACAGACAGAGAGAGAGAGAGAGAGAGAGAGAGGACATGTTTTAATCACAGTATTAGAATGATCAAAATTACATGATTCTTAAATTATTATGGTCACAAGGATTAGCCATAGTGAACTTGCCCTTAATATTTCCCATGCAGGCCAATCTCAATATAATTGGCCATGACAGCCTTTACAAAAATCAGTATGTCTGAAGGCAATTCACACAATTTATACATCACCTAAGATAGGTACATTTTTTTAAAATATAATTTTGTCAAATTGGCTAACATACAGTGTTTACAGTGTGCTCTTGGTTTTGAGGGTAGATTCCCATGGCTCATCACTTACATGCAACGCCCAGTGTTCATCCCACCAAGTGCCCTCCTCAATGCCCATCACCCATTTCCCTCTCTCCTCCACTCCCCCATCAACCCTCAGTTTGTTGTCTGTATTTAAGAGTCTTCTATGGTTTGCCTCCCACCCTCTCTGTTTGTAACTATTTTTTCCCCTTCCCTTCCCCCATGGTCTTCTGTTAAGTTTCTCCTGTTACACATATGAGTGAAAACATATGATATCTGTATTTCCCTAACTGACTTATTTCACTTAGCATAATACCTTCCAGTTCCATCCAAGTTTCTGCAGTGGCAAGATTTCATTCTTCCTCATTTCCAAGTAGTATTCCATTGTATATAGAAACCACATCTTTATCCATTCATCAGTTGATGAACACTTGGGCTCTTTCCATAATTTGGCTATTGTTGAAAGTGCTGCTATAAACATTGGGGTACATGTGCCCCTATGAATCAGCACTCTTGTACCCTTTGGATAAATTCCTAGTAGACTATTTCTGGGTCATAGAGTCATTCTATTTTTTTTTTTTTTTTTTGAGGAACCTCCACACTATTTTCCAGAGCAGCTACACCAGTTTACATTCTCACCAACAGTGCAAGAGGGCTCTGGTTTCTCCACATCCTTGCCAGCATCTGTTGTTTCCTGAGTTGTTAATTTTAGCCACTGTGACCACTGTGAGGTGGCATCTCAATGTCTCCCACCCATTTCTTCATGGGATTTTCTGTTTTTTGGGTGTTGATTTTTGTAAGTTCTTTATAGATTTGGGATACTAACCCTTTATCTGATAAGTCATTTGCAAATATCTTTTCCCATTCTGTTGGTTGCCTTTTAGTTTTGTTGATTGTTTCCTTTGTAGTGCAGAAGCTTTCTATCTTGATGAGGTCCCAAAAGTTAATTTTTCTTTTAATTCCCTTGCCTTTGGAGATGTGTTGAGCAAGAAATTGCTGTGGCTGAGGTCAAAGAGGTTGTTTCCTGTTTTCTCCTCTAGAGTTATGATGGTTTCCTGCCTCACATTTAAGTCTTTCATCCATTTTGAGTTTATTTTTGTATATGGTGTAAGAAAGTGGTCTAGTTTCATTCTTCTGCATGTTGCTGTCCAGTTTTCCCAGCACCATTTGCTAACGAGACTGTCTTTTTTCCACTGGGTACTCTTCCATTCTTTGTCAAAGATTAGTTGGACATTTGTGGGTCTAGTTATGGGTTCTCTATTCTATTCCATTGGTCTATGTGTCTGTTTTGGTGCCAATACCATACTGTCTTGATGATTACAGCTTTGTAGTAGAGGCTAAAGTCTGGGATTGTGATGCCTCCCACTTTGGTTTTTCTTTTTCAATATTACCTCGACTATTCAGGGTCTTTGTGGTTCCATACAAATTTTAGGATTGTTTGTTCCAGCTCTGAGAAGAATGCCGGTGTAATTTTGATTGGGATTACATTGAATGTGTAGATTGCTTTGGGTAGTTTTGACATTTTAACAATATTTATTCTTCTAATCCATAAGCATGGAATATTTTTCCATTTTTTGTGTCTTTTTCAATTTCCTTAATAAATATTCTATAGTTTTCAGCATACAGATCTTTTACATCTTTGGTTAGCTAAGATAGGTACATCTAAATACAACTCCCTTTGTGTGTTCCTGCAGAGATTGCATATTTAACCAAGCCATCAACAGGCATTTTGAACATGATACATATTTATGATAAGTAAGAATCAACTGTGCTGTAACTTTGAATTATTAGGTTGTTATCAAAACCTATGTGGATATCTTTTTCCATTTGTCTACTTTTAATAGTTTATTATTTTTTAAGTTTTAAAATTTCTCCATATATAATATGGAGAAAAACAGATGATCCTCTGGCAATGTCATGAGAAGGGAATCTAAGTCATAAAATATCCATGTTTGTTTTAAGACTATGTTTAATTTTCAAACTATGTATTGTGCAAGTTACAGAAGAATTTTGGTGTTATTTTATACTTTTCAGACAAGACTTCTGAGCCAGTATTCTTCACTTCCTCATTTTTATTAGGAATGTTTATCAATCTGAGGAATTGGCCATTTCCAAAATTGCCAAATTGAATTTAGTCAGGATGTGTTCCTTTTACGTCTTCTGCCAAGAATATCTGGAGTGAATTGCACACACAGACTCAGCTTTTGGACCGTGACTTTATAATTTGTATGCAATGTCCATCAAAACCTTATACTCTCCATCCCTGAAATGAAAAGGCAAAATCAAAGCTCTGTGGTTGAATTCATCCTCTTGGGCTTTTCTAACTTTCCTGAACTCCAAGAGCAGCTCTTTGGGGTTTTCCTGGCTGTTTACCTTGTGACTCTGATGGGAAATGCCATCATTATCGTCATCATCTCCCTGGAACAGAGCCTCCACGTTCCCATGTACCTGTTCCTGCAGAACCTGTCTGTGGTGGATGTGAGTTTCAGTGCAGCCATTATGCCTGAAATGCTGGTGGTCCTTTCCACTGAGAAGACGTCAATTTCATTTGTGAGCTGTTTTGCACAGATGTATTTTATTCTTTTTTTTGGTGGAACTGAATGTTTTCTCCTTGGGGCGATGGCTTATGACCGATTTGCTGCAATCTGCCATCCTCTGAGCTACCCAATGATTATGAACAAAAGGGTTTTCACGAAACTACTTATAATTTCATGGGCCTTAGGTTTCATGTTAGGTACTGTGCAAACATCATGGGTTTTCAGTTTCCCCTTCTGTGGCCCCAATGAAATCAATCACATCTCTTGTGAAACCCCAGCAGTGCTAGAACTTGCATGTGCAGACACTTTTCTGTTTGAAATCTATGCGTTCACTGGCACTGTTTTGATTATCATGGTTCCTTTCGTGTTGATCCTCTTGTCTTATATTCGGATTCTCTTTGCCATCCTGAATATGCCATCAGCCACTGGGAGGCAAAAGGCCTTTTCCACCTGTGCCTCCCATCTCACATCTGTGACCCTCTTCTATGGCACGGCCAGTATGACTTATTTACAACCCAAATCTGGCTACTCCCCAGAAGCCAAGAAGATGATGTCATTGTCCTACTCACTTCTTACACCTCTCCTGAATCCACTCATCTACAGCTTGAGAAACAGTGAGATGAAAAGAGCTTTGAAGAAACTGTGGCGAAGAAAGGTGGATTCACACACATTCTGACTGTTCTGAGAAGCCATGTGCTATTTGGTCGCTGCCCAACTAAACTCTGTTTAAATATAATAAACGGTGGCAATAGTTTGCATTTCTTGGTATGAGTATGCTTTGCCTCTCAATTTCTACATATTAGATAATATATTAGGGCTATCTTCATATATAATGTTTTATTCTTTTTCATTGATGTATAATATTTGTTAATAATATTGGGTGTAAACATTTCTTTAAACTTGTTTATTGGGGGCCATACTGGTGTTTGCTATTTTTTGTCCCTTACAGTATGCTAAATAAAGAAACTAGTTTTATACACACATAAATATTATGCTTTTAATTTCTGTAGAATAGGTTTTACAACATGGATTTGATGGGTCAAAGCAACTGTAAATTTGCAAACTTTTTAGAAATATCACCAAATTACTTTTTAAAAATGTAATTCAGTTTTGCTTTGAAAACCCACTCTGCCCCACCGACTAGATTGAGCTCCAAGAAAACAACAAATAAAGGGATGGCCTTTTAATTTTTGGAGAGAAAATCTTTTCCATGTAGGAGCTGAAAAAAGCAGATCCTAATGAGCGGAGATCACACTAGCACTATTCTGGGACCTATAGAAGTTATAAACCACATCTAGCTTCCATCAGGTCATCTTAGAATGTACTTATGTAGTATGTGACAAGAAAGCATCATGGGATTGCTTCTGAAGGTCATTTATTTGACAACATTTGTTGAATGACTTCTATGAACCAAGGACTGTGTCGGGTCCTGAGAGCACAAAAATTAGCAAGATAGTCTAATATGAGACAAAACTATTAAACACACACACTAAAAATATAATTATAGTTGTGATAACTAGTAAAAAGGAACAGCACAATATACCCTGAGATCATCGTAGGAAGACCTTATCTTATCTGGAGGGTGTGCAGGGGAGAGCAGTGTCACTGGAAAGTCCAGGAAGGCCTCCCTGAGAAAGTGACACTGAAACAGCCTCATAGGCAGGTAGGAGTTATCCAGGCTCAAGTCCAGAGTGAGGGGGAAGAGGGTAGGGTCGTCCAAGTGGAAAGAAAGATGGGTATGAAGATCTGGATGGGAAGGAACTTGATGTCATTCCAGTAAAGGAAGGAGACTGTTGAGCGGGGGAGGAATGATATGAAGAGGTAGGCAGAAGCCAGACCAAATAAAATCTTGTCAGTACAAGAACTCTGAACTTACCTAACAGTGACAGGTGGGCAGTGAGCTGTTAAGCAAAGCAGTGACATGGACATGTTGTACTTTAAAATGTCTTTCTGGCTTATAATTGATGGAAGGGGTTCCAGAGTGGAAATAGGTGGGGGAAGGCAATTGCTATAACCCAAGTGAGAGTTATGTGCTTGGGCTGAGGTGGTGGGAGTGAACTGGAGCAGTGTGGATGGTTCTACCCATACTTAAGAAATCAAATGACCAGGACTTGGTAATGGATTGTATGGGGGAGTGGAGTGGGTAGAAGAGACAGGTGAAGAATGAACACATTATTTCTAGTTGGAGCAGAGGGTGGATGGAGTTTCCATTTGTTGAGATGGGGAACACTGCAAAGGAAGAATATGGGGGATGAAATCCAAGTTTGGATGAGTAAAGTTAAGATATCAGTGTGAAGTCAAAGTCAAGTACATAGTTGGGATATATAGGTCAGGGTCAGCACAGAGGTTCTGAATTAGGGGAACAGGGTTACAGGGCAATACCTAGAGAGGGATGCATAATCCAGGGAGGGTCTTCTCAAGGTGGAGAGACTCCAGAATGTTTGAATTTCCATGGAAAGAATCCAAAAGAGAAGGATAAGTAGGGATTCACTGTGGCTCTGGCCTGATGTTGAGGTGTTTTTAAATGAGTAAAGTGTTGCATGGATCCCAGAGAGAGGAAGACAGAACTGTGCAGCTGTAGGGATTCCAGGGACCAGGGAGATGATTTTAAGAGGCTATAGGAAGGGTATCAGGAGTAATGGAAGTGGATCTGGTAAGACGCTTCAGGATGGTGCCTCCAAACCTTAAATGGATGAAAGCTCCAGGAGGGATTTAGTGTACTATGCCAAAAGATAGACTAACTTCTCAGTGCCATCTAGTGGATCAAGCATCTAACTGTTATAATCTCACTGCTGAACGCTCAGGGAGCTAAACTGTTCAGGATTCACCAATATCATCTCTGATGAACTCATGGAAAGTAATAGAATCAATCACATCAGCTCTGGGATCAAAGAATTTGGGCAGATGACAAATGCGGTGGCAAGTTTCATGTCCTTAATAGGTATACATGTAACTTTTTGTTAGCCTTAGGAACAGAATGGCTGAGGGACATCCCAGTTTTTTTCTCTTTTTCCTATCTCCTTTCTTTTGCCACCACCACCATGACCACCACCACCACCACCACCAGCAACAACAACACAACCACCACCATCACCATCACTACCACCACCACTACAACTACCACCACCAACAACAACATTACCACCTTTACCACTACCACCAGCACCACCATCACCACCAACACCACCAACACCATCACCACCAACACCATCACCACCAACACCACAACCACTACCATCATCATCAACACCACCACAACCAATACCACAACCATCACTACCAACGTCACCACCATCACCAACACTACCACCTTCATTACCACCACCACCACCACCACAATCACCACCACCATCTTCACCACCATCTTCACCACCATCACCATCACCATCTTCACCATCACCATAATCATGATCTCACGTCCCACACTTTATGTATTCACAATAGTGGGTTATGTCTGCAATCTCATTTTAATATCCATTCATAAATTCAAAATTGTGTATTGGATGCCTACCATGTGCCAGTTGCTGTACTAGATGTTAGGTACAACTTCTAGAAGATTACTTTGAGTGACTGAAGCAAATAAATAAACTGCTAACAACACTGTGTGGTTATGTCATAATTGTGGTTAACATTTGTGCCGTGAGACTTCACTTAAGACTCTTAAGACTAGGAGTCAGGGAAGGCTTCCTGGAGGAGATGATTTTGGTCATAGTTTGTAAAGGCTATTAAGAGTTAGTTATGTGACAAAAACAAGGAAGAAGATTCTACATATGGAGAAAAGCTGATTTAAAAAAAACATGATAGAGTTTAAGATCTTGAGTGGAATTGTGTGACAGCTGCACAGAATACTTGAGGTATGACAGAAAGTGAATTCAGACTGTAAATGACTTTATGAGATAAACAAAGGAGTTTGAACTCAGTGTTGAAAAGTATGGGAGAGTCACTGAAGGAAGTTACAGAGGAGAGAAACAAAATCAAACTTTCATTTTAAAAATATTATTTATTAGGCATTTACTATACACCTGGCTAAGCCCCTTACATGGTTGAGCTCATTTTATTCCATTTATATACCGTTTTATTCCATTTATAGACCGTTTAACAGAGGAGCCAAGAGATACCAAATAATTTGTCCAAGTATTCAAAATTATTTTATGGCTGCATAGGATAAGACCACACATTTCATGGACGTGAGTTTTGGCCCATAAGCTTGCTTTGCTTCATCTCATATGATGGAAGCAAAGAAGCTGAAAACACTCTCAAGTTGGGCTTATGCACCCCAGGCCTTCCTCCAATGGCCATGCACTGAGCTGCTGTCCCCAGTGTACATCCCAGGCTGGAGCTGGCTCCTGGAGGTGGTCACATTGGGTAGACCTGTAGTCCTAGAACAGGTTATCAAGCAGAGATTGTCGGCAGAATTGTTCAAATGTCAGCATCAAATACTGACCCGTTCTGGCTTGGGAGGCACAACACCTGAGGTCATCACATGTCCTTGCGCACCTCTCCTGGCATCCCATCATCGTTGGCAATTTGGGCATAACAAACAGTTGCTTTGGGGAAGTAGAAAAAGGCAGTTCTTCTTAGAAAGTTCATATTTCCCATTTTTTTTGTTTGTTTTTGTTTTTTGTTTGTTTCATTTTTACTTTTCCATCAGGCCTTAAAAGGCAAAACCAGGCATTCATTATGCATGAAAATTCTTTCAATTTCTTTTATTCCTGTTTCCAGGTATGGCCTGCTTTTTCCCCTAAGATTTTAGCCTTTGCTAATAAACTCTGTGGATTTGTGATATTTGGCAATTTTATCAAATCAATGTTATAAAAATATAGCAAACTTGGTTTTGGTGTGAGGGCTTCTAGATGGCCTATTCTCTGTTTTTCTGATTATCATCCAGAAACAGGAGCAGACCATCCCTGATGTCATTATAACCACATCCCAGCAGCAGACGGGTACTCCTTACATGTTGCAATGGTGAAAGCAGTGGAAATATCAAGAGTAGGGCATAGGCACTTCCATCTTAATCACTTCAGCCTTTTGTTCTTGGTCTATTTCTTTATGTTTCATTCAAAAATAAAGCTATTCAGCGACCATATTTTATTGCAGTTTTCTTTAGAGTAGTGGTTCTCAAACTTGGTTTGGGGATCCCTAAGAGACACTGAGACCCTTTTAGGGGTTCTGTGAGGTCTAAATTGCTTAAAAATATTATTTGCTTTTTATCTCTCATTCTCTGAGAAATGTAGTGTTTCCCAGAAGCTACATGATGCATTATATCACAACAGATTGAATGCAGAAGATGAGAATTCAGCTATGTTCTTTATTAAGCAGGCATTAAAGAGATTTGCAAAAATGCAAAACAATACCACTCTTCTAAATGTTTTTTGAAAATATCATTATTTTCCATCAAAATATGTTATTTCTGTTAATGTATAATGGGCTATACTATTGTTATTTTTAAATGAATTAATAAGTAAATGTTTTTAAATGTCTTAGTTAAATAGTAAATATCAATTACTATAATCTGTATAAATAGATTTTTGAGGTTCTCTATAATTTGTCAGACTATAAAGGGGTCCTGAGACTAAACAGTTTGAGAATGGTGGCTGGGAAATTCACTGTAGAGAATTTCTTAATGATTTTTAAAGAGGATGTATGTCCTGATTGCCTTGGCATCCCCCTCGTGCTAAAAGCAAGCAATAGGTAGCAGAAATACACATGTTTACGGCTCCCTGGTCTCCTCGTGTCAAGCATGCCGCTCGGTACAGTTGATCTGTTTCCTTGGTGACTAAACTGTAGCTGCCTTGTGTGGCCTATTAACAACCTCCCTCGGCTGGCTGGATTCCACAGGGTGATGCTTGTCTGGGAATAATTAGGGAACTTGGTAAGGAAGTTTCCTCAAGCAGGAAATTGGTTCCTCTGGAACTTGTTAAACATGAACTCCACAGCCAAATCATGAAAACATTTACTGAAATTAGTAATAGCGTTCAGGTCCCCTGAGAACACTTACCAAGGGTGAATGGTGTCAGGAATCGGAGACTATGAGTTTATTCTTAAAGGTTTAGGTGTCAGTTTTAAGATGTGATGAGGGAGCAATTATGTTAAAAATAATTCCTGTGTTTCTAACAAAGCCACACTTTGAAGTCTCTTCCCAGAGTTAAACACTGGTCTAGAGGAGGGATGTGTGGTGTAATTAAAGTCTACTTCAATCCAGATGTCACCTTCACTGAGCCCCTTTTGTCACTACTGGCAAGTAAGAGTAACAAACGCTTGTTGATCCTGGAAAAGTGGGCCACACTTCAGATAGTCTCAGTCAACCATGAGTTTCGGACAACTTGATTAGTTTCAACTCTGAATAGAAAGCAATAGAATTTTCCTTAGCTAATTCTTCAAGGCATTAAGACTTGTCTAACATAAGAATATGAACCTAAGGAAAAAGTGAAACAAATTGATAAGCAAAACACAGCTATATTTTTCCTGGAAAAAAAAAAATGCTGAGAACGCAACAGAAGTGAAAAAAAAGACAAAGAACAGAGCATAGAGGCCTCCACCTCAGTGACACATCCCATCAACCCCCAGAAGGAGTCCGTGCTGGGGGCTGAACCCTGTGTACTCCAGCTCTGAACACCAGCTCTGGCAGTGCTATTATCTCCTCTTTTGGGTGCCATTCAAACGCTTTATATATTGCCTGAAACGGAAGAGTTGGATAAAAGATTATCCAATCACACTGAAAAAAGTATGAGCGGACAGGGAGAACAGTTCAACAAGAAGATTTTGAACATCAGAAGAAGAAAAATAAAGAAGTATGAAAAACAATAAATAACACTTCTGAGTGCCTGCCAGGAGCTGCCATGTGCTGAGTGCTTTTGTGTTGTCTCAGTTAATGCTCTTAATAATCCTCAGGCCCTGCTATGATGCTCATTTTACTTAGGAAGACCCCTAGCTGTGGAGAGCTTACATATGTTGTCCAAGGCTAAGTGGCAGAAGTAGAAGTAGAATATCTTTCCCTCTAATTCCAAGTTCCAAGTTTTTGACCACACCCTCTACTCATCATTCCCTTTTACTTCTTCTACTAATATTTACTCAGGCATCTCTCCATGCCAGGCTCTAAAATATGGGGTCAAAGTAGACAGGGTTCCTGCCCACACGGAGCTCATGGTAAATCACAAATGATATAAATCAAATAACCACACAAATTAGCACATCATTGCAAGTCAAGATAAGTGTCCGAAGGAATATATAATGCAAACCAATGACTACACACACACACACACACACACACACACACACCCATTCCACCTTGTCTGGAGAGGTCAAGAAAGACATCTCTAAGAAAGCGATACTGGCAATAATATCTGAAGGTTAAAAAGGGATTCACAAGAAAGTTTGTGGAGGGTAGGTGGTAAACAGAGTGTTGTGAGCAGAAACATCAAAGGGTCTGTGGCAGCAAGAAGCAAATCCCAGGAGAAGGACCCAAAGAAGTGCAGTGTGTGATTTAGGACTGGAGAGGTAGAGGAGTTGGACACATAGGAACCTAGTAGCTGTTAAGAAGTACTGAAAAAGTTCTGTTGCTATGTTTTGATTTGGAGTTTTTTTTGGCTTGAGATTTCTTTGGCTATTTTTCTTCTGTGAGAAATAGTTCGTGTACGCAGTAGAGAGAAGAATCTAGGGACTATTCATGTAACCTCTACCAAATTAAATAAAGCATTATACTTAGAGGATGCTTTTGAATAATATGGCCTCGATTATCATTGAAGTGTCTTGTATACCCAATGACATTGAAAAATTTTAAGCCAAGGGCAGATATGAACAGATTTGCATTTTGAAAATGTCTGTGGGTAGTTGTGGAGAATGAATTAAAGGGAACAAGCATGGATGTGGGGAGTCCAGCCAGCTGACAAATGAGGCTGTCTTAGAGAGTGGGGTGCTGATAGAAGGGACAGGAAGAACAGACAAGCTGGGGAGGGATCGGAATAAAACTGGCAAGGATGTCACTGATGGATTGGTGAAGAGGAGTAAGGTGGTAGAATGCGACTTAAGAGAACTTCTGAAATACTATCTCATGAAATAAAATAATGTTTCTAAGGGGAGAAGTATCTATCCTAATGATCTCCAGAATTAAGAAAAAAGAACAACAAAATTAAAATGGAAACAGAGCAAATAAGGTGATTGTTGAAAGTGTACCATTAGATTATGTGTATTTTCGATTTTTCTAAATAATGGCAAACTGTACTCTAGAATGGTTGTACTAATTTGCATCCCAATGTAAATTGGTGAGTTAAGTTTTTGAATGAATTCAATTCTGAAAATTTTTAACTTATATTTTAGATTAACATTCACCAATATATCTACCATATCCTTCTCCTTCAGTAAAATTAAAACCATAGTATACTCTTATTTCCTTCTTCCCCAACTCCCTCCCCACTGCATTATTACCTGTCATGTTGAGATTGTTTCCAGCAATGATTACTTGGGTTTAATTATATGATTTACTTGTTTCTTACTTCATTACTTTGGGGGGTGTGGGGGTGGGGGAGAAAGAAAGAATGAGAGGGAGAGGGAGAGGGTGAGCGAGAGGGAGAAAGGGAGAGAGGGAGAGAGGTAGAGAGAGAGAGAGAGAGAGAGAGAGGGAGAGAGAGATTCCCTTAATTTGATATACCTGTAGTATATCTTTGAGTAGTCATTTCAGGAAGATTCTGAAAACAATAAACTTTCTGAGTTATGTTTGAAAATGCTTTATTTTGTATCTCCATCATATGCTAGTTTAGACATAAGATTTTAGGTTCAAAATCAACTTTCCTCAGATTTTTGAGCATACTGCTTTGTCACATTCTTGAAAAAAACGTGTTGCTGAAGAGAAACATGGAAATTGTTTTTGTTTCTTCAGAGTCAAATTATATCTTCTCTCAAGAAAAATTTATAGCATTCCCCTTTATTCTTGGTGCTCTGAACTTTACCATGAGATCTGGATTTGAGCCTCTATGACATTCATCATGCTTACCATCTAATGGGACTTTTTAACCTGAAGATTTTGTTTCTTCAGCTGTATGGAATTTTATTAAAGTCTGACTATTTCATCTCTTCTATTTTCTTCATGCTCTTTTGAAAACTCCTCTCAAATAGGGCTTGGGTTTCTGGATGTATCTTTCATATATCATCTTTTCTATCTATATTGCTTTTGGGGGAGAATAACTCAATTTACTTTTCTAGCCCACCCATCCCTTCCTCAACATTATTCATTTCCCTATTCAGTCCATTCTCTTTTCTATCTAATAAGTTCTCCAATATTTTTTCAATGGTCATAAAGTATTTCTCATGTAATGGAAGTATTATTTTCTAAAACATGTATGATTATATTAATTGAAATAATTTTCACTTCTTTTTGTTTTGTGATTTTATTAGGTATTATCTCTTCTGTTTATAACATTGAGTTCCTCTTTTTAAAAAAATGTTTATTTGTTTATTTTGAGAGAGAGAGTGTGTGTGCAAGAGAGCAGGGGAGGTGCAAAGAGAAAGGGAGAAAGAGAATCCCAAGCAGGTTCTGTGCTGTTAACGCAGAGCCTGATTCACAGCTCGATCCCACGACCATGATCATGACTTGAGCCTAAATCAAGAGTGGGACAGTTAACCTACTGGGCCACCAAGGTGCTCCTGATTCCTCTTTTTCAAAGCAAAGGTTTTCCTCGAATGCTTGACATTTTTTGATTTTCATCTCACCTTTAGATTGAAATTCCTGATTTATCTATCTACGGCTGTGGTTGCCAATGAACCTCCTTTCATTGTTCGGAGGAACAGAACATGTTGCCACATGGAGTGTGTCAGTGGTTTTAAAATTTGTTTTGTTAGTGCATCCATCCGTCATGGTTTCCCTATCCTACCTGGAAAACTATCCTGCGTCTCTGTTCCCACTATCCAAACTCACTACTTTAGTTTCACAGAAAATGAGATTTTGGCCTGTTGCTCAGCATAAGCAGAGGAGAAGGGATTGACCAACCATTGGTAATTTCTCATGAATCATCCCAATAATTAGCTCTTATGCCTCTTCTTATTGCTTGGTCTCTGGATTCTGAACTTAGAATTCCCCTGGACAACTCCTAACTCTTCTGCTTCTGTTTTTTTCTTGGAGTGTTTCCCATGTTTTTCTCCATCAATTTAGTTAGATAATAATATCTGAAAAGCATGATAATTTTCGTCATTTTGTTTCTTTCTTTTGGCATTTTCTTCCTCATTATCTCCCTTTACCATCACCTTGGCACACTGCATTGAATAGGACTTCTAGAATATAGCCTCCAACCAATTGACCATAAATGCAGACGTGCTGGGATGGCCACAGTTATGGTGCCTCTTGTATCCAGGCACAGAAAAATCTCTTTTACAGCATTATGACATGCACATTATCATTTTCCAAATATGCTATGTGAAAAAGATTAGAAACTACTGTTCTGAAACAGTGTGGAAAGTAATCCCCTTTGTTTATATTTTTTTTAATTATATGTTACAAAATAGCATCATATTGAACCTACCAAATTCCTTTTATCTGTAGTGATATATTCTTTTCCTCATTCTAATTTTGTGTTTTCTTCTCTCTTTTCCTATATCTTTCTATTCTTTTTTTTTTTTTTAAACTTCCTCTGGAAGACGTGCCCAGGAGGTGCCAACAGGTCATTTCAAAGAAGTAGATATTTTTCCCCTTTAAATCAAGAATACTCATTTTCTGCAATTTATCTAATTCATACATTTATGTGTATCAGTTTATTCTTTTTTACTATATTAGCAGTAGTATTTTTCTCACGCTTTGAGTGAATGTTTCATTTTTTTCTTTTCAAATTTTCATTTAAATTCTAGTTAGCTAACATACAGTGCAATATTGGTCTCAGGAGTAGAATTCAGTGATTCATCACTTACATACAACACCCAGTGCTCATCACAACAAGTGCCCTCCTTAGTACCCATCACCCATCCAGCCCATCTCCTACTCACTTCCCTCTGTCAACCCATATTTTGTTCTCTATTGTTAAGAATCTCCTGTGGCTTATTTCCCTCTCTATTTTTTCTTTTCTGTTTTTCTCCCTCCCATATGTTCATCTGTTTTGTTTCTTAAACTCCACATATGAATGAGATCATACGGTATTTGTCTTTCTCTGACTGACTTATTTCGCTTAGCATAACACGCTCAGTGAATGCTTCATTTTATACATAATTCTCATTTTGAAATAGCGTTAGGGCTACAAGTTATCTTCAGTGTACCACTTTGGACACATAGTGACATGCGTTGTTTTATTTTAATGACAATGACTCATTTCTAATTATGCCATAAAATGGAAGCTGTTTAAAAACTCAAGTCATTTATAAGAGAGGCATTTATTTCCAAGGGCTTAGAAACCTTTTTAAAAAATTTTCCAATATCAATTTTTAGCTTTCATTTATTTTGGTCAAACACTGTACCTTATGATTTCTAGCTCTTGAGAATTATTCAGATCTTCTTTGTGCCTAATGTGGGATTAATTTATGTAAGTGTATCGTTGGCATTTGAAAAGCATATGGGTTCCTATTGGGATTCCATGTTAAGTACATACATTCACACACATGCAGTCATAGGTACATCTCATGTGTCCTGCTTCATCATCACCCATCAGTGCACTTGATCATTTGCCTGCTGCCACCTGCTGGCTGGGCAAGAGCTCAAATGCCTTTGTGCTGCTGTGGACCTCCAGACAGCCTGATAGTTTTGGCTGCCTGCAGTGCCTCATTCAGGGTCACTGTCATTGTAGAGAGGTCTCGACTGTTGCTGGAACCTGGATAGTCTGGGAAGTTCAAAACAAAAATGGAGTCTGGTGGAGAGACTCAAGTAATGTCCACTGGAATTTCTAAAACCAGTATTTTATAGGTCATGAGACATTAGGAAGAGGGAAGAATCAATAATGACACATGATATGACTATTATGGAACCAGGCAGGCTTCGTTGTTTTTGTTTTAGTTGATTGTCTTAGACTTCACAGGAAAATAATGATAATTTGGTTTGTTTCTCTTCAATATTTACAGTGTTACAAGTCTGATGGTGGCTAAATCATGAGAGACTTTTCTGGGTCTCCAAGAGTAAGTAAAGTCCAGCTGAGGTCTACATTATAACAGCAAGCCTCATCTGACTCCCAGTCCTTCCAGTGAGCTGACATCACGGAGAATTAGGACAATAGTGTAGTGCTATCTAGGCATAGCCAGTGCTCAATGACTCACTTCCTCTGAGTTCACTCAAAGATGATATAATTAGGGAGATAAGTCACCTCTAACAAGGATCATTCTGATTAGGAAGAATTTCTCATCAAGCCAACTCAGAGGAGATTGCAATCACTATATGCTGGAGGAGGTCATGGAGAGGACATGACCACTAGTTGACCTAGGAGCTGGACCCCAGGCAATCGGAGCCTCCTCACCCTCTTTCCTGTCCTTGGAATGTATGTTCTGCCCACTGTTCCCACAATAAGGGCCAGTTCCAAGGACACAGCCTTTAAAGAGTAAGGTGGTGTTGAGACTATCTGGATAGTATATGTAACTGGACCCAGTTAAGGTCTCTCCGTAAACTTTAAGATTAGGATCTGTGGTGCAGACATCTACTCATCTTGCAGCTGCCCAAGACAAGCCTTGGATGTAAGTTCCCATGCTTATTAAACTTGCCACCTAGCAATCTAGAGCGGTCTGCTTCTTTCTTTGGTCTGTCTTTCTCCAATTCACAAACCAATCCTATACCTTGCCAATTTTCAATAATTTTGGGCTCATCCATTCTCTTAGGGATTGCAGCAAAGAGAAAGCACATTCATGGGGATTTGGAAGAGAATTTAATGAAGGTACTATTTACCAAGATATAGGCAGGCTTAAAGGGACCCATGAAGGATGGTGAAACACTCTCAGACTAGTAAAAGGATTAAGTAGAAAAAAAGCCATTAATGCCCGTAGGCAGGATATGGTGAAAAGGAACGAGTTATCAGGCTGGAGCCACAGAGCTGTGCCAGAGAGTTGCCTAACAGGAGTGCTGGCTGTAATGGGAGCAGGCACTGCTAGAACCATGGTGCCAGGGCAGAGAGAGGGTCTGAGAATGCATGTCCTGACCTCCTTCTCCCACCTTCTCACCTTCTGCTGGTGTCTTAGCTGGGTTGGATCTGAGCAGAAAGCAGAAGCCTAGGTGCCAGAGGGATGCTGAGGTAGGTGGATGCCCAGTCAAGCTGACACGTAAGATTAACCATCCCACACTTGTAGGACTTTTTCCCTTAGAATAAATTCTTTCAAGTGCAATTTTTATGTAAAAGGAAATTAAATTTTTAACTTTGATAAGTGTTGCCAGATTAGTCTTCAGAATATAAAAACACCTTTTCCTCCATAGTCTTACCAGCATCAGGGATTATTATTTTTAAACTTTAAATCTTGGCCAACCTGATGGGTGAGAATTAATATCTCGTTATTAGTTTGTTTGCATTGTTTTGGTCTCAAATAAAGTCGAATCTCTCATCCTACATGTGTTTTGTTTCTTTATGTCATGTCTCTGTGTGTGTGTATAGATAGATGGATAGAGAGATAGATGATACATTTATATACATATACATTTTGTGGTGGCCAATAAAAGTACTAAAGGGAGGTGGCTGCTTTTCAATTTTCTGCTCTATTATGCTTTTGGAACTTTTAAAACCACATGCATGTTTTGCTTTTTAAATTAAAATATGAAGCCATGCATACAAATACAAGTGTATATGCTCTGTGACTCAGCAATTCTGCTTTTAGGACCCTTATTCTGGAAACATTCATTACTTAACTGTATACCACACCAATTTTTGTAATGATGAGGAATTATCCATCAATAGGCTAATGATTAAATAAATTGTGGAATTTTTATATTATGTCCTGTGCCCTGTGTGGTTAGGAGAGTCCTTCTCTCCACCTTCCTGCCCTCGCCCAAGGAACAGGAATATTCACTGTTTGAGTATGAAAAAATGGGTTCCACATTTCCCTCCATCTCTTAAAGACAAGTGGAGATATGAGAGGAGAATGACTTATCTGGTGAGAGCAGAAGAGAATGGATTAGTCCTTTTTTTGTTCTTCCTTAGATCTATACGTGTTCTCTTGTATCCTTTGCAGTAAATCTTTGAGAGGAAGCTCCTTTACTGCTGGGAGACCTGCAGGAGCCTAGCTGGCTGGGTATACACATATATTTAAAGAACTTTTTTAAGTTTACTGATTTATTTTGAGAGAGAGAGCATGAGCGAGCATGGGGGAGGGGCAGAGAGAGAGACAGGGAGAGAGAATGAGAGTCCCAAGGAGGTTCTGTGCTGTCAGCACAGAGCCCAATACGGGGCTCCATCTCACAAACTGTGAGATCATGACCTGACCCGAAATCAAGAGTCTTACGCTCAAGTGACTAATCCACCCAGGTGCCCTAAATTTTATTAAAAATTTTTTAAATGTTTATTTATTTTTGACAAAGAGAGAGACATACAGAGTGTGAGTTGGGGAGAGGCAGAGAAAGAGGGAGATATGGGATCCAAAGCAGCTCCAGGCTCTGAGTTGTCAGCACAGAGCCCAACTCAGGACTCAAACCCACAAACTGTGAGATCATAACCTGAGCCGAAGTCTGATGCTTAACCAACTGAGCCACCTAGATGCCCCTTTAAATTCATTATTTTAAAACAGTAAGCCTTGTTACTTTTGTTAAGATTCATAAACAATAACAAAAACATATTAATATCTATTTTTCTCATCTTAGGCAATAGATAGTCTCTCCTGAATCGTGTTGGTTTCTTACATGTGGGGAACACTTTTAATGTTTCCATTATAATGAACATGTTGCTATGTTTTTTCTCCCTTAGCATAGTTAATTAGAATAACATAATGCTTATTTACATTTGACCTCCTGAAATAAACCTTACCTGATCATGGTGTTGATTGTTTAATACATTGTTGAATTCAAATGTCACAGATTGGATTTAAAATGACTTTGGCTCTATAGTCATAACAGATTGGACTACAACCTCCCTTTTTTATGTGCCTGGTAAAATCATCAAGGTTATGCTAGCTTCAAAGAGTGAATTTGAAAACTATGTAAATAAAATTTCCACACCTCCCACACTTCTGCTATTTTTAGTCATGGGCTATGTTTACCCACAGGTCAAGTGCTAAGTTCTGTATTCTTGTTAAACACTCAGTACCAACTGAACAGTCTCTTATATGTAGTATTGTCTTTCAATTTTACCTCTTTCCTTGATTAGATTTTTCTAGAGGCTTTCCTATTTACTAAATCTTTGTTTTTATTTTTTTCATAAATATTTATTTTTGAGAGAGAGAGAGAAAGTGAGCGAATGAGCAGGAGAGTGGTTGAGAGAGAGGGAGACTCAGAATCTGAAGTAGGCTCCAGGCTCTGAGCTGTCAGCACAGAGCCTGATGTTTGAACTCATGAACTGTGAGATCATGACATGAGCTGAAGTCAGATGGTTAACCAACTGAGCCACCCAGGCACCACTTTACTAAATTTTTAAGTAAAAGAATCAGCTTTAATTTTTTTTGTGTATTTTATTATTTTCCTGTTTTCTAAGCATAGTTGACCCTTGAACAGATCCCTGTATAACTTTAGACTCCCCCAAAATGTAACTACTGATAGCCTACTATTGTCAAGAAGCCTTACCAATATATTTTGTGTTACGTGTATTATATACAGTATTCTTACAATAAAGTAGTTTAGAGAAAATAAAATGTTAAGAAAATCTCAAAGAAGAGAAAATAAATACATTGGGGTGTTTGGGTAGCTCAGTAAGTTATACATCTGACTCTTGATTTTAGCTCAGGTCATGATCTCAGGTTCTTGAGATCAAGCCCCACATCAGGGGGCTGCACTGTCAGTGCAGAGCCTGCTTGGGATTCTCTTTCTCCCTCTCTCTCTGCCCCTCCCTATGCTCGCCTGCTCTCTCTCTCTCTCTCTCTCTCTCTCTCAAAATAAATAAATACACTTAAAAAAAGAGAAAATACATTTATCGTAAAATATAGTAGTTGTTTCCTTCTTTGATAACTCCTTTTTATATTAATGTATTTTATTCCTTTTTAAATAAATGTACAGTTAATTTTTTTATTTTCTAGGTTTTATAATAATAGTTTTAATATCAATAGCTTTAATAATTATGCAGATTCTCTGAGTACAGCTCTGATCTGAGAGAGTCCTTATTTCCTTACCTGTCTCTGTGATTTGACTTTGATTTAATCCTGGTAGAGAGGGCAGGACTAGGGTGCAAGTTTGAGAAACAGCTTATTTGACTTTTATGTTTTTGGTAGAATTATTTAAATACTGCTTTTTCTGTGTTCTCCATAGTGGGATTCTATTTTTCTATCTTATTTATTTTGGATTCTATTCTGTTTTCTTCATATTGCACTGATTCTCTGAGATGAGATACATAAAAAATCCTATCATTCCTTGACATGATATGGTATATAGAAAATCCCAAAGACTCCACCAAAAAAAAAAAAAACTATTAGAAGTAATAAATGAATTCAGTAAAGTTGAAGGATATAAAATTAACACCCAGAAATTGGAAATGTTTCTATATGCTAATAACAAAGTAACAGAGAGAAACTAAGAAAACAATACCATTTACAATTGCACTGAAAAGATTAAAATACCTAGGAATAAATGTAGCCAAAGAAGTGAAAGACCTATACTCTGTAAACTATTAACACAGTGATGAAAAAAACTGAAGATGACACAAACAGGTGGAAAGATACTCTGTTCTCATGGATTGGAAGAATAAATATTGTTAAAATGTCCATATTACCCAAAGCAACCTACAAATTCAATGCAATCCCTATCAAAATACCAACTTCATTTTTCACAAAACTGGAACAAATAATACTAAAATATATGTGAAGCAATAAAAGACCCCAAGTAGCCAAAACAAAGAGGAGAAAGAAAAACAAAGCTGGAGGTAACACAATTCCAGATTTCAAGATATACTACAAAGCTGTAGTAATCAAAACAGTATGGTACTGGCACAAAAATAGATACAGATCAATGGGACAGAAGAGAGTCCAGAAATAAACCCATGATTATATGGTCAATTAATCTATGACAAAGAAGGCAAGAATATACACTTGAGGAAAGACATCTCTTTAATAAACGGTGCTGGGAAACCTGGACAAATATGTGCAAAAGAATGAAGCTGGATCATTTTCTTACATTGTACACACAAATAAACCAAAAATGGACTAAAGACCTAAATGCGGGGCCTGAAACCATAAAAAAGTCCTAGAAGAGAGCACAGGTGGTAACTTCTTTGACACTGGCCATAGAAACATTTTTATAGGAATGTCTCATAGAGTAAGGGAAACAAAAGAAAAAATAAGCTATTGGGACTACATCAAAATAAAAACCTTCTGCATAGTGAAGGAAACAATCAACAAAACCAAAAGGCAACCTAGTGAATCTGAGAAAATATTTGCAAATTATAGATCTAATAAGGGGTTAATACCCAAAATATATAAAGAATTTATACAACTCAACACCAAAAAACACGAATAATCCAATTAGAAAATGGGCAGAGGACCTGAATAGACATTTCTCTAAAGAAGACATACAGATGGCCAACAGACACATGCTCAACATCACTAATCATCAGCGAAATGTAAATCTAAACCATTATGAGGTATCAACTTACATCTGTCAGAATGGCTAAAATCACTAAGGCAAGAAATAACAAGTGTTGGAGAGGATATGTAGGAAAAAGGAACCGTTGTGCACTGTTGGTGGAAGTGCAAACTGGTGCAGCCATTATGGGAAACAGTATGGAGGGTCCTCAAAAAATTAAAAATAAAATGCCATATGATCCAATAATTCCACTACGAGGTATTTACCCAAAGATAACAAACACACTAGTTCTAAAAGATAAATGCACCCCTATGTTTATTGTAGCATTATTTACAATGGCCAAGATGTGGAAGCTACGTATGTCAATCGATAGATGAATAGATAAGGAAGATGTGGTACACACACACACACACACACACACACACACTGGAATATTATCCCATAAAAGGATGAGATTATGCCATTTGAGACAACATGGATGGACCTAGAGGTATTATGCTAAGTGAAATGAGGCAGATCCAGGATATGATACCATATGATTTGACTCATATATGTGGAACCTAAAAAATAATATGAATAAACAAAAAGCAGAATCATATCTATAAATACAGAGGACAAGTTGATGGTTGCCAGAGAAGAGGAGGAGGGTAGGCAAAATGGGTGAGGGGAAAAGGGAGATACAGCCTTCCAGTTATGGAATGAATATGTCATTAAAATAAAAGGCACAGCATATGGAATATTGTTAATGATGTCATAATAGTGACATATGGTGATGCATGGTAGCTACAGGCGTGATGAACGTAGCATAACGTATAAACTTGTTGAATCACTATGTTGAAGACCTGAAGCGAATGTAACATTGTGTGTCAACTTTACTAAAAAAAATACTATCATTCCTGTCTGTGTTTGTCTAGAGTATTTTATATGCATGGTGGGAGCCATCATTATTATTACACCCCTAATCTCACTTTTTGCTCACTTGTGTTCATGGATTTTTAATGAAGTCAGGATTGGAGAACAGTATTCAGTATGACCCATGAAGCAGCACTGCAGGAATAGAGGTGGATGATATATCCTATTTTCTGATTGGCATTGGCCAGCAAGACTAATTATTGAATACACAATAATATAAATACTGAGTTTTATGATTAAAAAATGAAAAGCATGCCAGAAAGCACATGCTTTTCATTCCAAATATTCAAAACACATACTCAATGAGATATATTCCCTGCTCATAAATGATTACATACCTGTTTTCCTTGCATTTCCCAAATAAATTATGTGCACTTATCTTTATTTTAGGACCTGCTTCTAAGGGAACCCAACCTTTACTATAGGTGGACTAATGATACAATATTGAGTGATGAGGTAAAAGCCATTAATACTGCTTTATTTTTATCATGGAAAAGTTCACACAGATCCAAAAGGAACCAGTATGTGGTAATGGACTGCTATGTACCCAGCACCCAGCTTCAACAATTATCAAGGCAATAAGCATGAATACCTATGGGCCAAAATACGCAGAATCAAAGAATATAAAGCAAAATGTCAAAAATGGGAAAATGTCAGAATAATGGTGTGAGATTTTAATATAACTTTCTCAATATTTGACTCACATAGTAGCCAAAATAAGTAAAATATAAGCATCTTTGAATAATTTAACATTTATTCTTTTAATACTTTTATAAAAATATTTGCCAAAGGGATAATACTCCTTTTTAAATGTTTTTCTAAAAATTGGTAATATAATAGCTATATAGACTATTTAATTAATTCCAAGAGGTAGAGCTATGGCACATACTATTCTCTGACCATAATTCAATAAAGCTAGATTAATAAAATGTTAGTTAAAAACAATATAACCACTTGGAAATTGAAAAAGTTTCTTCTAATTGATTCTTTGTTCAAAATGAAAATGAAATTCTAGTAACCTGTTTTGAAATTATGATCAGTGATAGAAATCTAAATCAAAACTTATTGGCTATGACCAAAGATACACCGAGAAAGAGTTTACAGCCATACTTAACATGTTAATATTTAACATTGATTATTCTTTTTTGGCCTTTTAGCATCTACATCCCCTTCTGGTGCTTTGGAAATTCTAGCCTTTTGCATTGCAGTGGGAAGAACAATACACCTTGCACTATAGAGGTGGAGAATGCCAGGTATTTCTGTAACCTCCTATGCAGTTAGAGCACAGACATACATCCTCGTTTCCTTCAGACTCTGAATCTGAAGCTCCTAATGTAAACAGCAGGACAGCAGAGGATTCACTCACAGCCAGTGGCCGTCATTGCAGAAAGATAAGTGGACAGGACAAGCTTCTGAGGGATCTGTTCTACTTTAGGATGACCACCCAACCTTTTGTGAATCTTCCTTCACCTTGTTTCCTGAAACAATGGGTTGGATTTGGTGGATGCTTGAACCAAGGTTATCCCTTCAGTGGCCTGGCTTGTAACCTGGCTTGATGAAATGAGTGCATCCAGATGAACTGAGGCAGACAGCACTGGGAACTGAAGTTAAACCCGGGAGATAGAGAAGGAGTCATGGGGCTAGGTGGCCACCAATTATTACAAAGATGTAGAAGTTATTAATAGAATGAAGATGATAAAGAGTAGAGATCATGAAATATGTGACAGATATGCAAAGTCAATGGAAAAATAAGTGGGTCAGTGGTAAAAGGAGGTGGAATGAGTGTATAACAAGGAGCTGAGTCATATTAGTGGCTCCCACATATTCACATACTGGACACCCCTTTGCTCAAAACTTGCCAGGTTTCCTGGCTCACTCAGAATCATTAGCAAGCCTAGGAGTCCCTACATGCTCCAACCTTCTGCTGTGACTCCCATCCAAGTACTAACCAGGCCTGATCCTGCTTAGCTTCTGAGATCAGATGAGATCGGCACGTTCAGGATGGTATGGTCCTAGACTCTCCTGCTGTGTCTCTATCTCATTTCCTGTCCCTCTCTTTCTTGCTAACTCTGCTTAACCATATCTACACATCCTGGTGTTCCTCCAGTATCCCAGCACACTTCTGCCTCTGAGCCTGCATGCTTTCTGTTCCCCTGCTGCTCGGAGCACTCTTCCTTCAGCTCTTCTCATGACTCACTTCCTTCAGGCTTCTCTTCAAATGCCACCTTTTCAGAGAGGCCGTCCCCAGTCAGTCACCCTATCTGATACAGCTTCTTCATCTCTGTCACATTCCAAACATGTCCTGACAATTTGATGAGAATCCTTTAGCTGGTTTTATCTAATGCTGCACCAGAAAGATAAATTCATGTTATTTATACACTTCAAGAAAAAACGGAAGGAATTATTCAATATTATTGACAGTGGATACTTCTGGGCAGATGAGATTATAGGTCATTTATATCATTTAAAATACTTTCTGATATTTTCAAGTATTTTCTATCAAGCACAGGTAACTGTTCTGATATGAAGTAGAACTTGGAATAATATAGACAAGAAAGAGATGCAGAGTAACTGAAGCCCATGGTGTGGTGAAGACGGAGGCATTTCTGTAGCCCCACCGACCATACAGCTCCTTCCCTGTCACTTTGAGTCCCTCTCAGAATACGTTTAGGTTCATTTCTTCTCTTTCCTCTCTGTCTTGATATTTCTCTCTGTCTCTTTGATTGATACTTTTTTCTTTTTTTCACTTACACCATTGTCCTTTCCTTCATGCCATTCCTCCCCTTCCTGTCATTTTATTTTCTTTTTAAGTTTGTTTATTTTGAGAGAGAGAGAGAGAGAGAGAGAGAGAGAGAGAGAGAGAGAGAAAGCATGAGTGGGGGAGGGACAGAGAGAGAAGGAGGAGAAAGAATCTCAGGCAGGCTCTGCACTGTTAGGCCAATGCAGGGCTTGAACCCACAAACTGTGAGATCATGACCTGAGCCGAAGTGGGACACTTAACCCACTGAGCCCCAGTGGGTGATAAGGCAAGAAGCCCATGCATTAATTTGCTTGATCTTGTGTTCTGTAATCTGCAAGACTGCAGAGGCCAGAGGCCACCCTTCCATGTAAAGTGGACATTTACTGAGTGCTTACCACATGTCAGGCTCTGGTGCGCTTCACATGTGTTCTCTCATTTAATCCTAGGACACCTATGTAGCTGGTACTATTGTTGACCTCATTTTATGAGGTTGAAACACAGAGACTACATGAGTGGTGGACCCAAGATTCAAATTCAGGCCACCTAACTCTAGAGCCTTTAACCACTACATAAACCCATCCCTGATTCTGGCCAGCATGCTGCTGACTCCTGGCCCCAGGCCTGGACGAGTGTTGTGGCCTTCTTCCTCATTACAGGAAAGAATTCTACATTCTTACTTTGCTGGGTCCCCCATTCACTTAATAAAAAAAGGTGCTCCAAAATATAAAGGCATTTAGAGACTCCAAAAATTTATTTACTATACATAAACCCTCTAAATGCTTTCTGAGGTTATTTGAAGCATTCACATTCAATCAGTGAGTCTTATAAAACCATTTTTTGATCAATAAAATCAACTTCAAGGTTCCCTGGTATTTTCAGTGGCTCCCTATGTTTTCTTTAGTTAGTACTTCCTCCCAATTTCCTTCTAATGAATCCTGTCCTATTCCTGGAGGATGTTTATGGGAAACACATCTTTCTCCCAAAATGTAAACGGTTTCTCTCCTACACCCAGATAGAACAAATGGTTTTCTTCTTTTGCTCCCATTGTGCCCATACAGACTTCTACCATAGCACACAGAACATATTTCTTCCACTTTTCACTTATGAGACTCTTGCAGTGTGGGATCATGTCCAATTCAGCCTGTCCACTCAGCACTGAGGCTGAAGAAACATAAGAAAGAATGCTTTTGGAGGTAGCCATGTCATCCAAAAGGGACCAACTTGTAAATGCACCATCATCCTTGCATAGAAACTCTCCCTTTGTCCCAGAGTTGATATGATTTGTGGATTCTGAGTCACTCTAATAAAGCTCACAAAAGACTTATGGATATGGCCAGATGCCACTTTACTCAATTACAAGAAGAAAAATTAGAAATCTAAGGGCGAGTAACCTGGAAAGCTTCCTCTCCTCTAAGCCTGGAATCAGAGGAGGAGAGTTCTGCTATGATGTAGCCATTAAGTGGCAGGAAGTTCTGGTGTCTTGATGTATCCATTCTCCAAATCAGGAGGACAAGATATTTGGGTTGGATCCACAGGGCTTCTCTCCCATAGATGTTTGATGGTTTTGTTGTTGTGTTTTTGTTTTGTTTGTTTGTTCGGAGAGAAAGCAAGCAGGGGAGATGGGCAGAGGTTGGGGGTGGGGGAGCGGAGAGAGAAAGAGAGAGAGAGAGAGAGAGAGAGAGAGAGAGAGAGAGAGAGAGAATTTCAACCAGGCTCCACACTGACCCTGGGATCATGACCTGAGCCAAAACCTAGAGTCAGACGCTTAACTGACTGGGCCACCCCGGTGCACCTTCCCATGGGTGGTTTTTAGATGGTACTACTATTGGTGGCTCTGACAACCTTCTTGCTTCCTTTGCTGATACATCCTCCTTTTAAATGGCACACTGTTCTGAAGTATGAGGAATCCTATGTACTATTCATTAAGGACCAGGACCATAGTACATGAATGGAGGATGAAATGAACATCAACAAAAACGAGAGAAACTGAACATCCACATGAGATTATGATGTATTTCCTGTCCTCAAGGAGCTCACAGTCTGGCAGGAGCAATAGGCACATTAATGACCATTTCAACATAAGTGGAGGGTGCAGTGGAGGAAGCCTGTGGAGGAGAGAGTGGGCAGTTCTCTTCTGGCCTGGCTTAATTTTTTGTTTTTCTATTATTTCTACTGGGCTGTTTTAGACTGTCACTGCTTTTATAACCAAGAAAGGCACACAAATAAAACCATTTACCAAAAGCAGAAACAATACACGACTTGATGTAGAGTTTACGAAGGCTACAAAGACCAGCTCCTTTTCAAGAGGGTCCAAGTGCTGTAACTTTCCTAATAATATCCTCATAATTTTCTCAATAGCAGGATTAGTGTTAAATCCCGGGGGGGGGGGGGAATTGCAAGAACCCATTTTCTCAAGTTATTTAAAACTCAGACTTGACAGACTCCCCCCATTTATACCACAGTATGAACCTGGAGACCAGACATTCAAGGTAGCAAGGACGTGCATGTACGTGGCTGCTAGCTGCAATGCTTCGGATCTTTTTTTGAAAAGTTAATTTAAAATTATACAACCCATAGGCATTATATCTGGCTTAAAGAAGTTTAAAAAGTTAGATTTGAATTCACCAGAAGGCATGTATAATATATCTGACAGTTCAGTTCAACTTGAATTTTAAATCAATATTTTAAAATATTTTTATTATAATATGCTTGAATTCTGCAAAGTTTTTAAGGTATCATAACTTGTAACGTTATTTTTTTAAAATGCTTTAAAGGCTCTTAATTAAAATGTTTCTTCTTAGTTATGGTTTTTTGTTTTTTTGTTTTTTGTGTTTTTTTGCAGGGGCTTATGAATTATGTGTTGCTGCTTTCCTAATCAAGCAAAGGTTTGTAAGGTTTTGGAGGCTGTTCCTTTCTTTTCTTTTATTCTTAGTCAGAATGTTAGCAATTGTTAGGTGCTCATATATCACAACTCAAAATTTGGTTTTCACTGCAAAACTGGGAGGTTTAAATGGGATTTAAATTGTCAAAAAAATTGGGTCCACTCTCATGTGTTTTGAATCATGCCAGTAATTTGATCCTGTAGCTTAAGAATATTGAGAAAATGAGAGTATTAGGAAATATAGGGTTCAGACATCTCCTCTGAGGCCACTGATTTACCAGAATGGCCCATAAGAGGAGACCCACTTCTTACCATAAGGAGCCTGAAGTGAGTGTTCTTTGGAAGAGAGTATGTAAAGCCTTCAAGAAGCCTGCAAAATATAATAGTCCCTTATTATATTTTGGTCCCTGAGAACACTTGGGACAAAAGCAAGCCGGGCTTCTGGAGCAGAGGGCAGATTGTGTTTGGAAAGCTGTGCTGTGCTAGGGTAACCACCTAGAACTGTCTCCGGCCAGGTCAGCCGGGCCTCAGCTCTCTTGTGTTCCCATCACTGGGCTCTCCCACCTGAGCCATGCGGAAGCAGGTCAGTCCCACCTGAGAGGAAAAATAGGTCACAGCCCACTACTGAACTCCCACTAAGCAGTCTGGGGTCCAAACCCAGCCCCACCTTTTAGCTTTTGGGCTATATCCAGCCCCCACTCCAATAACATGCCTGCCACACCGCTAGATTTCTTCTCCACGTTGGAATCAATCTGACCTCCATCATATGCACGCTCTGTGATCCAGGATGTGTCACTTAGCTTCTGCAAGTTCTGCTTTAGTTACATCTGCTATTGTGATGATGAAGGGAGATAGACCCCTGCAAGCAGAGTGCTCAGCGCCGCCTGAAGGGCACTGAGAGGTAAGTGCAGGGATTTAGACCCCTGAGACAGGCCCACCTCTTTGGAGCTGATATCCTGGGTATTCTGAGCACACTCCTTGGTGCATTCTCTATGTTAGTTAAGTCCAGCACACAATATGGAAATGAAATATGTCAGTGACAAGTCCAGACAAAAAGGGCAGAGATTTGTGCTTTCTTACGCACGAGCTGAATTCTTACAAGTGAGAACAGGAGGGCTGGACTTCCTTCTTTTTCTTGAACCTGGAAGTCAGGGAAGACCTCTCTGGAAAAGTGGCATTGCAGTCCCAAGGTAGAACCCCCAGATGGAGGAAAGGATGAGGTGACTGGGTAAAAGAGATCTGATTCCAACTGCAATGTTTTCTTTATTGCTTTGAACTGCTTTGATCAGTCTCTTCTTGGAATCTCCAGAGAATATTGCCAACAGAGTACTGACACATCAAACTATAATAAGAATCATATGCAACCATGTTCATCCATTAAAGAAACATTGAATTGCTGCTATGTTCAAGGTTCTATGTTGAGTGTCTAAATACCCAGCATCTTCCAGCTGAACCATCTCCTTTTTTGGCCAAGGTCCTCCCTGTCAGACAGATCTAAAACTCCAGCATCATCTTTTACTCCTCCTTGTCTTTTTTCCCCCTCTTCCTGCTCTCCTTACTCACTATATTTCTAGATTGTGGTAGCATTCTTTAACTTGGCTCCCTGACTCTGGTCTTGACATTGGGTACTAGGAAGGTAATTTGGAGTTAAATATGTAGGATAGAATCTTAGCTAAGGTTTTAAGACTATATCTGAATTCTTATTTTTTATTTCTAAATAGTCAGTAAAAAGCACCTGGGATTTTATCACCCAGAAATGACCAATACCAACTACTACTAGCAATTTGTATATCTATATATATTTCACCTAATTTTTAAAAATAAAATGATGCCATATGCATAATTGGAAATCCTTTATACATAAACCCTGAGCATTTTCATGAAAATAAAGTATACCTACATTTTTAATGGATGCATTATTATATATACTATTATATCACTATTCCTTAATTTACTTAGTAAATCCTTCTTTGATTTACCTGTATATTGCTACTGATGTTTTACTGTTATAAACATTATTATAGCAGGTTACAAAACGCATAGATCTTTGCACAATTTTTTGGTGTATGTTCATCAAATAAAGTCTCATATGGAAGTTGCTGGATCAAAGAGGTATTTAAGGCTTTAGGTAAATAATGTCAAATTGCCCTCTGGAAATTTTATGCCAATTTACAGTCCCCAAAGTAGCCTAGAATCATGGTTCTTTTCCTACGCTATCACCCAGTTATTGATATTCTTTAATATCTTTGCCAATTTGACAGGTGACACGTGATCTCATTATTGTGTTAATTTGTATTTCCTTGAATACTAATGAAATTGAGCAATTTTTGCCTATTTTAGACTATTTATATTGTTTTTTGAGTTGTCTGCTTATATCCTCTCACTATGCTTTATTGATTTACCTTATTTGTCTATATTAATTCTGTTATATGTACATTATATAGTTTCCCACTTGATGTTTATGTTTACCAATTATTGGAATAGAAATTTAAAATTCTGATTTCACCAAAACTGTCACACCTTTTATAATTTGTGACCTTAGTTTTTTTTAAAAAGGATTTTCCTATTTCCAGACTAGCAAATATTCATTTATATATTATTCCAGTACTTTCAAAGTTCCACTTATTACATTAAAATCAGATTGATATTGAATTTATTTTGATATAAGGCATAAGACAAAAAAGTATATGTATGGCTTTATTTATTCTAATTTACTGATAAATCCACCATTTCCCCACTGGTCTGAAATGCTGATAATATCACTGACTATTCTCACACATCTGTGAATTTACTGAGGATCTTTGAGGTGGATGATTAGAAGCAAAGACACAGTGAGGTTCAGGCACAAAGTAATGATAAGGGAGGTAATAGGAATGAAAGGATGGGGATTATGAATGCATAGATTAATAATGGATAAATCTTATCTTCTCTTTGAAATGTGAAGATAATAAGGAAAGGTCAAGACTAACAATAGCTTTTTTTGAACCAGGTGATTGTGGGAAAGTGTCATGCATAAAACTGTGAGAAGCAGGAGTTGGTTGTGAAATAGAAGATGATGATTGTTTGATCATTAAGATTTTGAGCTTGTGGTCCCCATGGAGCATTTATGTGATGGTGATGATGATGATGACAACCGAGGGGGGGGGAGGGAGGGAGAGAGGAGAGGGAGAGGGCCAGGGAGAGAATGAGGGAGAGAGAATAAATTAAACCAAGATTCAGATAAATTTTATTTAGCATCCTCTGTATTTCATAGGCAATGCTGCAATTTCCTAGATGGTTCATTGGCTTTCCTGAAGAAAGATTTTGTTTTCTCCCTCAGAGAAGTAAAACAATAGCCAGTGGCACCATGGAGTCTGAAAAATGGCGCACCAGCTACTCCCTAGCCCTCCCTCATCCTCCTCCCACCCCTCCTGCCCAGCCTTAGAGCCTCATGTCTCAGGTCCCTAGTCACCCTCCTCCCAGTGTGAGAGAGGAGGTGGAATTCCCATCCTGGCAGCCCACATGGAAGGTAGAGAACACTGGAGAGGAGACAGAGGGGAAGAGGCTTCTGCAGGACCATAACTCTGGGGTTGTTTCTCAAAACTTCTTCCAGGTCTACTGCTAGCACAAGCAGAAGTTGAGGAAAAGGAGAGGGAGAAAGCGAGTGAGAATCCCAACACTGCCTCACCACACATGCTGGCCTCCACCCCACAGCTCACCCCTAGTTGCTCTTTCACAGGCTGGGGTACAGCCAGAGAAGCTCAGGGCAGCCACAGTCGTGGGCATGAGAATTCTGCCTTCCACAACAGTAGCTATAACTAGTGGAAGAGGAGTTCCTAGTGGCCTGATTTGGAACATCAGACCTTTGTTCTATGGGAACATATGAGCTGTAGTGGTTCAGGGTCAAAGAAATGTCTGCGGAGATTTATTATGAATTAAGAAGGTTTTCATGGTCTGCTCCCACATGCAACTGTGTTTCAATGGTCAGTGTGTCCATGTTCCAAGTCACTGACTTGTGAACAGACATTAGGACTGAGGCTCCTGGAAATTGGAAATGGGCTGTGATAAGTTTTCCAAACAAGCAGACGAAATAAAGAAAATCCATCATTGGAGACAGAAGCAAACTTCCATACTTCGTAGAAACATTTTTACAGGCAAGGATTTTCCAAATACTTGCTTCACATCAGAGATCCTTAAAATTGAACACTAGCCAGAAGTAGTAGAATCTGGTTATTAAAAATTAATGCTTTATACTTTTAAATGTTTTTCAAATATACTTTAACATATCCTCTACTATTTTAACCCATGATGACCCTGAGAGAGATGATTTCCCCATTTTCTAGATGAAAGCTAAGAGTAGGATGGACCAATGCACTTGACTGATACCATGGTTCAGAGCAGAACTGGGACTCAGGAGGACCTTGCATTCTACCTCCACTCTCTACTACCCCACCAACGATGTTGCGGTCCTTGAAATTCTGTCTTTTGAGGCCACTTCTTCTTCTTTTTTTTTTTCTTTTGATAGCAAATCTTCACCTCCCAGACCATACATTTTTTGCAGGCCTCAGCGTGGTTTATTTTGCTTGTTTGACATGCAGGCATCTGTAACATACCCCAAATGTGAATCTACAGACATGATCAGAAGTCCATTATAAGTTTAATGAAGTGATCACACAGACAGAGCCTCCTTTTGATAAATTTAACAAATTAATGTCCTGGGAACATGAATAGGCCAGGATATAAAAGCTTAGCAGATTGTGTTTTAATACTTAACCAATGAAAGCAGAGAACACTGTAATCTTAGATTAGAAAGTGCATAGTGTTATTCTGTGCCTATGGACACTTTAGGACCTATCTGTCATTTGTGGTAAATATAAGAAGGAAAGATAGTCCAACATTTGTGAAAGATACTTTAAAATTTTTTATAAAAACCATTCCTCTCAATATAAATAGAATTAATTAGAATTTCTTTACCAGTTCCTTCTGGTAAATTAATTTTACCATTAATTTAATGACCATTAATTTAAACTCCACTTTCGAAAGATTTCTTAGGTAGGCTACTCCCTAGTTTTGCCTATGCAGATGATAAGGAAAACATACTATCTCTGATATCAGCTTTCAGATGAAATAGGAGATGATATGATAAGGAGAGTTAAAAATGAGTCTAATAGGAAAGACACTAAGAATGGAATAAAAACCTGTGGGACATCCAGAGATGAACCTAGGAGCTCTCCCTAGTCTTGCCCAAGTATGAGAAGCCTGCTTTGGTGCAGCACTCCGAGCTGAGGTGAGCCAGACATGGGCTGGAGAGCACAAGTCTGGCCGGCACCTTGTCCTAGCCCTTCTCCTCACACCACATCCCATGTGGTCAGCAAACAGGGCTGCCTGTATGGAGGGGCAGACGCTGCAGGTTGGTAGGTGTCCAGGTGCCAGAGTAGTCAACACACCCAAGAAAAGGAAGTGAGCTTGCAGGAATAAAACATTCTCTTTCAGGACACAGAATAAAACCTTCTGGGAAGTGTGTGTTAGGACAGGTAAGCTGTTGCAATGGTGAAAGAGATAATTATTTGATTTTTATTTAATTTTTTAAAAGTTTACTTATTTAGGGGGGCCTGGATGGCTGAGTCGGTTGAGTGTTCAACTTCGGCTCAGATCATGATCTCTTGGTTCGTGAGTTCAGTCCCCATGTCAGGCTCTGCGCTGACAGCTCAGAGCCTGGAGCCTGCTTCAGATTCTGTCTCCCTCTCTCTGTGCTCCTCCCCTGCTCACACCCTGTCTCTCTCTCAAGAATAAATAAAGATAAAAAAAAATTTTTTAAGTTTACTTATTTATTTTTGAGAGAGAGAACATGAGCATGAGCAGGGGAGGGGCAGAGAGAGAGAGAGAGAGAGAGAATCCCAAGCAGGCTCCATGCTGTCAGTGCAGAGCCCAACGCAGGCCTCAAACTCACTGTGAGATCGTGACCTAAGCGGAAACCAAGAGTCAGAAGCTTAACCAGCTGAGCCACCCAGGTGCCCCAAGATAAGTATTTGATTTTTAAAAATAAAAATTATCTTTTCCTCCCTGCCGTTTGCATTGTATTACCAGAGACGGAAGTTCTAGTTATTTTTAGAACATGTGTATTTTTACAGCAAAAAAAGAGTTTGGAAGAATAGGCTAAATCTGTCACCTTGCCGGGAGCCTAGAGTCCCCAAGTTCTGACATTCATGGTTCCCTCTCTCTCTGGTGGGTGTGCCACTTAATTGTAAGCTGGAGCCGCTCTGAAGCACCAAATTAACATTTTCCTGTTTCACCTTGCTCTCCAGAGAATGCTGGGACTGCACATCCAGGGAAGAGTTAAAGATTTGGGGGCACACATTTGAGATTTTAAAATTCAAAGTTTTTGAAATACCAGACATCAACTAATACAAGAGAAAATGAATGGTATTTGCCTTCTCCTGTTTCCTTTTTCATGATCAACATCATTAAACAATACTCTTGATATATTTCTAAGTATGACAAATTACTAGCATAGTAAATGAGGATAAATAAGACACCTAAATTTAAGCTGATTAAAAATTCAGCATTTTATATGCAAATCAGTATTAATTTATATGCATGTGTACTCTGTTTCAGTAACATATGACATTTATTAATGGAAGTTGTCTATGTGAAACGTTGGCAACTAATATCCATTTTTAGGATTACTATGGGGAAAACGGATTTCCATTTTATTTATATGTGAGAGAAATTTTATTTTCACTTTTAATGAAATGTTGGACTCTGAAAATCCAAAGAAGGTAAAACATTTTTATTTTGGTAACATTACATATTGAGTTATTTGTTTATTTTTTGGCTGAAAATTAGTATAATAATTATTAGTATTGATTGAAATAGGCTCACTTTATAAGTGAAGAAGGATCGTATTGATTTCTTGTATGGCTTAAATATCGTCATTGTAATGCTACACACGTGTATAGTGTGATATATATATATATATATATATATATATATTAATGTCAGTAATTGATTGGAGAATTCTGCACCTGAGACTTTTCTTACCATAAGGCCCAAATCAGGGAGATAAAGTTATAAGACTAAGGAGTCCCAGTGAGAAAGGAAATAGAAAATAGTATCTCGAATTCAGCTAATTCAGACCCTTCCTCATAACCAACTCTTGGTTTTTTAGATCTTTGGGAAATTTATGAAAACATAGATTAATATCCTTTATAACCTATGAATATATTATTAAAAAATTTTTATGTTTATTTTTGAGAGAGAGAGACAGACTGTGAGTGGGGGAGGGGCAGAGAGAGAGGGAGACACAGAATCCAAAGCAGGATCCAAGCTCTGAGCTGTCAGTACAGAGTCTGATAACAGGGCTTGAAATAACGAACTGCAAGATCATGACCTGAGCCAAAGTTGGATGCTTAACTGACTGAGCCACCCAAGTGTCCCACTATGAATATATCATTATTAATTTTCTACTTTGTTTTACAGAAAATGAAGGAAGCACTTGAACAAAGACCACAAATTCAACAGCTGGGAAGGCATTATGGAGAAAGCATTATGACGAGTTTTCTTCAGTTTTGTCTAAAAGGAACCGAAGAACTGATGAAATTTACTCTTAGACCAAATATTCCTTTGAAAACATGAGCATGATTCATTTCCCAAGAGACATGTAGTAAAACACGATATCTATTTACTATTTTTTTGGTTTCTAAACTAAACTAACATGAAAAGAGTTCTAAAAATATTTAAGAAATGGGTATGACTTTTTATTGAAAACATAAATTTCGCATCTGAAGGTACCTGTTCATTTTCTTCACCTAAAAGCAACCTCTTCCTATTGTAACGGTC
Source organism: Cryptoprocta ferox (assembly GCA_028646485.1). Taxonomy (NCBI): domain Eukaryota; kingdom Metazoa; phylum Chordata; class Mammalia; order Carnivora; family Eupleridae; genus Cryptoprocta; species Cryptoprocta ferox. The sequence continues at coordinate 47,442,231 of CM053575.1, forward strand.
CCTTGCCTGTCACTGTCCATTGTCAACCCTACCTATTAGCATCTTCCCAATAGACCAACTTCCTGGATGCATCTCTTTCACTGGTCAGTATGTGTTTCATTCATACATCTTTCTGCCTTAAAGATGTGGCCTCCTTGGGGGGACACTGACAAACGGTGTTCCTGTCATGACTGCTGTAACTTCCTTCTCTCTGTTACTTCCCAAGCACAGGGCCATTACTGGGCACCATGTCCACCCATCCACCGGGATTAGGAAGAGTATGGAAGAGTTCAGTTCGGTTCAACAAACAGATATGGTGTTTCTGTTCTGTGCCAGGAACTGTGGTAGGTGTTGGGGTGCAAAGTGAAGAAAGAATCTGTTCAGTCTCAAGGAGCTTATGGTTCAATAATCTGTCTCAAATTAACCTTCAGGGTGGTCCTATCCACTCTGCTTGCTCCTCTCTTGTTCATTATCTGTGCAAGCTTTCCTGGGCTTGCTTCATATCTTTCCTCCCTTTCTTCTTTAATCCTGTAATATCTTTCTTTTTAACCCTGTCCCCGAATATTTAGGAATACAGCTTGCAATGGAGGTCTCAGAAAGGCTTTCTGAGCTAAATAAAAGAAGCTATAAACATTTAACTGTTTTTTTCCAAAATTACTAGATCAAAAGCAACAAAAAACAAAAGATCACATCATATTATCTGAAGTGTTCTGGGGACAATAAGAATCTTTTAGTTTCTTGATTAATTTAGAATTTCTATGTAATTGATTGACAATATATAGTCCTAGCTACTTAAAAAATGTTTTTAATGTTTATTTTTATTTTTGAGATAGAGACAGAGCATGAGCAGGGGAGGGGCAGAGAGAGGGGGAGACACAGAATCCAAATCCGAAGCAGACTCCAGGTTCTGAGCTGTCAGCACAGAGCCCAACGTGGGGCTTGACGCAGGGCTTGATGTGGGGCTTGATAGGAGGCTTGACCCCACAAACCCTGAGATCATGACTTGAGCTGAAGTTGAATGCTTAACCAACTAAGCTACCCAGGTGTCCCTGGTCTTAGCTACTTTTTAAAAAATCAAAACAATAATCTCATTTGAAAACAATTTAGGGAGAAAATCTAATGGTTTAAGGCAGATTTGTACACCTTAAGAGTTATTTTGGATGAAATATTAAAACTGAGACTTGGAAAAACCATAGAATTTTCATATTCTTGCTTAAATAAAAAAATTAAAAGAGATTTTTCCTGTGCTTATCCCCCAAAACAGCAAGAACTTGTAGATTTATATAGTTTCAACTCTAAGAAAGTTGGACTGTCAGATCTACAAGAACAGAAAAAAAGAACATGGAAAATGTTGCAAAACTAAAGTATTTCTCTAGATTATTCAAATTATTTAAGACCATAATTTCATTTCTCAGAAACATGCATACTCTGGCCTGGCACCTTAGGAGACTCTTTCTCTTTCCCTTACTTGAAATCAGGTAGGACTCCCTCCTCTCCCCTGTAAACATCACTTTAACTGTGGTTTCCAGAAACTAGAAAAATTAAGCCCTAGATGTTGAATAAATGACCACTTTTAGCATCTCTGAAAGTAGCCTAAACCTTATCTCATTTTTTTTCAAGTTTATTTATTTTTGAGAGAGAGAGAGAGAGAGAGAGAGAGCACACGTGCGCGCACACACACATATATGCCCATATGCTAGCACAAGCGGCAGGTTGTAGGGGGGGCAGAGAGAGAGGGAGACAGAGGATCCAAAGCAGTCTCCAGGAAGTCAGGACAGAGCCTGATGCGGGGCTCTAACTCACACACTATGAGATTGTGACCTGAGCTAAAGTCTGACGCTTAACGACTGAGCCACCCAGGTGCCCCAAACTTTATCTCTTCTAATTAAACAAACAAAATCCCCCTATATTTCACTGACTCATGGTTTTTCTGTTCTTTCCTCCACTTATTCGTACTATAATACTATTATTTCTATCGTTCATTTTAAGCATTTAGTATTTCAACTACATTTAGATTAAATAAGCCTCTTGCAACCTAGTCTTGAAACTTACCTACCATCTATAGCAATACATTATGAAGAAGTATATTTTAAGACTAACAAATGATTTGCTACAAAAGTGGGGGGTCTTAAGCTGGAAACTATTCCTAACAACATAGATATTCATGTATGGGTTTTGTACTCAGGTTCATTAATTTATAGTTTTACCCAGAATGTTACTTTTTAGGATCTTTTAAAATCTAGAACTCATATTATTACCTAATTGGTAATAAGCCACTTCACATTCAACATACGAAAGATATAGCTGTTAACAGTATAGCTTGTAAATCAATGTAGTATCATGTGGTCCATGATAATTGGTTGGATTCAATATTACTACATCAAGCAAGTGGCCCAGCACTTTTGCTCTTAAAAAAAAAAAACAAATTGGATTGACCGAATGGGTATGAGCTGCTAAATTTCTACCATGTTGGTTATACTGTGTCAGAGAATCATAGTTTCCTAGTGCTACATTCTGACAACTCACTCACTATGGCTCTTTGCCCTCTAGCATCTTTTTCAGGGTGTCCTTTACTTCTGTGTTCCTCAGGGTATAGATCAGGGGGTTGAGCAGGGGAATTACAAGACTATAAAACACAGAGACCACTTTGTTGTACTTCCATGAATTCCCTGCTTTAGGTTGCTGCATGTACATGAAAAACAGTGTTCCGTAGAAGATGACGACCACAGTGAGGTGGGAGGCACAGGTGGAAAAGGCTTTGCACTTGCCTTCGGAAGACTGAATTTTTATAATGGAAAAGAGGATGCAAATGTAGGAGATGAGGACAGTCAGGAAGGATCCACTGAGATTCACTGCAGAGAAGATCAAGAGCTGCTTCTCTTTGTTGTGGGTGTCAGAGCAGGAGAGGGCAAGGAGAGGGGGGTCAGCACAGTAGAAATGGTGGATAATATTGGAGTCGCAGAAAGACAACTGGAAAGTCAGAACTGTTTGTATTACAGAGTTAAGGAAGCCGTAGGTATAGACCCCTATCACCAACTCCTTGCAGACCCGCTGAGTCATAATGGCTGAGTAAATCAGGGGGTTGCAGATAGCCATGTAGCGGTCATAGGCCATTGTGGCCAAGAGGAAGCATTCAGTAGTGGCGAAAGCACTGGAGAAGTACAGCTGGGCAAAACAGCCTGAAAAGGAGATGGTTTTTTTCTTCACCAATAAATTTTGCAGCATCTTGGGCCCAATTGAAGATGAGTAGCCAACGTCAATGAGAGCCAGGTGGCTGAGGAAATAGTACATGGGTGTGTGGAGCCTCGGATCCACCTTGATGAGCAGGATCATGCCAAAGTTTCCTATCAGGGTGATGAGATAAATTACCAGGAAAGCCACAAAAAGGGGAAGCTGCAGCTCAGGACGTTCTGTGAATCCCATAAGGACAAATTCTGTCACTGTGGTACGATTGCCTCTTGCCATTTTGTTCTCTCTCTTGTTGGAAAAAAAAGAAATATGGCTTCAAAATGATTACACTAAAAATAAAAGGTTCTTACCTCTTTGTTCCAGTATCAGATGACAAAAATTTGGCTTCACAGTTCCAACGGTTAAAGACTGCCATGAGCCACGGGGCTTTATTCTGCTTGGACTCAGAAAGTTGGAATTCATTCACTTTCTCTTTTGATGGAAATTGACCAGTTGACCTCCACATAAGTTGCACCAAGTTACACTCCCAAAAGCTGTACAAGAATGCTGATTTTCCCACCAAATAAGAAATCTTATCAGATTTTAAACCTTTGCCCCCATGATGGTGAATACTGGGCAACTCATGTCCTCTTGATTTTTAAAAATTATGAGTAGGGATTAGCATTTTTTCAAACAATTATTTGCATGTGTATTTCTTTTTCATGACTGGTCAGTTCAGTTCCTTTGCTAATTTTACTATTAGGTCCTTGGTCTTCTAAGCATTTTATTTATAGGGCCTCTTTGTTTATTAAGGAGATGAGCCATTTGCTTCATACATGTATTGCAAATTAATTCTTAGTTTGTCACTTAACATTGGTATGGTACTTTTTTCCTTTGTGCTATGCAGTAAATTTTAAAGGTTTTTTTAAAAATTTTTTTATAGTTTATTGTCAAGTTAGTTTCCATATAACACCCAGTGCTCTTCCCCACAAGTGCCCTCCACCATGACCATCACCCCCCTTCTCCTTTCCCCCTCCCCCTTCAGCCCTCAGTTTGTTTTCAGTATTCAAGAGTTTGTTGTCAACTTTATCAATCTTCTTTTTGAATTCTGATCTTTGTGACATAGTTAGATACATTTTTCTCTATTCAAAATTATTTTAAAAATGATCTCTTGCTTTATTCTAGGGCTTTACTGGATTTCATTTTTACATTATAATCTTTGGTTTATCTGGAGTTTAAGTTTGATATAAAGAATGAGATAATCAACTCATTTTACTTATTTCTCCAAATAGCTAGCTGGGTGTTCTAAGGCTGTTTATTGGTGAAACAATTTTCTAGTTGATTCTGCTCTTTTAAAACTCCAGCCTTAAGGTACAGTAAAACATTCATAAGTACTTGGGTCAATTTCTGATTCTTTGTTGTTGTTGTTGTTGTTGTTGTCCTCTCTTCTAGAACAAGGACCAAACATTTAAATCCAAAGCTATAAATTTGATTTTAATATCTGGTAACAAAATTTCTGGCTATTTTCACATGTATATTTTCTAGATGAACTTTGACATTTTTTATAAAGTTCTGAAAAAAAAAGTCCTGTTTTCACTTAGAGTGCTATTGCATTGAATCGGTATGTTAATGTGCTGAGAATTGACAAGCTTTACAATCAAAACTTCTATAATTAAGGAATGTATGTCATTTATTAATGACTTCCCTAAATAGTCTTTCCTTAGAGTTTTCTTTAAGCTTTACAGATAAATACCTTATATTTTTCTTTAAAGTCTATTCACGAATGTTTTATCTTTTTGTAACTATTGTAAATGAAGCTTTTTTTCCATTATATGGTTTATTTAAGTAATGTTTACATATGGAAAACTACTGACTTTTGTAAAGTGATTTTATAACTATTTTCTTCACCATAATTTCCTATCATTTAAATATAGTTCCTAGTTGATTCTTTTGGGTTTTTCAAATACAGACTCATATAATATGAAAAGGAGATGAACTTCCTCCCTCATTTCTGTATAGCATCTCTCATTCCTTTCACTTTTCAACTTGTATTGGCTAGTACTTTCAGAGTATTACCTTTCAACCTCTTCAAGTGTGCTCCAAAAGTGCAAGGGGACCCAGGTATATAGACATAAAATGTAGCCTGTGTAATATAACTGACTTTGAGAAAGACAAGTCTTTAAAGAACTGCATACATTTGGTGTGGGTAAAAAACTGACTCCCTAGGAGCAAGCCCACCTTTGACACTGAAAGAGCCCAGGGCAAGAATAACAAATGGGAGCCACATATCTACGCCTTAATAAGTAAAAGTTAAAAATGAAGATAGCAAATTAATAAGATATGTTCTAGATTTCTTCTTCAATAAATATACCCTGATAATAGCCTGGAAGGTAGAATCCTTGGAATTCCATGCTGGAATGAGGTGGCATAAGAACCTGTCTCCAGCCCACATGTGTGCAGCCACATGTGTGTGCATCTATTCACAGCCCTGCAAATATCTGTCCCTTGGGAACTTCTCAGGCCTAAGCATGTGAACATCAGGATTGCAGTTTACCCTTAAAAGGGTGACCTTGGAAAGTGAGTCTTGGAGACTCTGGAAATAAATTGAGGGCCATCTGGGCAAGGAATTTTAGGGTCCTGTTATCTGAAGATGGTCTAGAACGGGTGGATAGGATGAAAGCTGGGGGGGCACATCCCTTTGTCCTTGTCCATTGGAGTGTAGTGCAGCAGGAAGAGGCCCAGAATTGCCCTGAAGAATGTGACCAAGGCAGGGTCCCTTTTGTTTGGCTCTAAGGGTAGTACTGCCTATAAGTAAATGCTTGTCTGGGCTAGATAATTGAGGATCTCACCCATTTTAAGGAGTTTGGTCTGTATCCTATAGGGAGTGGGCAGCCTTGGAATGAACTGAGATGGTCATTGGAAAATGGAAAGAACCTCAAAAGGTGAAAGATGGATTCAAGGAGAGCATTTTAGGAGGGGAGTTGAGTCAGAGCAGCTCAGAGCATGTTTAGGAGACTATGAGCATCCTTTCTTTTAAGAGCAAGTACGTCTGAAAGAGATTAGTGAGAAACAAACTGGAGGGAGGTTCGAGTTCCATATTGTACAGAGTTTCCCATGTCAGGGGGATTTTAAGGACTAGATCAGTAGTGAATGTGGACCCAGTGAACATCTGAGCAGTAAGTAGAATGACTTGACCAGTGTTCAGCTTTCAGGGAGTTACTCCAAGACTGTGTGCAGGATGGATTGAAGGGAGAGAACAGTCAGTAGGGATACCAGCTAGGATGTTAGGAAGGAGAGATACCCCAAAGGCAGACTCTGTGTCACTTGGCAATTGACTGGGTTTCAAGTTTTATGTCTGAGAGACCAGGATAATAGTAACCTGAGAACTGATAGTTTAATTAAATTTTATCTTTTATCTAAGGTGATCTGACACAATTTAAATACACACACACACACACACACACACACACACACACACACACACACACCAATAATGTTGAGAACATATTAAAGGGGAAGATAAAAAGATTTCCCACTGTATTTATAACAAGTCACTGTGAGGTAGTGCTTTTAGTAGGAATAGAAAGGCTGGTCTAGGAGTGGAGTAGGAGGAAGAAGGTTGGATTTAGATTGAGAGGATTGTGGATGGCTACCACACAGACATAGCTAGTAATATTGATTTGGGAGTCAGCAATGAACAGAGGATGGTAAAAGCTGGGGGGATCAATGAGATGGTTTAGGGATAGAAAAACAGGTAACAGAAGGGTTCAAGGACAAACCTTTGGGGAAATTGTATCTGTAAAATTTGGGGAGAGGAGCAGCAGCCTTAGATGTCTGAAGATGTTCAGGTTAGTTCATATCAGGAAATAGTAAGGAGTCTTTTAAATATGGCTTTTCTAGCACTCCTGGTGTATTTATGATAGATGGGGCCTGTTTTGTTGTGGTCTTGCTTCTCTCATTAAGAGCTTAAAGCAAAACCAAACATGGAGATCTTCAGGAGTCGCACATAAGCAATTTTTAAAAAATATAATTTATTGTCAAGTTAGCTAACATATAGTGTATACAGTGTACTCTTGGTTTTTAGGGTAGATTCCCATGATTCATCGCTTACATACAATACCCAGTGCTCATTCCAACAAGTGCCCTCCTCCATGCCCATCACCCATTTTCCCCTCTCCCTCATCCCTCCCATCAACTCTCATTTTATTCTCTGTATTTAAGAGCCTCTTATGGATTTGCCTCCCTCCCACTCTGTTTGAAACTGTTTTTTCCCCCTCCCTTCCCCTGTGGTCTTCTGTTAAGTTTCTCAAGTTCCACATATGAGTGAAAACTTATGAGATCTGTCTTTCTCTGACTGGCTTATTTCACTTAGCATAATATCCTCCAGTTCCATCCACGTTAAGCAATCTTGCTGAGTAAAATGTTTGTTGCTCTGGATTCTGTGCCATCTAAAGGCAGGAAGACATTCTTGCAGATTTCTAGAATCAGCCAAGACTTCCTGCCTCCATTAGAAGTATGACCGTTCTCACTTCAGCTGTGACACGAAGCAGTTTAGTAAGTCTGGAAGAACTCAAAAAGCCAGTAGACCAACTTTGGCTTTATTCAACAGCTCTCGTATGATAGAATATGTTTCCTATGTTAGCTATTATTGACATAACTGCACATTTGCCTATGAAGTTTCTAAAACATGGTTCATGCATTCTAATACCTACATTTTTAAAAATTTCTTTTTGAATAGCCAATGATTTGTTTATCATTTATCCTATGGAAAGGCTTTTTTGGATTCGAATTGTCTTCTAACTGAATGCTCTTTTTTTTTTAACAGTTTTCAACCCAATATGTATTCTGACTTTCCTCATGGGCAATTAAGTTTGAGGCTTACTGATAACATCAATATTTGGCCTATTAGTTCTTAGAATATAACTAGACCTTATGATAAATTCAGGGAAAAACAAAATAATAAATTTCTCATAATAAATATTTGACCTATAATTTTCTACCTAAGAGAAAACTTATGGTTCCTTTAAGAAATAAAATACTGATGGGGCACCCGGGTGGCTCAGTTGGTTAAGCATATGACTTCGGCTCAGGTCATGATCTAGCACTTCATGAGTCTGAGCCCCATGTCCGGCTCTGTGCTGACAGTGCAGAACCTGAAGCCTGCTTCGGATTTGGCATCTCCCTCTCTCTCTGCCCCTCCCCCGCTCATACTCTGTCTCTCTTTCTCTCTCAAAAATAAATAAAACATTAAAAAAAATTAAAAAAGAAATAAAATACTGAGCATTCTGATTTAATTACTCTCAAATTTAGTGATAATAACCAGTGATTATTTAAATAGTTTTGTGTGCCATGAATCATTCATTCTATTATATACATTATTTTATTAAATATGTCATTATCATTTCCCCCATTTTCCTAATGAAGAAACTAAAACACAGAAATATTCAGTAGTTTTTTTCCAAATTCACAAAGTAGAGAAAGTAGATGAGCCAGGATTTAAAACCAGGTAGACTGATTCTAGAGTCCGCAGCCTAAACTATACTGCGTCCCCATTTAGGATTCCCTTATGATATGATTTATGTATACATAACATTTACTGTATTTCATATATTCAATATTTGATGATTCAAAGTATTGGTTTGTGTTTTACCACTCACTGTTTGAATAATTCAAACAGCTATGTTGAATAACCTAGGAAATCTTAGCCCCTGGGAACAGAGGGGCACATGAACTACTTTGAGAATCTGGTAAAAACTAAGTATCTGTTCCTAGGAGAGTTTCACTCAGACAATAGTCTGCATGCAGTTTCAGAGGTTTAGTGAGTTTATCAGGTCAATGCTATGGTTTCCTTATAGATAATACATTGACAAAAAATCCTAGCTTTTTTAACAGAAAACAGATCCTCTCCCATTTGTTTTTCTGACAGAAAAAAGCATATCTGTCCTAAAGCCCCGTACTCTTCACAATCCCAGAACTGAAACCCTTCTCTTCACTGCCTTGTGGTTTTTACTATAGCAGCCTTGGAAATGAATACAACGTACCGAGCACCTATCGGGCAGTCAGTCAGGGTTTCCAACCTTCTGGAAGCATCCACCTCGAGTACTTCCAATGAGACAGACTTCTTCATGTCTGACTGGGAGACTTGGTTTCTGTGTTCCACACTGGCAAACCTATGAGTATTTATAAAATGTAATGAGTCTGTTATGTCTTGTTATTCCAGAGCTTCCTGGGTACCAAGGGAACAGTATATACAGAGTTTCTATGAGATATTTTACATTTGATTTAAACCGCCCTTGGGAACTAAATCCCTGAATCATCTTGGTAACTAATGATGACCTGGGTTATGATGCTTTGGTGCATGTACTCAGGATGACTCTCAAGTCCAGAATCTTCAGTGTGATACTTGGACACGGCCTTCCTGCCCTTGGCAGGGCATATCCAGTGGGGTAGCCTTGAAATTGTGGCTGGGGTGGGTGCCCAGAGAATGTGTTAGGGGACAAGGTAAGGTTATGCAAAGACTACAGGACCAGGATGAACACATGGGACATTTTTTGCTTGCAAAGGAAAGGTGGCCTTAGCTATATTTATCACAACGGACAACAAAAGAGAAAAGCAGTCTTCATTTTCCCTATGGCTATATATTTCCTGTTGAACCAAATTAAGGAATAAAATCATATGCAAAGCCAGGTCAGCAACTAAATGTTCTAATGGCTCCATAGACCTCCCTCCCTTTCCCTCTCCCTTCCGCATTCCCTCTGGTTTGAAATTGGGGCAATCAGTACACCTGATATGGTCAGGGGCAATTTTCTAGTTTTTGGATCCCAGCCCTCCGGGTTATTAATTGGAGCCATTTGGCACATCCTGTAAAGTACTGATACAAAGAACATTGCCTTCAAAGTTGGCACTCAAAGCAAGGCAGAGCTAATGTGAGAGCGTTTTCCAATTGGAAAGTGCATTTGCTGTCTCTGGGCATTTCCCAAGTTCATTAATTCACATACATAAGAGGAGGAAGCTGGAAGAGAAATGTGTCAGTGTCAAACCTGGAGACATGGTTCTAGTGGCTGTTCCTAGTCAATTTTTGTCATTTTAAGTAACTTATAGCAGGTAAATGTATGACTTTTCATTCTGGCTAGAGGAGAGAATTTCTAGGCTAAAGATGGCATAGACTGAAACAGAAGTTTGATTTGGTAAGTGAAATAGTCCATGATTTTGCAAATGCTATATCTGATCACAAGCAGGTTACCCTGACACTAAGCAACAGGACTTCTATTTTGAGAGTCCCTAGGACGGCACCCCTATTGTGAGTAGTGACCAGGAGGGTTGGAGAAAGGGACAGAAGCAAGGGTCAGCTGGACTAGTGCCTTTTCTGTCACATCTCATGTTTAGTTCTGATTCAAATGATAATCAGTGGTTTTTTTTTTTTAATTAAGAATTTTGGTTTTTTCCTATGGAATTCTCATTCCCAAATGAGCCAATTACAGGAATTTAATATCTGGATGTGGAGGAAGCTAGGCCTCCTCCTCAAGGCTGTTCTTGCAGAAAAGCAGGTGACATTGTAAATCTTCTCTGAGCAAATGCCTTGCAAGGGAAAGGTGAGAAAAGAAGCCACTTACTGACAGAGATGAGGAAAAGTGGCCATGGCACTTTTGGCACCGGACCTTACACTGTGCTCCATTCCTCAGCACAACTGGGAAAGAAGTTCTAGATCTAAGAGTATCAGATAGTTTCCAGTGAGATTCTGAAGGGGAAGGTATTTTGAAGAATCTGAGTCATGAGATTTCATTGCAATTTTTAGGAAGGACTCATATTAAAGGAAGGTGCACATATGATTCATGCATTCAGCTGTGGGCAAACTTGAAGAGCATTCTCTGGGTATGCAAGAATCTTGCTAATGTTCATATCTGAGAGTGGTGACTAGTAAGGGCGTCTGAAGCATAACTTGAAACCGTTATTATTCTTGTTCTACCACAACTAGGAATCATACAAGTTTGTTGATTCTTTCACTGAACTGTGAGTCAGTGGGTTCTCTGACTTACCATGTCTGCCTCGGAGTAGCCATTGCATTTGGTTTGAGGCTTAATTATACATTTAGATTTCCCTTGGTGGAAAGTCTCCATGCTAATAGTGTGGAGTATGTTAAGCAACTGGGAGTGTTCATTTATAATTCTTTCCTAATGTTATCAAAAATTTAAATAGACCTGGGAGAAAGGTGGGTGTTATCATCTGAGTGGAAAAGTTCAGCTTTCAGAGTAAAGAAAGGCTTCTTCACTCTTATATTTACTACCTTTGTATTTATTTTTTTGTTTTCTTTTTAAATTTTGTTAATGTTTATTTTTGAGAGAGAGAGACAGAGCACGAGTTGGGGAGGGGCAGAGAGAGAGAGGGAGACACAGAATCCAAAGCAGGCTCCAGACTTTGAGCCATCAGTGCAGAGCCTGATGTGGGGCTTGAACCTGCAAACTGTGAGACCATGACCTGAGCGAAGTCGGATGCTCCTGCTCCTGCTATGACTTTCCGTCAAACAGTTTGGTTTGTTTGACCTTTTTACGATCTGAGGAAAGAGACACTATGGGTGGCGATTCTACTGGTGTTATTGCAATTCAGGTGCCTGACTGATTGCATCTGTCTGTGACGAATTTGAGTGACATCAACATATTGACCTATAGGATTTGTTAAAAAACGTGCTATAAAATTATTCTGCAATAAAATGACACACCTTGTACTTGGAAATGCTAATTAATTTGATATGTATTTTCCTTCGTATAGAAAAGCCTGCAGATGAGAGTAACTCAGGATATTTGCTGTTTACTCTGTAATCTCAAAATAAACCAGGTATGTTCCACAACCTGCGAAATGAACGCTTTCTGTATTTACCACCTATAGACCCCACAGAGGGCAACAGAGAAAAAAAGAGCTGTATAAAGAAATTTTTTATTTGAGAAAACAATAAACAACCGCTAACCAAAATTTCTAATATGGACTGTTACTCTTATTTTATGTGAAACATTTCAGTTTTCTGCATTTGATAAATAATTACTTTTATAATTCAAACATAGTGTCCCAATTTCCAAGGCCATGTGACAGCAGTTCAGCTTAATTATTAATACAGAGAACTGCTTTCCTTTGAAGTACACTCAACAATCTTTTTCTTTGGTGCTGTCCCTGAGAAATTCCCTCCCTAAGAAAGCCTTGAGGTTGTGACAGGGGATCTAGCATGCTATGGCCATAGTTACCTGGTCCAAGTCGGGACAAGACTTGAGCCAGTTTGTTTTGGAATCTCAAAGAAGAAAGTTGGATAGACCCAGGAGTGAAAAGTGGAACATGTAGCTAAAAAAAAGTTTCAGAGTGGAGAATTGTTGGGACTAAAGCCAGGCTGGATACCTGAGAGATGAAGACAGTCCTAGTAGCACTAGGGATCTTTACAGAGACATAATAAAAAAGCAGGTTTTCTGTTGAGTAAAATTCCTAACATCCCAAAGCTAGAGTCTGTGGGACTATAGAAGACAAGAGATGGATGATGGGCCAGTCAGCAAGCAGCAGTAAAAAGGCTATAATTGCATGCACCCTTGAACTCAAATGAGCCCTGGCCAGCAAAGTATTTTGGATTTCTTTAGACACCATGATTGCATAGTTCATAAGGTGACCGATAGACATACATTCGCCATAGGATACTCTGGCCAGGAGACAATCATCCCTGGTGAGTGGAGCATGTAAGAAATGAATCTGTATAAAGGTGCTCATAGTAACAATGGTTGTTCTCTGTAACAGGAGACTGTGCAGTACTCTGAGAGAAAGGCAGCGCCCCCTGCAGACTAAAATGTGCATAAGACAAGGGAAAGTTCAACCAAATGGGGGTATCAGGATTGTTTCCATGCAAGGATGATGACTTTCAATGCTAAGAAAAACATGAAGAGGGACCTTTGATGTTCTTGATTTTCTGGGAACTCATGGAAGAGGTGTTTGGGTCTGGTACATTGAATTTCTTCAGTCATTTTGTTTGTTCTTGAATTTTTTTCTTCTGCAGGGGAGAATGAGAAAATAACAGACATTGAGGAAAACAATGAGTGATTAGAGGGATTTAGATTAGAGGTCAATAGCATTCCCTCACCACAGCTTTGGTATCAGGTCCATAAAGAGAACTCCCATATCATTAGTGTGGATAAACAACATTGAACATAATCTTTTAAAAAATGACATTTTCTCCTATGGATCTTCTCAGTCTTATTTTCTTCACCCTTTCCTTGAATTATACCACTACAGGCTCACATTCTGATAACACCCCACTTACATTACAGAACAATTGTAGCAACTGATTTCTGAAGAATAAAAGTGTCCGGTTGAAAGGATGGTCTAAAAATGTTAAATTGAAGGAATTCTGATGACAGATCATGGTTTGATCTTTACCTAAGAAGATATTAAAATAGCAGCTACTCAGCATAGTAACACATGCCAAGTTATACCATCATAAAATTTCAAATCCTAAAAGCTTTCCAGAGAGAGATTTTTAAAAAGGTTTTAGAAAAGCATCAGCACACCTCACAATAGCTATGCTGAAAATTGGAAGAGAATACATTGGTTCAAAATGCTAATGTAAAAGTATTTTTTTCCAGCCAAGAATTTAGTAACAAGCCAAATAGTTACTCAGTTGTGAAAGAATATATTTTCAAACTTCAAAAAAAGAGGATATTAAGATATAATTGGGATGGGCACTGTTGACATCTTCATATGATTTAAAGAGTGATGGTAAGATGAATAAAGATTGAATAAATCAGATAATAAGATGTTGTATTTGGTACTCCAGGTATGTCCTCCTCCCCAACAGATACTCAAAGAGCTCAAAGTAGAGTTCATTGCTAGACTGAACCATTACATCATTTTATTTGCAATACCAGTTTATGTGAAAAATATCCTTTATTGACCAACTGAATTCCTAGAACTATAGCATTAAAGACCTAATTCATGCTTCAAAGCTATTGTTGCATATTCAGCTCTATTAATTGTCTCCAGCCCTTCTTTTTTTCAGAATTATTCTGGTTTATTCACAAGCACATGGTGTTAAATAAGAGGACCTTTTTGCTTCAGTTCATGTACTTTCTTGTGCCCAATGTGAAACTTCGAATTCCTTTTTTGTGCATCTCATATTGCTTTTGCATCTGTTATTCTCTATGTATATATTGTATATGTTTGGATATACTTCCCCCAAGGACTTAATTTGTAAATGGACAAGCTTAAAAATACACTTTGTGTGTAACTTGAAAAGAAAAACAAAAATTGAAATATTCATCTACTTAATTATGAGAGAACTCAGTTGAGAAAAGCAATCTGATAAAACAGGACAGAATATGACATCTGTGATGACAGAATATGAAGATGTTGATAATTCTTTTAAGCATTTTATGGTACAATAAAATGGTAAAAGATTCAGTATCTTTTTGGACATGGGTTATTTCTACAAAGGTAATCTTTTTTTTTAGAGAGAGAGAGACAGAGAGACAGAGAGAGAGAACGAGAGCATGCTAGTGGGGAAGAAGGGCAGGGAAGGAAAGAGAAAGGGAACGAGAGAGAAAGAGAGAGAATCTTAAGCAGGCTCCACACTCAGCACAGAGCCCAATGTGGGGTTTCATTCCACAACCCTGGGATCATGACCTGAGCTGACATCAAAAGTTGGATGCTCAACTGACTGAGCCATGCAGGTGCCCCCAAAGGTAATCTTTTTATATGAGATTTAAAATGCCTTTGTTAGCCTCATTTCTGCTCTTCTAGCTTCACTATAAGTCAGATTCTATATGCTCGAAACCTAGATCCTACCATTCCTAGAATCTTTCTCATCTCTTGCTTAGTCAATATACACACATTTGCCCAGAATGTGGCTGATGTAGGAGATTATTTTCAAGCCTGTGTTGATTCCTGAATGACACCTGACCAGGTGTCCCCTATCAGTGGTAGGGCAAGCTTCAGCTTCAGATGGTACTTACCAGTCATCCATAAAGTCATTAACAGAGATTTTAGAAATTTTCTAAAAAAGCCAGTTTTGGGGGCACCTGGGTGGCTCAGTCATTTAAGTGTCCAACTCTTGATTTCAGCTCAGGTCACGATCTTACAGTTTGTGAGTTCGAGCCCCACATCTGGTTCTGGTATTCTGTTTCCCTCTGTCTCTCTCTGCTCCTGCTCCACTTGCCCTCTCTATCTCTATCTTAAAAAAAAAAGAAAAAGAAAAATTAAAAAAAAGGCCAGTTTTGTCTAATTCCAAAGAGCCAGATAGTTTCAGGCCTCAAGAGAAGATGAATTTCTCTAGTATTTGTAATTTCTGTTCAAATACATATACATATTTATGTCTCTCTCTATATGTGTGTATATACATGCATATATACATATGGAAAGAAAGAGAGTTAAGAATTAATGACATCCCCTGTTGTTCTAATGCCCTGTTATCTGGGTAAGTGCCGTGATTCACAGATGTGTTACCTTGAGCTGCTGGGGAGACAGAGATAGGCAGAGTGTGTCTCACATATGAGGCCTCTGGGACTAGTCTCCGTTCTGTACCTCAGCTTCAGTTCCAAATATAGATGTGAATCCCTGAACTACCCTCAGACTCAGTGTGTTCTCTAAAATTGACTATGAACAAAGGCTGCCCTGCTCCCCGAGGAGTCATTAAAGCCATCTACTCTGAGCCACCTAATCCAAAACCAAAATCTTGCTTCAGGAAAACAACTTCCACATCAAAGGCAAGTAATTGCTCTAATGAGCTTAAAAATGTATTTGCTTATAATTGCAATACGTAAGCCTTGGTTTCAAATCAGAGCCAGCAACTAATAGGACTGAATAATAATGCTAATAAAAAATAAGAGTAGCATCATGGGTAGTAGTAGTAGTAGCAATAAATTAATTCTAGTGCATTCTTTCCTACTTTGACAGTGGTAAACAGTGAGTGACAGGCATCTGTTACAGCTGGAGCAGTGAGGGGCCAGGGTCCTAGAAGCAGAACAATGCCCACTTTAAATTGGGTTACTTCTAGGGTGTCTGGCTGGCTCAGTAGGTAGAGCATGCAACTCTCAATCTCAGGGGTATAAGTTTGAGCTTCACATTGGGTGTAGATACTACTTTGAAATAAACTCTTAAGGGGTGCTTGGATGGCTCAGTCGGTTAAACGTCCAACTTTGGCTTAGGTCATGATCTCCTGGCTCGTGAGTTCAAGCCCCGTGTTAGGCTCTGTGCTGATGCTCAGAGCCTGGAGCTTGCTTTGGATTCTATGTCTCCGTTTCTCTCTGCTCCTCCCCCACTCATGCTCTGTCTCTCTGTCTCTCTCAAAAATAAACATTAAAAAAATAAAATCTTAAAGAAATTGAGCTATTTGTATTACATTGTAAGTGCTCTTTATAATTTGATATAAGGCCTTAATCAGATGTATGACATACAAATGTTTTCTCCTATTCTGTGTGTTCACTGATGGATAGTCTCCTTTAAAGCACAAAAGTTTTAACTTTAATGAGGCAAATTTATCTATTTTTTCTTTTGTTGCTCATGTTTTTGATATCATACCTAAGTGTCCATTACTAAATCCAAGATCATGAAAAATGGAAGGAGTGGATGATACAGGAGTGTGTGTGTGTGTATTAACATGAATGGTGGAGGTGTGCAGAATGTCAACTGATGACTATATAAAAGTTTTGGCCCAATAAAAAAAATGGCATAAGCTGTAGAAATACAAATTTTAACCTCCACGCTATTTAATTCAGCCTTGATTAAAGTTAGAGTTGCAGTCAGAGGGCTCATATCAATAGCTGAAAACTTGAAAGATTAAGAAACTGAAGTTTTAAGTAACACAGACTTTGAGGTGAAAATGAAGTGAACTAGCCTTTACATCTTGCTATAGAGATATGAGTAAAATGTTGGAAAAATACTTTTTACATATATATAATTAAAGAAACTAAAGACTCATTTTGAGGGAGTAAGATTTATATTTCTTAGCTAGAATAAAGCTGAGATGCTTATAGGCTAGGGAAAGATAGGATAAAATAGGCAAGGGGAGGGGGCACGTGGGTGTTGTGGGTCCGACTTTAGCTCAGGTCATGATTTCAGGGTTCGTGAGTTGGAGTCTGCATCCGGCTTGCTGCTGTCTCCCTGTCAGCACAGAGCCCACTTCCAATCTTCTGTCCCCTTCTCTCTCTGACCCTCCCCTGCTCACTCTTTCTCACAAAAAATAAATAAAATATTTTTTTAAAAAAATACGCAGAGAAGGAAATTTAGAAGTTGAGGTCCCTGGTTGGGAAAAAACACATATTTTGAAAGAATGCTGGGAGTATCTGACCACAGCATTCTTACGGTTCCTCTGAAGAATGTAACTGTCACTCCTTAGAGGATGAAAAAGAATGAAATCTTGCCATTTGCAACAATGTAGATCGAACTCGAAGGTATTATGCTAAGCAAAATAAGTCAGAGAAAGACAGGTATCATATGACTTCACTCATGTGGAATTTGAGAAACACAACAGATAACATAGTAGAAAGAAAAATAAGATAAAAACAGAGAGGGAGGCAACCCATGATAGACTCTTAAATATAGAGAACAAACTGAGATTGCTGGAGGGGAGACTGATGGGGGGGGTGGGCTAAGGAAGCCACTTGTTCGGATGAACACTGGGTATCATATGTAAGTAACGAATTACTGGGTTCTACTCCTGAAGCCAAGACTACACTATATATTAACTAACTTGAATTCAAATAAAAAAAAAATACTAAAAAAAAAAAAAAGAATGTACAGACAGCACCTACTCCCCCCCACCCTCAGGTTCCCCTCAGGAGTTTGACAATCAAAATATTTAACTAAAATAAGTAAACCATAAAACTTCTGTTATACAAGGGACAGTATGACCATAGTCTGACTCCTCACACAGTGGAGTCAGGCCATTCAAGAACGGACAACCCAGCACCTAGAGTCATTAAGCCAAGAAGGGTAGAACCTGAGAAGGAACAAGGGGGAAGGGAGGCGGTGGTCGACCAGAACCTTATAAAGCAAAGATCCTTGCCTCTAGTCGGGGGTATTCAGCTTTGAAAGCCCCCCCTTCGCAAAGAGAGCCTTTATACTATTCTTGCTTTCTGATCTTATATTCTAATAAACTTTTGCCTGCTTCCCATATTGTTCTGTGTCCACCACTTCATTCTTCGAAGTGGCAACTTCGAAACTGGGAAACAAAACCCAGGTATTGAGGTGAAGGATCCTGCAATACTTCGTTTTAATAAACTTGCTGTGAGATTCATTTTAACTCTATTTGTGGATTGCTATGTATCTTTCAAACTTGACACCACCACATTCTAATGCTTGTCAGCTGTGAGAAATTATTTTTGTTTTATCTTTGAAAAATATTGAACTAAGTGTATTCTTTTTTGATATCTAATCCTTGGTTACTCTGTTCTGACCTAGTCATAATAAACTTAATCAATAATATCTGTAATAATTCTTAGACTTGGAAAAACCACTGTTTTTCTTCTTGTAACAATTATGTTCAAATTAAATAAATAGGGACAATAGCAGTAAAGGTTCTGGTCATTAATTCCAATGTAGTGTGTCGGGGCGGGGGGGGGGGGGGGATTCCTCTCCAGAATCACCAAGTAATTCTCTGGACATTGACTGAGTGTCATACAATTCAACTCAATTTTAACACTATCTAACTGGAGATAACATCAGATCCTACCGTTAGAGGGTTCAGTCCCACAAAACTATGGCCCTATCACCCAACTTCAGCTGCCAGTCCCAAGCACAGGTGTGCTTCTGACCCACAAGCTATAGATTGAAGGCTCCTACAACCCTGTTTGGACTTTAGACACCAGTCACAAGTTTAGATCATTACCTGTCCTTCTGTCTGACTGGCTCTAAATTAGAAATTCCCACACCCCCCACCATGGATTTGTTACTTTGCTATAGCACCTCACAAAACTCAGAGAAATATTTTACTTATTAAATTACTGATGTATAATATAAGAATACAACTCAGGAACAGCCAGATGAAAGAGATGCATAAGGCAAGGGATGGGGAAAGGGTGCAGACCTTCCATGCTCTCTGAGCAGGCCATTCTCCCCAAATCTCCATGAGTTCACCAACCTGGAAGCTCTCCCAACCCCCTCCCTTTGGGGTTTTATGGAAGTTTCATTTCATAGACATAATTGTTTATGGTGGCTGATTCAATATCCAGCTCTTCCTCCTCCCCAGAAGTCAGGGGGTGGAACTGAAAGTTTTGGTCCCATCCCTCCCTCTAATCACAGGGTTGCTTCCGCTGGCAATGAGCACTAATCCCTACTGGCAATCCAAAAGTCACCTCATTAACATAACAAAAGGCACTTGGTTACTCTCACCATTTAGGAAATTCTGAAGGTTTAAGGAGCTCTGTGCTAGAAACCAAGATAAAGACCAAATATATATATTTCTTATTATTCATCACAATATCACAAGCAAAACATAGAAATCTTAATTTTTCTTTAGGAAAGCATCTTATTTACAGACACTGAGGAATCTCAACCACGAAGTAAAGAGTCAAAGGGTTCCCTGCTGGGAGTAGGAATTTGGATTTGTAAAGAACTGGTCAGTGGGCCATTGTTTTCTTTATGAACCGTTTTAACTAAGTGCATGTAATTATGTGAAAGTACAAAACATGAATAATATTAAGTCCTTTTAATAAATAACTCCCTCTGGCTGTTGTGTGGAAGGCTAGATGTGCATATAGGAAAATTAATAAGTATAGCTAGCGTAGTGTTGAGATGAAAGGGAGTGGACACATTCAATAGGAATTTAGGAGGTAAAATCAACAGGAGGTGTCCATTGATGAACAAAGGATAGGAAATGAGAATCCTGAGTACTGGCCTGTAGGTCTCACCAGTTTTAGGGAATTGGACAGAATGTCAAGAGTAGAGAGAGAAAAGTGTAAGTCAAGGACTAGCTGGGACCCAGTGGTCATCATTGAGGCACTCAAGTCTTGAAGTTCACTAGATGACAGTCCTATTTAACAGCACACATTCTAGCATTTAGTCTGACCTGGATTTTGAACCTGGATTTAGTTTTTATCATTTGAGCACATTTGACAAGTGGCTTAATCTAAGCCTTGGTTCTCTCTTGATGAAGTTAAAATAATGGAAAAACTTGGCTCACTAAATGATCGTGAGGATTAAATGAGAAAATATAAGTAAAAAGTCAAGCACAGAGCTTGGCAAGGAGTTACGTCTGGATGAAAGATGGTTAGTATTATAACTGGAAAATCAAACAAGGTGCATCAGGAAAGCGAGATTGGACTTTCTCCAATTAGGATTAGCAAGAGAATTAGAATAAGTCTGAGGTTGAAGACAGCTGTTTCTACCATCATTCTTGGTCAGAAAAGCCACTAGCCAGTACTCAGCTCTTTGAGGCATGCAGGCTAAGTCTGATCTGGAAGTCATCCCAAACATCATCTTACTTCATAGCTCCCTGTGTATACAATTTTAAAAGTTATTCATTTCATACTTTTTGCTAGAAAAAATGTATACATATCTTAAAAATTGTGTTATTTAAAATTCAACTTTATATGGTATTCCATCCCATATTACCCAGGGTACCTGATGGAGTGCCTTACCTACATCACTATAAAATACTTACAAATGAACACATTTTAAGTGAAAGGAGCTAACATTATATATTATATTTTTTAGTATTCCTTAACCTGAAATATCAAAGAATACATAGAGTCAATATTTAGCCAGGAGCTCATTTATTATATTACACTTCCAATAATTATCAAATGAAAGTACACCAATACCTAGATAAAAAGAAAAAATAAAGAGATCATTTGAGAACTGACAGAATCCTTAAAGATTAGCTGTGTCTGTGTGAAGGGAGCTGTCCAATATTCACAGGACAATGTGATAATGACCCTGGTGCCTTTAAATTGACATTTAACCACACTGGGAACCACACTACAGTGACAGGGTTCATTTTATTAGATCTAACTAATGACCTTGTCTTCCATGCCATCCTCTTCATAACCATTCTTTGCATCTACCTGGTGACCATATTTGGCAACCTCAGTACAATCATTCTTATCAGAATTGCCTCTTAGCTCCACGACCCTATGTGGTTTTTTTCTGAGCCACTTGGCCTTGGCTGACATAGGCTCTTCCTCTTCTGTCACACCCAACATGCTTGTAAACTTCCGGATGGAGAGACATACAATCTGTTATCTTGGATGTGCTGTCCAGGTGAGTTCAGCTGTTTCCTTTGGGTCAAGCGAGTGCTTCTTTCTGGCTGCCATGACATATGATCGCTTCATGGCCATCTGCGACCCACTGCTTTATTCAACCAAAATGTCCACACAAGTTTGTGTTTGCTTCCTCACAGTGGCTTGTGGAGGTAGTTTTCTCAATGCTTCTCTTCTACTATTTGCTTCTCTTTTTTTACTCTTCTGTGGAGCAAATCAAGTCAATCACTTTTTCTGTGATTTTGCTCCTTTCGTTAAACTCTCCTGTTCTGATATCAGTATCTCCACAGTTGTCCCCTCACTGATGGCTGGCTCCATCACTGTGGTCACGGTGTGTGTCACAGCCGTCTCCTACATCTGTATCCTCATCACCATCCTGAAGATGCACTCCACCAAGGGATGCCACAAGGCCTTCTCCAACTGTACATCCCACCTCACAGCAGTCACTCTGTGCTATGGAACCATCACACTCATTTATGTGATGCCCAAGTCCAGCTACTCAATGGGCCAGAACAAGGTGGTGTCTGTGTTCTACATGGTGGTGATCCCCATGTTGAACCCCCTCATCTACAGCCCCAGGAACAGTGAGATGAAGGGGGCTCTGAAGAGAAAGCTTGGCAAAAAAAAAATTTTCTCAAAAAAATCTGTTATTTTATGATATTTGATATAATAATTGCCATAAATATAATAATAAAAAGGATATAGAGTGTCTGTGGTCTAAATATATCAGTCTGTATGTCAGCCAGTATGGGGCTTTTTAGTAAAGTAAGGGGTGGATTTTCTGATATCAATTAGTGAATCAGGGGCTTACAGTGAGTTACCTTTAACAAATTAAATTTAAGTTATAAACACAAATTGGTGAAACATAAACACATGAAACACATAATCAACTGAAAATCCTTTATAACATTTGTTCATTATTTTTTTCAAAAGTGGTTCTCTGTATCAGTTAAGGTTATTGTACCTCGAAACTGTTAAGGCTATGTCCATTTCAATCACAGCTTATCCCGAAATGAGCATGATAATTACTAGGACTGAGTATATCCTGAGGGGAAATTACAAAGTGGAACCAGACAGTAAAACTACTGGAAACATTTTTGCAGTAAGGTTACCTGCTGGGGATGGGCTCTGTGGACCCATAAGTGCTGGCCTGTGTTCCTGGTCCCTGGCTCCAGGCTAGCTGCAGAGGACCTCATAAAAGAACAGGAGGAGATGCCCCTGCCTAACCTGTGAATGCCTCTGTCAGGTCAAACAGGTGACTTCTCTGTGGGAGTGAGCGTGACTCCTGAACTTCTCAGAGACTGAGTAAACAAAGAACTCTTAGAGTGACTTGTTCATGAAGAGACTCACATCCTGTGAAGGAAGCTGGAGGGGACTGGGTTGTGTTTCCCCCCATAAAGCTTAACTTTCCTTTATGTGCTGACCACTACCATGCTTATTTCTCTTTCCTAGTCCTCTCTTTAATGTTTTAGACAAAAATATATTTGTCTAATGAAAGTCAAGCACAGACTGTCTCAAACCAAAGTATTCTTTCCTACCCCAAATTGCTCCCTCCGATACTCTGTAACCCAGTAAGAGGTACCTCATTCAATCAGTTTGTGTATTCCAAACACCAAAAAGAAATTGATTTCTTTTCCCCCCTTCACATTCCTACATCCAATCACAAAGTGTTATATATTCAGAGTCTAATATTTACTTCCTGCTCTTCTCATTTTTGTTGTCAGCCATTCTATTTCAAACTACTGCCTCATACATTTGTTGTACAGTAGGACTCCTGTGAGAGCTAACTTTACTAGGCTATGGTGATCAGCTATTTGGTCAAACACCAGTCTAGGTGTGGCTGTGAATGTATTTTTAGATGTGAGTAACATTTAATCAATAGACTCTGAGTTAAGTGCATTATCCTCCATAGGGTAATTCAATTAGTTGTTCAATTAGTTGAAAGCCTGAAGAGAAAAAACTGAGGTCCTCTGAAAAAGAGGGATAATGCCTTTGGACTCAAGACTGCATCAACTCTTATGGAATTTCCAGTCTGCTGGACTGCCTTGTTGATTTTGAAATTGTCAATTGTAAGCACTGTGTGAACAACTTCCTTAAAATCTTTCTCTCTCTGGCACAAAAACAGACACTCAGATCAATGGAAGAGAATACAGAACCCATAAATGGACCCACAAATGTATGACCAACTAATCTTTGACAAAGCAGGAAAGAATATCCAATGGAATAAAGACAGTCTCTTCAGCAAATGATGCTGGGAAAACTGGACAGTGACATGCAAAAAAATGAACTTGGACCACTTTCTCACACCACCATACACAAAAATAAACTCAAAATGGATGAAAGACCTAAATGTAAGACAGAAAGCCATCAAAATCCTAGAGGAGAAAGCAGGCAAAAACCTCTTTGACCTTGGCCACAGCAACATCTTACTCAACATGTCTCCAGAGGCAAGGGAAACAAAAGCAAAAATGAACTATTGGGACCTCATCAAAATAAGAAGCTTCTGCACAGCAAAGGAAAAAATCAGCAAAACTGAAAGGCAGCCTACAGAATGGGGCAAATGACATATCAGATAAAAGGTTAGTATCCAAAATCCATAAAAAAGTTATCAAACTCAACACCCAAAAAACAAATAATCCAGTGAAGAAATGGGCAAAAGACATGAATAGACACTTCTCCAAAGAAGACATCCAGATGGCCAACCGACACATGGAAAAATGCTCAACATCACTCATCATCAGGGAAATACAAATCAAACCACAATGAGATAACCACTTCACACCTGTCAGAATGGCTAACATTAACAACTCAGGCAACAACAGATGTTGGCGAGGATGCGGAGAAAGAGGATCTCTTTTGCACTGCTGGTGGGAATGCCAACTGGTGCAGCCACTCTGGAAAACAGCATGAAGGTTCCTCAAAAAATTAAAAATTCTAGAACTACCCTATGACCCAGCAACTGCACTACTAGGTATTTATCCAAAGGATACAGGTATGCTGTTTCAAAGGGGAACATGCACCCCAATGTTTATAGCAGCAATATCAACAATAGCCAAAGTATGGAAAGAGCCCAAATGTCCATCGATGGATGAATGGATAAGAAAGATGTGGTATTTATACAATGGAGTATTACTCGGCAATCAAAAAGAATGAAATGCCGTTTGCAACTATATGGATGGAACTAGAAGGTATTATGGTAAGTGAAATTAGTCAGAGAAAGACAAATATCATACAACTTCACTCATACAAGGACTTTAAGACACAGAACAGATGAACATAAAGGAAGGGAAACAAAAATAATATAAAAACAGGGAGGGGGACAAAACATAAGAGACTCTTAAATATGGAGAACAAACAGAGGATTACTGGAGGGGTTGAGGGAGGGGGGGATGGGCTAAATGGGTAAGGGGCATTAAGAAATCTACTCCTGATTATATAGTTGCACTATATGCTAACTAACTTGGATATAAAATATAATATAATATAATATAATATAATATAAATACATTTCTCTCTCTCTCTGTATATGTACTTACATATTCATATATATCTTTTTTTACTGGTTCTGTGTCTTTGGAGAATCCTGACTAATACAACCCTAACCAGCTTTCCTCTAACCTCTTCTACTCTCTTCAATTCATTCTCCATACAACAACCATGACCATAGATCTAAAGAGATTACTTCTTTAATTAATATTCCCCCAAAAGCTTAGAAAAAAGGCAAAATTTATTTATTCATTTATTTAATTCTAATTCCAGTTTAGTTAACATACAGTATTATATTAGTTTTAGGTGTACAATATGGTGATCCAACACTTCCGTACATCATCCAGTGCTCATCACGACAAATATACTCCTTAATCCCCATCACCTATTTCACCCATACCCTCAACCCACCTCACTTCTGGTAACCATTAGATTGTTTTTTATAATTGAGGCGGTTTCTTGCATTGCCTCTATTTTTTCCTTTGCTCCTTTGTCTTCTTTCTTCAGTTCCACAAATGAGTGAAATCATATGGTAGTTGTCTTTCTCTGACTGGTTTATTTCACTTAGCATGATACTCTCTAGCTCCATATATGTTGCAAATGGCAAGATTTCATTTTCTTTATGGCTGAATAATATTCCATGGTATGTATATATACATACAAACCATGTCTTCATCCATTCATTTATCCATGAACACTTGGGCAGCTTCCATAATTTGGCTACTGTAAATAATACTACCATAAACATAGGGGTGCATGTACCCCTTTGAATTAGTGTATATCTTTTGGGTAAATACCCAGTAGTGCAATTACTGGATCTTAGGGTAGTTCTATTTTTAACATTTTGAGGAACCTCTATACTGTTCTCCAGAGTGGATGCAACAGTTTGCATTTCCACCAACAGTGCAAGAGGGTTGCCCTTTCTCCACATCCTCACCAACACCTCACCTCTTTGTGTTTTTTATTTTAGCCATCCTGACAGGTGTGAGATGTTATCTCACTGTGGTTTTAATTTGCATTTACCTGATGATGAGTGATGTTGAGCATCTTTGCATGTGTCTATTGGCCATCTGGATGTCTTCTTTGGAGAAATATCTGTTCATGTCTTCTGCCCGTTTTTTAAATTGGGTTATTTATTTTTTGGGTGTTGAGTTTTATAAATTCTTTATATATTTTGGATATTAACCCTTTATCAGATATGTCACTTGCAAATATAGTTTTACATTCAGTAGGTTGCCTTTAAATTTTATTGATTGTTTCCTTCACTGTGCAGAAACTTTTTATTTTGATGAAATCCCAATAATTTATTTTTGCTTTTGTTTCCCTTGCCTTAGGAGACATATCTAGAAAAATGCTGCTACAGCTAATGTTAGAGACATTTCTGCCTGTGCTCTCTTCTAAGATTTTGATGGTTTCCTGTCTTGCATTTATGTCTTTAATCCATTTTTAATTTATTTTTGTGTATGGTGTAAGTGGTCCAGTTTCATTCTTTTGCATGTAGCTAATCAGTTTTCCCAACACCATTTGTTAAAGAGACCATCTTTTTCCCATTGCATATTCTTTCCTGCTTTGTGAAAAGATTAATTGACCATGTAAGTGTGGGTTTATTTCTGGTTTTTCTATTCTGTTCCATTGATCTATGTGTCTATTTTTGTGCCAGTACCATACCGTTTTGATTACTACAGCTCTGTAATGTAACCTGAAGCCCAGAATTGTGATAACTCTGGTTTGCTTTCCTTTTTCAAGATTGCTTTGGCTATTTGATGTCTTTTGTGGTTCCATATAAATTTTAGGATTTTTTGTTCTAGTTCTGTGAAAAATGCTGCTGGTATTTTGATAGGGATTGCATTAAATGTGTAGATTGCTTTGGGTAGTATAGACATTTTAACAGTATTTGTTCTTCCAATCCATGGGCATGGAATGTCTTTCCATTTGTTTGTGTTGTCTTTAGTTTCTTTCATCAGTGTTTTACAGTTGTCAGGGTACAGGTCTTTCACCTCTTTGGTTAGGTTTATACTTAGGGTATCTTATTATTTTCGTACAATTTTAAATAATACTGTTTTCTTCATTTATTTCTGCTGCTTCATTATTAGTGTATTGAAATGCAACAGATTTCTGCATATTGATTTTGTATCCTGTGACTTTACTGAATTCATTTATCAATTCTAATATTTTTTTTGGTGTAGTCTTTAGGGTTTTCCTTATGAAGCAGCATGTCATCTGCAAATAATGAAAGTTTTATTTCTTCCTTACCAATTTGGACGTCTTTTATTTCTTTTTGTTTTCTGATTGTGATGACTAGGACTTCCAGTACTATATTGAATGAAAGTGGTGAGAGTGGACATCTTTGTCTTGTTTCTGACCTTAGGGGAAAAGCTGTCATTTTTTTCCCCACTGAGTATGAAGTTCTCTTTGGGTTCTTCATATATGGCCTTTATTTTGTTGAGATATGTTCCCTCTACACCTACTTTGTTGAGGGCTATTATCCTAAATGAATGCTGTACTTCATCAAATGCTTTTTCTGCATCTATTGAGATGATCATATGGTTTTTATCCTTTCTCTTATTGATGTGATCACATTGATTGATTTGCAAATATTGAACCACCCTTGCATCCCTGGGAATAAATGCCACTTGATTGTGGTGAATTATATTTTTAATGTATTGTTGGATTCTGTTTGCCAGTATTTTGTTGAGGGTTTTGCATGTATATTCATCAGAGATGTTGGTCTGTAGTTCTCCCTTTCTATGGTGTCTGTCATTTTGGATCAGGGTGATACTGACCTCATAGAATGAATTTGGAAGTCTTACTTCATCTTCTATTTTTTAATAGTTTGAGTAGAATAGGTATTAACTCTTCTGTAAATGTTTGGTATAATTCATGGGGCACCTGGGTGGCTCAGTATGTTGAGCATCCAACTTCGGCCCAGGTCATAATCTCGCAGTTTGTAAGTTTGGGCCCCAGGACGGCTCTGTGCTGACAGCTCAGAGCCTGGAGTCTGCTTCAGATTCTGTGTCTCCCTCTCTCTCTCTGCACCTCCCCCACTCACTCTCTGTCTCTCTCTCTCTTTCTCAAAAATAAACATTTAAAAAAATTTAAATGTTTGGTAGCCTTCAAAAAGACAATGATTCTTAACATGACTTGCAGAGTCCTAACTACAGACCCTGTTTTATTTCTCTCTCTAACCAGTCTTCTCTTTGTCTCTAAATACCCAAACTCTAAGATTCAATCATTTGGTCTTCTTTTATTATTCTTTTTATATGATTTTTTTCTTCTTTTTATGTTTCTTTCTTTCACTAAAGAAAGAGAGAACATGCTTGTGGGAGAGGGGCAGAGGGAGAGAGAGTGAGAGGGAGAGAGAGAGAGAGAGAGAGAGAGAGAGAGAGAGAGAGAGAAACTTAAGCTGGCTCCAGGCCCAGCTCAGAGACTGATATGGGGCTTGTTCTCACAACTGTGAGATCATGACCTGAGCTGAAACCAAGAATAGACATCCAACTAACTGAGCTACCCAGGTGGCTCTTGGTCTTCTTTTAAATCCTTAAATATGTCCATATTCTTTTTTTTAAAAAAATGTTTATTTTATTTTTGAGAGAAAGAGACAGAGCATGAGCAGGGGAGAAGTAGAGAGAGAGGGAGACAGAATCTGAAGCAAGCTCTGAGTTGTCAGCACAGAGCCTGACATGGCACTTGAACCCACGAACCATGAGATCATGACCTGGGCCAAAGTCAGACGCTTAACTGTCTGAGTCTCCCAGGCACCTCAAATATGTCTATATTCTTTGCTGCCTCAGGACCCTCTCATATGCAGTGCCTCTACCTGAATTCATTTTCCCCCTCACCTTGGTAACACATACTTATGCTATGGACACCAACTTGAATGTTGTTTCCTATCCTCTGAGAAGCCTTGTTGAGTCTCCAGAACTAATTAAATATACCTGTAGAACTCTGCATATTTTCTTCAGAATACTCAGCACACTTACAGTTACAGATTTAATATTTGTTTTCTCCACAATGTTGGAAGCTTTCCATAGATACTACAGTGTCTTTGCTCTTTCCCCATGCATCTAATTTACACACAGCTAGCCTAAATGCGTAGTTGAAATGAGTGAATGAAAAAGTACTGAGTAAATGGATGACTGAATGAGCTTTTGCTCTGGCATGAACCTCTGACTCCGCTGCCTTACAGTCCTGGCCACTGAGCTGCTGAATGCTTCACGTAGGCTCAAGTAACTGAACTTAAACGTCTGGGTCAGGTCCTCCTACAACTGTGACAGGCTTTTAGAGAAACTCATGCTCACCACAATTATGCCACTGCCTCCACACTGTTTAACAGACTGAAAACTAGAATCTCAGCCTAGTTTAGTAAAAGGTTTGTAATCACCCTCCTCTGCTGAATGATGTCTTCCTCGTGTATTTGCATGGCTGCAGAGTTAGAAGATCTAGAAATCAAGTGTTAGTGAGAGGAGTAGTACCAATAACCCTAGTGTTGGCAGCAGGAGCTGACACTATGAGATTGTTTACTACATTCCGGGTATTGTTCTTGGCGATTTACACGTATTAACCTAATTAATCCTCAGAATAACCTTATTAAGTTTTTTTTCTAATCTTTTTTTTTTTTTTTTTAACAGAGGATGTAACTGAGGTACATAAAGTTTAAGCAAAACTCAAGGTCACAAATATCCTCTTAATATCTTGCCTTCTTTTAAGGCATATACTCTCTGGAGGGCTGGAGTGAGGGGCTCTTTGAAACATCTGCACCACTAGAGAACTTTCATCTGTCCCAGGCACATTGCTTTCCAGCCAACCCTTTCTGTTCAGAGTTCAGGATAGACATTTCTGCATTAGATATGTCAGGGTAGCTTGTATTAGACCAACTTTCTGGCACAAAATAATAAGAAGATGGATAAATATCTTTAAATGTTTGAAAGCATAGACTTCTGGTTCCATTAAAGATGAAGTAGTTCCATTCCTCTCAGGTCCTCCCTCTTGTTGGCAAAAAATAAAAACAAACAAAACCCCAAAAAACAAAAACTAAAAAAAAAAAACCCTTATAGATAAAACAAGTAAGCAGAGGAATTGAGCAACAAACAGCAGTGAGTCCCTGGGTTTCCTTCTATTCTGGACAGGGTGCTATGGAAGCTTCCAATCCAGAATCACCAAGAGACCCAGACAAAAAGAACGCTTAGAAAACCCAGGTTCTAATTTAATACTTTAAATGTCTTGTACACAAAGTGATGATTTGATTAGAAATACTCCACTTTTTCCATTTTTATTTATCAGCAGTCCATACATTTTTAATGTCTGTTGTTCTTTTATTCACCATCTGAAGGATGAACCTATTTGTCTTGCCCAGTACCTTCCTTAGGGCTGTCTGCATGTCTTTGTTTCTGAGACTGTAAACGATGGGGTTAAGCAGAGGTGTCAGCACTGTGTATGTGACCGCCATCAGCATGTCTTCACGGAATGAGTCTCTGTCCTTGGGCCTCAAATAGACAAAGCCAGCAAATCCATAGTGTATGCACACCAC